>MU269990.1:19563836-20123836 GCA_021432705.1 Caranx ignobilis
CGCTTGCGGCTATATTGTTACCTATTAATGTTAGCATTTATTGTTATTTATAATAGTCATGAGAATTAAAACGTTTAGAAATACTTGATATTCTGCATTATTTCTGCACACTTTCTTAAGTGTGCCCAAAACTAACAAAGCCCTGGCCGTTGTTTTAGTAACCATGGCAATGATCCATATGGCTGTACAGTCACTTTGTGTATGTACAGGTCCATAGCATGTGACAATATCGGTGCGGTTTTCAGCAAAGATTCATATGAGTCATATGAGAGGTTAAAAAAAAGACTTTTGTGATTGCAAAATAATAAATCAAAAAAACTTAAACTTAAAAAACTGTTGACTGGAGGACCCATTGTTACAAATGAATTTAATTGATTGTTGCTCGCTTTATTCAAATGCTTTATCATCACATTTGGACTTCCAGAGAAAATCTCTTCTACTCACCTACAGCTCAGGTTAAAAAAAACAAAAAAAAAAAAACTGTGTTTTGACATGAAGGTTAAATCAAGACTGTTTCTTATTCCATAAAAAGCTTTTTATGATGCAAGGTTGCCGGTGGATAGTAATGAATATTATTGTACAGTTGATATTGAAGCTTTTGTTCAGCGTGCTGGAGCTCAGTAGGTTGCTGATTACACAATCACTCTGTCTTCCCTGAAGGCTGTCATAAAATGTGTGCACCCGAGGAAGTGCAGGGTGTTCCAGATGATGCGTCCATTAAACATTATATGAACACCCTCCTATATTATGTGTCATTATGCTGTTTCGGAGCAGAAAATCTGAAGTTTAACTGGTCTTTTCGGCTTATTTAGTCACGCACGGTTGACCAAATAACGCATCTTGCTTCATCTCTAACTGTAGCTGATTGATGAACACCCATATTTTCACTGTGGCTGTGGCAAAATGGAGGGCTGTATTTGCATGACACAGTTCCTTTATGGCTCCGCTGAGCACAAGGGAAGAGAGATTTAATGGCACTCTCCGTAATGCTTCTCTTTAATCATTCATGATTCAACTTTCTATACACATTACTGAATATTTTAAAATCCACTTTCATAGTTTACTAATCTGTCAACAAGCTTGGCTGCAGGTAGATGCTTCCAGCGGTGTGTGTGCGTGTGTGTGTGCACGCACGCGCTTGTGTGTATGCACGCATATGCTGTTGTCTTGAAAGGCACAGTGAATTCAGTTAACACAGTAATGAGTCCTGTAGTCAGCACGTGGTCAACAACATGAAAAGAAGGGAAGATATCTCAATTTTCACTGAGGTTCAGTGCTGATACCAAACAAACATTTTAGTAGGAACACCTGTACACCTGCTTACTGCAGACAACTGTGTGGCAGCAGCACCACATATAAAACCCTGCACTTAAATACAGGAGCTTCAGCAAGTGCTCACATCAAACATCACAACGGGGCAAATATAAAGGATCTCAATGACTTGAGACTTTGACATGATTGTTGGTGTCCGGTTTGGTTTGAGACAGCAGTCTGGGAAAAAACAGAACTAAAACAGAACTGATCCAATGGAGAAACCACTGGATCATTTCTCCTTTGGTCAGTTTAGTCAACTTCAGTGGTCTGAACCCAGTAGAACCTTTGGATGTAGCAGAGCGGGAGATTTGCATCGTGACTAATCTGACAAATCACTGTATGTGAGAAGGCTCTGTGCTGTACACACATTTTGATTTACACAAATAATAGGGCTGGGTATTGCCATAGTGTTAATTCAGCCAGAGACTATACGACTATATCTATCTGCACATGAGATCTCGGAGAACTAATGCTGCACATTGATCCTCCAACCTGGTGCACTGTTAAAAAAACAGTAGTTGGACTCAATAATACATTCTATGCATTCTATTTAACTTGACCGGCAGTTCAGACGTGCATCTCAACAATATATAAGTGTAAGTGTAGTGTAGCAGCTACAATGTGTATTAACAAGTACATAGCTCCTTCTAACATCTTTAATTCAACTCCACACTGTTTTTCAATTCACCTCATTTTTTTTATTCAAAATACAACCACTAATATGCAGGTGTTTGCTGTTTGTTGCATACAAGAATCCAGCTGTGGCACGCGCACGTGGTTAAGTTGCGGCTCATTACCAAACCAAAGCAGCACAAGCAGACCGTAACAGACTGGCTGTGTCATGTTTCTGTGTGAAAGCATTGTCACAGAAACAGAAACTGTAAGAAGAGTGTTGGGTAGATGAAAGGACTTTTCTCTCTCTCTCTCTGTTTTTTTTTTTTTTTTTAACGAATTAACAATTTCAGTCACTGCAGCCGGCAGCTATAGGACACCAGAAGGTGGAGTGTTTTATTGTGTGGTGCTCTGTGCTTGATCTACAGATAAAATCAATCCAATGGCAACTTTGGCCATTTTGTTTGTTGTTATTAGATCACTTGCATGACATGACTAAAATTTTTTTTTTTTTCTTTTTAATTTTCATTTTTGCAATCAGGACTTATGCAAACATGATGTACCACAGGTCTTTTTCTGGTTGTCATGGAAACATGACGCTCTGTCAGTGGTGCAGTGTTTGGAGTGAAAACAAAGGTTTGTGAACGTGACCTGTTCTAGCTGAAAAATGGAACTATGTATCAGTTTTGGTGTGTGGTGTGCACTTTTGGTCAACACCAGTATGTGAAGTATGTGAAAACACACTTCATGTGCTGCATTTCCATCCCTTCTTCAAACCTGGTCCATTGTCTGAGAACAGACAGAAAACATGTCAATAATAACAGCTTCACTGTGACATTAAATTATGTGAAAGAGGCAAACAGATAAAGAGCCAGCACCAGAGGGTACTTGGCTATGACCTGGTCCAGCTCTGTACTAGTTTCTGACCTAGTCATTTTTAATGTGTAAAGGAAAAAAAAAAAAAAAAAAAAACATGATGAAAGTCTCTGCAACTGCAGGAGAACATGACTTTCAGATGTTTGATGTATCATATGCTCTAACCTAAGCAGCAGCCAAAACTAATCCAGGATGGGTAGAAAATGTCCAAAATGTTGCCGTAGTAGACCGACTTGCCTCAACTTAAAACCTGCAGTGACCTACATTAAAAATGCCAGTCATAGACACTTAAGACTTTCTTAGGCCATATCTGAATAACAGAGAGAACTCGGCAACTAATCAAGAGGAAAAAAAGATTTCACTTGAAATGAGAGTAGAAGGGCTTTCTGAGATAAGAAGTGATTCATCCTCCTCGCCTGTAGTTTACAGGAGGATGGTTTGTGACCTTTCCTCTACATTTGTCTGTCTGCTGAACAAAAAAACATGAAGTCATTATCACTAATATTGATGTATGTTTGTTCATTGTCTTTCCAATAGAAGGTTTAGGGTGAGTGAGCTTTTTGCTGTGCGCTGCAGCCCTGCCTGTCCATTAGAAACCAGATCTGTGGAATTAGACATTGCATATTGATCTTGGAATCATTTTCCATCCTCCTCAGCTCCTCCTCAGTCTTTTAGCCAAAGGTCAAAGGGATTCCCCAGGTACTCTGGAACGCTTTAGGCTGTGCTCTTGGCAATGGGATGGAATTGGCATTAAAGTGGAAGAAGAAAAAAAAACTACTTTAGCTTTATTTCCCACTCAGCCTCAGTGGCCTCAGCGATATGTTTTACCAACTGACTTTTGCAAAGCGCTGAGCTCAAAGCTCTTTTTTGCCTTTAGAAATGTTCAACCAATCCCACTGTCTTTTTGACATAATTACTCATTCTCCCCTGAGGGATCAATAAATGAGGTTTGTTTAAATCATCAAATCGTAACTCGATTTCTTTGTAAATGAATGGTTGGTTCCTGCAAAGTGTCTGAGCAGACAAGATGATCAGCCACCCACAAAATGTACCTGCACGTAAGTTCCCCGTGCACCCTACAGCACCAGTGAAGAGTAAACAGCTTTCAAAGTATTTACTGGCATTTCTGCTTCATTAGAGTCGGCAGACATGATGGATTGAAGAGAATGAGCCACACTATCAGCCTTACTCTATATTTTTAGGATATTTAAGTCAATACTTGATCTTTGTTGTTTCTTCAGGCTGATGTGCTGTAATTTAAGAGCTCATGATGAATTTTATTTTGGACCATTTAAACAAACAAAGACAAAGAGTTGCGCAGCTGCACCTACGGATCTTGGTGTGTTGGTGCACCTGTCTGCTCTTCTTAGACGATCTGTTTCACACAGAATGTTTGCCTTCAACAACATCATCATCCTCATGAAAGACTCCCACATCTTCTGACAACTACAGTGCCACAGAAGTGAAAACTGACTCCTTTGCCTCCTTTATGCTGATAGTCAACCTCCCCATCACTTTGCATTATTGATGTCAGGAATGTTGTAGCCTACATCAGTAAGACCTATCTATCAGATAGCATTAGATCTTCACTAATGCAAGCAGCACTTTGCCTCATGTCCACCAGGCCCTTCTGTTGTGAAATGGAAAGCTACTCTCTGTGCTGAATGTATAGTGTTTGTACTTCACACCAACTAGACATTTGTAGCTTGACATAAAAGATTCAGAAATACAAGACCACTAGTAACACAGAGAAGCCTATATGTTTGATTCAAATGAATGTGACATGAACTCGGTGCTTACAGGCCAGAAGCATTGTCATGAGCTGATCCTTCAAATCTTGCAGCATGCTCGAGAAAGATGTCAACTATTGGTGTCATACTCAGTCTTTTGAGTGGCTGTGTGTGTGTGTGTGAGGAATAAGCTGTCAGACTGTACATGTATTCATGTAGCCGACTGCACATTTGTTTCTGACTTGCAGAAAAAGTGTTCAGTGTTACATTGTGTTAACACTTTAATCATCATAAAAAACATCTCAGTGTCATTTAACATCTTATCTGGAGCTCTTCTAAGAACAGGTCAGCAAGCCAGTCAGGAGAGAGGAGGTTCTCACCCTCTCTCCTGACTAACCCCTGAGTTAAGAAAAATAATAAAGCAGGTAAACAACTGGAGAAACCGAATCCTGGAAGGTCTGGGTCCTGAGGATGCCATCACTCAGTTGACCGCCCCACAGAGTCTCGTCAACAGACCTGTGCACTGTTTGTTTGCCCTGCTGGTGTCTTTTGTTCCTCCCAGGTTCCCTGAAGTCCTGATGGCACCTGTGGTCACATGACCCCAGGTTTAAAAGGGCAAGCCACACCTCCTCTCTCTCTCTCTGTCCCACTCCAGCCAGGTGCCTGTTGCTGCAGCAGCCCAGGCTGCTCACCTTTCGTTTTGTTTTCTTATCACTAGTTTAATAAATTTAGTTTCAGAGTTTCAATCTACACTATATAGGACCTTTAAAATACCATGGTAAAGACGGGTACCACCATAACTCCTTACAGTGGCTTTAACCCTCTGTGCTCTAGCCTAAGCTGGCCATTTCTGTCCAGTCCGCTTTCTTTTTTGACCATTTTAGTTGTGTTAATGCAATAGAAGATTAATCCAGATTATTTTCAGATTTCTTAATTTTCAACCTCAGCTCTTTAACCATGACAATAATATACTGTATGCATCCAATTAATTAATGAAGTTCTTGTTATTTACAGTAATAACTCACACAGTTAGGTCAAATGTCTTTCATTCTAAACTCAACGCTTGAAATGTTTTTAATGTTTTCTACCAGATTATGTCATTGGTCCGTTTTTGGCCAATGGAGCATTTATGATGTCTTACTGCACTCCAATGGAGCAAACGAATGACACAGTTTGAACATAGGTGTGACTCAGTGGCCATGAACAGATAGAGATTTGAACAAAGCCAGAGGGTTGAACAAATGCTTCTAACAGATGTTTACCTTCACTTAAGTGCAGGGTTGTCATGAGAACCGATACTTCGGTACCAAGTTGATGCCAACACGCAAAAAATACGCCCAAACCTGCTTTTTTCAGCTACAGTTGAGCTCTGGTGCGGTCTGTTTATTATGTGAGCGCGGCCAGACCTGGTGTATGACACAAGTTTGATTGGCAGCTATAGTGCTTCTTTCTGTATAATATCTCCAACTGCTCAGGTGGAATTTGGCATCCTCCCGTTGAACAGATGGTGTTTAAGTCCAGAAGGCTGAGGCTGGCCCTCATGTGAATCCAAATCTTCACTGCCTTCCACAAATGTCTTACTTTGCTCAAACCTGGCGATTGACAAGCCGGTCAATGGGACCAGTTCATTTTGTGCTTCTACAGCCATTCTCCTGTTTTCAGTTGTTGTCCTGCTGGAAGGATTTACTGCAGTGTAATAGTAGGCATTCTCGTGGCGTGAGAAGAGGAACGGCCTCCTCATGTCATCCTCCAAGTTTCACTGTTGATATTTTTAGGGTTTCCCCCCGATACACGTTATGCTCAAAAGTCTGACTTAACTAATGCTACCAGTAATTCACAGGCTTTTCCAAATGTTGTCAACATGCTTCTTCTTCAATAATGGATTTTCCTGGGGTGAGTGTGCATGGAGGCTGTTGCGGTGGAGTGCATTACCATGTTTTGTGTGACAACTGTACCTGCTGCCTCCAGGTCTTTCTGGACCCTCTCTGCGTGCCCCATTGCTCTCAGCTCCTCTCCACAGGAACCATTTGGGGAGTGGTATTAATACCACACTCTGGTCCAGATTTTATGTGACTGGGTCTCTTGTAAAGGCTGCAATTTCTGACTTTGTTGCAAATGTTCAGGGCACATTGTGTCATGTTGCATCAGATTATTTACCAGCTGTAGCATACTCTGGTAAATGCACTGCAGAGATACTCTCGCACCATGTGGATCAAATGTAGAAAAATAACAACGGCTAACAGCAGGAACCTGTGGATTTCCACCCGCCAACCCTTTCTCCCCCAGGATGGCCAGAGGTTTAATTAGCCAGTCTGAAAGAAAGAAAGACTGATGGTGTTATTCAGACGTATGCAAAGATATTAGTAAGATATATTTGAAATAAAACACCATGACCAGAGAGGGCTTCCACCACACAGCTCTGCTCATTCCACTCACATTTTCAACAATCCTGTAGCTATGAGGAGTCTCAATAACTCAGCGGTTGAACCTGAAAATGTGAACAGCATCACAAATGATGGAGCCAACAGGCTTCAGCTGTGAAGGTTGACGCTAGGGCTGGACAGACTGGGCTTGAATCTATATCAGTGTAACTTAAAGCACTGATAGTAATGATCTGTGTCATGGCAGCTATAGTGCTCCTCTATTACAATAATGTGTTTTACACAGTACAGAGGTTCACGGTGCAAAACAGCAAAAACAGCAGAACTGTTTATCTGGTTGAAGGTAGAGTCTTTAGGATGTTCCTAAAAGATGAAATATGACTTATACAAAAAATATCCTGCTTAATCATCATGTATGGGCTTCAACTCGTGTGTGGTGGTGACTGTGTCTGCAGAGCCCCTCCCCCTCTGCCTGTATTTCGATGTTTTTGTGTGGTCAGGACTTTTCTGGGCAGGAAGTCGGTTTTTCCCCAGCCAATGACAGACCACAGCTGAAACTGGGCATGTGACAGCGTGGGCTGTCATAAAACATAGAAACTAGACGGCGTCAAGCCTGGAGAAATGGCGGATACACACTTACCAATGAAGAAAAGCTTTGAGGGCTATGCCACCACTAGGAGGCCCGCTACAGTGAGCACGGGTAGCTAGGGCACGGGCTGCAGGTGCAGATCTTTGATGGCCGGAGTGGAGAAGGGCTCAGTGTGAACTGCAGTTGAAAATGGGTCAGTCCTTACAACTGCTGTCAGGGGGCGTGGCAGTTTAGCCTGAGGGGAGGGCCAAATTGAATGTTGTGTTGACAAACCGCAACAAACAAACCTACAGACTCTAACCCCAGACTCAGACTAACCCCAACGCAAACACTGTCAAACTCCCAAAGTCAGTAACTGTTCCACAGCTACATCGCTGTCATAAATGGCATAATTGCTTCTGTACAGTCCAAAGTAACTTTGTGTACACGTGTTATGACCCGGGAGGTCTAGAGGAAGGGGGGGGGGGTAACATGAGTGAATGCAGGAGGGTAAAACAAGCACAGAAACAAGGATAGGCCCAATAGGTACTGTTTTATTATCCAATCCAACTCGAAACCGAGGGGGAGGAGCTGACCCCCGACAGGAGCAATAAAAAAAACAACATAAGGAGATGTAAACCAGATCGACAACCCTGCAGAAGAATCAATGAAACAGAATGTAGCACGCGTTCGTGCACACACCAGTCCGCTGCCCCTTGGCCCCGCTGCACCTCTGCCTCCAGCTTTTCAACTGAGACCTAATGAGCCATCGGTGTCCGGTGCGCTCCACCAGTACATGCAGGAGGGGCGGGACCTGGGGGGACAGCATACACAAAAACACACACATGGACGGCACAACACTTACGGCAGTAACATGTTTACTTGGCTGTTTAGTGTTTTCCCTTAGTCACTCAAAGTTTGCAGAGTGCACTCTTGTCTTCTGCGTATTCCATCACATGCTGCACTTGCCCTAGAATTGTAAGACACTATAGTGGCAGGTCAGCCGTTGCTGTACCCCTTATATATATATACCTCTACATCCCTCCATCCTTATTGTCATTCCTTTTTCCAGCCTTGGTTTTTTTTCTTTGCCACGTCTGCCAATCTTCTGTCTCTCTAGACATTCCACTTCTTTATCCTCTCTTGCTTCATCCGTCCCTGTCTCTGTCCACTCTTTCATGCAAACCCCTTACTCCCTGACAGTCTTGCTCCTGTTCCCTTCATCTCTGAACAGTTCTTTCACTGCCATCTGCCCATCCTGTCCTCCACCTCTGCTTCACCATCTCCATCTGTCTCACAGCTATTTTCCCCTAGCCTTCTAACCCTCCTCCATCCATTCGTCAGTCCTTCCTCTCTGCTGCTCTCCGTGCATCTAACCTTTTGCCTCTGTCCTCCTCATCAGCTTCCCTCCGTCCTTTCATCCGTTGATCTCAGCCTTCATCCCTCCCTCTATCCTTCACGCTCACTTGTAGTGTCCTCCACCTCCCATTTACCCCTTTAACATCTCCTCCCCTCTCCTCCTCGTCTCACCCTGACCCCTCCATCACCTCCTCCCAGCCCTCATCTCCTCATCTTTTCGTCTCCTCCTCTCATCCTGACCTCTCAGGTGCCAGCCATAAGTATCATTGCTTCTCTCTGCTACTCTCATCTCTACTTCACTGCCATCATGATTGTCATTACAGGAGAGGTTAAAGATCCTATCATTGCTCTAGATGTCAGCACACACACACACACACACACACACACACACACACACACACACATATATATATATATATATATATATACAAAACATAATGGTCAAAACGTGAACCTGTCATTGTTTAATTTTTGATGAAAATAATTTTTGCAGGCAGAATTATCCAGAGCTCTGTGTGTGTGTGTGTGTGTGTGTGTGTGTTTGGGGTCATTATAGTGTCCGGTAATGACTCTTAGTGTGCTTGTGTAATTCCGTGATGTGTGTTTGCTGATCCTGATGAAGTCTCAGTAATAATCCCTTGTGCATCGTGCATGACAGTGTGGGCAGAAATAGCGTGGCTCTTTGGACTGATAGATTCCACTGAGCTTTCGAGAAATGATTCCCAGACTGTGGAATGAGGCCAGAGCTGGCTGACCCCATTAGAGCAACCTCTCAAGTCATTGTGACGGGGGCCCGCCCGCTGATTGACAAGACACACTCACCTTTGTCTGAGTAATAGCTCCTGACCTGCAGCCTCTCTGTGGTCTGGGCCAGGTCAGCCAAAAAACAAGGGACAGGGCCATGCAGGGACACAAATATCAGTCCTGTGAAAATGGCCACAGTCAGACCCATGGTGCTTTGTCAAAATAAACTCGGCATCACACACAGAAGAACAAAGTGATGATAATAATCTTTGTCCAAACTTGTTTAATCTGCGTTCTTGAATTTGTGTCGAGTTTCGACGTCAGGAGGAATTAAATTTGCAGGATGGTGTAACTATTCCTGTCAGCTGGGCAGGAGAGTTGGAGACAAGTTAGCAGCTGTGTCTGCACACAGGTCATGGTGTGTCTAAAGGTGTTGAGTCAAAGACAACTTGACTTCACATTGTTAAAGTTGTGAGAAGTGAAAAAGCCTTTAGAATCTAAAACAAGGCCACTGCAGAGGTTTTGCAGGTGAGGTTTGACATTGAGGTGCCTCGACTCAAGGCCCTCTACCCACTGCACTCCTTCTTTTCTTCCCGTTATAGAGATATAAGAGATGAGGGTGGGGATTAGTGGTGCAGTACTGGCCACATGTAGACGACTCAGTCATGTTAAAAACACTGAGGTGGTGATTGTTTTTTGTCCCAAAAATAAAAGGTCAAAGATCAGTGCTCACCTTGACCCTGATCATCAGCTGATCCAGAATGCTGCTGTCAGTGTCCTTACAAACAGAAACAGGACCGTGTCACACCTGTCCTCCGACTCACAGGAAGCCAGTGAAGTGATCTGAGGACAGTGGTCTACAAAGCACTGAATGGTCTTGGACTCAAGTACATGGTAGATTTACCTGTTCCATATGAAGCATCCAGAGCCCTCAGGTGGTCTGGGACAGGTCCACTGTGTGTTCCCAGAACCAGAACCAAACTAAGTGAAGCAGCATTCAGTTATTCTGCTCCTCATCTGTGGAACATGTCCCTGCACACCTGAGGTCTACTCACCCTGTTAGTTCAAGTAAATCAGGGTTGAAGAGTTTGTTATTTGCTGCAACTTTGACACAATATATCGATCATTTAATCATTCTCATTCTTAACTATTTATCATTGTCTTTGAGAGGCTCTTTTATTGGCTCATTTCATTCTTTTTCTTTTAAATGCATTTTACTGTCTATGAATCTAATGCATTTCTATGCCTCTGTAAAGCCCGTACTATGGTGCATGAATTGTGCTATACAAATACACTCGCCTTGCCTGGCTGTCATCTGATTTACAGTGGTTAAGTAAGTTTAGTTTAGTTAATCAATACTAATTTCAGGTCACAAATTATTCAGGTTCAGTATTATGAGTGATGAGGACGTTTTGGTAACAAGAGGTTGGTAGAATCCACGACAACATAAATGCACCCACATTGCAGACAAAGCTGGGGTGAATTTCACATTCTGTTTACATCTCATTCGGGGCCTGTAGCTGCTCATCCGCTCACCTCTGACTAATGACTCCCTGAGCAGTGCCAACATCAACTGCAACTTAATCAAGAAAGGAAACTTCTAATGAGACAACTGAAGAAAACTGCAATGCAACTTAACTGATTCTGATATTTTCACATTTTAAGTGACATTATCAAAATAAAAAACTGTTATAAAATGGTGCCTTAAGGACTGTTGTGTGTCTGTCAGAATGATAAAGCTGAAGGTAAAGCAATTTACAACCCCCCAAAACAAATCTGTCCATTTTTATGGTGCATTGTATTGTCAGACACATTCAGTGAATAATAAAAGACTGATGTTCGTCTCTCCAGGAAACTGCTCGCCTTAGAGATCTCGCCATTTCTGAATGCATCAAAATCCTGCAGGCTTAAGTCATTCCGCTAAATCATACCACAGCATTGACGTACAGATTGAAGGAGGTTTATCCACAGCTTGACTGAGCATAAGTGGCCTTTTGGTGTGATGGCTTACTTTATATCCACACAGATCCGAGTATTAATACTAGGAGAGTGCATATAGAAAGTCACTTTTGGCAGGGTTGGATCTAGGTATTTGAATTGCACAGTTATGACTTTTGGAAAGAGTGCAGGACAGTTGCTCTTTGGATTGTTATGCATGGTAGGATTCCTTTTTAGACTGCCTTTAATGCAAAGTTGGGGACTTTTTAAAGACTCACATGAAACATTATGTGCAGTGATTGAGTCTGTGCATCATTGTCTCAGGATTTGTTTGGCTATTGTTTAAAGCTTTCTTAGCCTCACCCGCGTGGCTATTTCAGCAGTTCCGTCTCTGTTGTGCACACAATCATTCTTTAGCGCGGCTATAATTTCCACACTGAGGATTTCCTGTCAGTGGTCACTTGCAGCCTGGAGCTGGTCCCAGCAAGGAAAACACTGTAGGTAGAATGGCAGGAAATGAACCGGTGGTGTGCAGCTATGCACCTGCTACCTGATGCAGTCTGCAGTAATGAGTGATTTGTGAAGTTATACTGACCTTTGACCACTGACCACTCATCAGTTCGTACTTGAGTCTGAGGCCTTGTTCAAACTGCAGTCCAAATCCAATTTTTTTTTTCTCTGATCAGAATGCGATCTTACTGACTGACAGCAAACATTACATATGGAAAGCGTTTAGATCTGATCTGCTTGTTTCCATATTGCATGTGTCTCATCCACATTGATCTCTGTGGTAATAGGCTATGGAGCCACAGCGCACATAGTCTGCTAATTGCAAGGAAGCAACAAAAACGTAGGCGACTGCTGAGTTGTGTCACCTTTCGTGCCACCATCACCGGCTGGCATGAGAGTGGAGCGGGGTGTTTGGTGATGCTATGTGGTACTCACATTTCCGGATGTGAGAGCGGACATTCCAGATGATTTGCGACTGTCGTCTCTCTGGCACTATGTCCTTGTTTTTGTTCCTGTTGCGCTGTGATGCAGAAGACATAGAAATCCTACTTGAGCGACCAAAATGTTCAGATCCGATAAGATCCCTATTTGAAACCACCTCTGTGTGTGGTTTGATTGGATTTGGAACAATCAGATCTCACGTGGTTTTTGGTTGTTCAGACTGTCAGAAAATCAAACCAGTGGCAGTGTGAACAAGGCCTAAGTGTTTGGAGGATCCACAAGGCCATGGGATGAGGTCACTCTAACCTTGAGCTCAGGGCCTTATTAAGATATTGTATCCACCAGGATGTAACATAATACAGTTGTAAGCAACAGAATCGTATCTCCAAAAAAATATGTACTATAATTGCTGGTTTAGCTTCCTCCTGGTCCCTATTTACAATTTCACTCTGACTCTCCCTTTGCCTTGTCACTCTTCTCCGCATTTGATGAATCCACTTAAAGGTGCACTACAGTCTGTAGGTCTGAGGTCAACAAGGTCACAGTAACTTGTGAGATTGTTGGATTCTCATATCATACACTGAGGGATACTGAATGTCCCACTGTGGAGATACAGTATCTACTAATAGGCACATTTTGATACAGTGTGTACTAGCATTTTGGCCAGCCTGCTTCAGCTTTAAAAAGTGTTACAGTTATAACCCTGATCAGTCGCTGCTGACATCACACATCTAAGACTCATGTTTGTCTGGACATCTACTAATCATCAAGTCTTGGTCTTTGTAAAAGACAAGACAAAAAAGACCAGAAAAAATTGTGTTTGTTATTATTTTTTAGATCCATAAAACCAAAGTTGTTATCCTTGGAACCTGAAGACAGCAGACTGTGTGTTCTTCCATGTTTCACATTAGTGTTTCATCAGCATGGTGAGAGGGTTCTGGGTTGCCGGGGGTCTTTCTGTGTGGCACTTGCATGCTCTCCCTGTGCCTGTGTAGGTTCTCTGTGGTTTCTCCGGCTTCCTCCCACAGTCCAAAGACATCCTCAGTAAGTTGATTTGTAAATTGCCAGTAGGTGTAAATGTGAACGTGTGAGGTTGTTTGTCTCTCTGTGTGGGCCTGTGGTCGACTGGTGACGTGTCTAGGGTGTGTGATCCTGCACGGATAACGGTGAAAACTGGGAAAAATGGATATTTCTGACATAATTTGTTGTTGATACATAAACAAATGTAAATGAAATAGTCCACACAGACACGCATCCTCCTTCGGTTTTCCTGCAGGTGGAGCCTGGTCTGAGCCTGTGACCTTGTTTGGTGAATTCACAGAGATATCTGGGCTGCTGGTTTTCTGTCATGGCTGCTCACTGACTCTATCAGAGAGCATTACAGACAGAGGGAGGTGGGCCTCTCAATTTATTTTTCCATGTTGGAATACAAAGCATAAATCAGTCGGTTTATTTCCATCCAGGGAAAGTGTCACTGTAGCCCTGACGCCTTAACGAGAGCAATATAAGCTGATATCAGAAATCATTATGACATTTGTGTACCGTCGCTTCGCCATAAAAATGCTAATGCAGTTTCTGTGACAGTGGAAGAGGTGGCTGGAGGATTAGACGGAGTGCTGCTGATCTTATTAGATAAAACACCGTCATTACACTCATTGCTTGATACCACAGTGAAGTACAGGCTGTTTATACACATCAATAGACTCCGATTGGTACAGCGTGATGAGCGCACAGTGACTCCTGGCTAAATTTTATAGGAAAAATATGACATTTAAAGGCATTAAGGGCCAATTCCAAAGCAGGAAGATGCAACATTTAGATACTAACCATGACGGTGAGTCTTAGATGCCGATGTTGTTTTTCAGTATTTGCGCAGGAGAAGAGCAGTGGAAATGTGTCTTAGAGGCCACGGGGTTGAAAGAGGTTTTCCGCTGCTGAAAAGTCCTGGTTGTTTGTGGATTAGAAATGCCTTGTTAATCTTATTAGATGAAAGAGTCCAACAGGGTTTAATTCATTTTCTATCCAAACCAAGTCAATAAGTAGGATGTGGATTTCCTTCGATGTAAAAATGGAAAGTGGCTTTTTAGGAAAACGCTCTTCTCCCATGAATAATTGATTATGTTCCTGTGAAACTGTGAAATGTGAATGGCTGAATCCTTTGACCATCAATTATGGAAACTTATGCTTAAATGTTTCAGCCGGTCGCAGAAAATCACTTGACAACTGTTTTGATAATGGATTCATCATCATGCATCAAGCAAAACACTCAAGCATGCCGGCTTCTCACAGCGGATATCGTTCCATTTGAAGGGTGACCTTTGAACTGTGACTGGCCCTTTCAGTCTCTTCTAACATTTTCAGACCCACAAGATGATTAAGTGGTTTATTCTGGTAAAAAAAGTCATAATGAGCAGCTTCTCCTTCTTCTACCTGATACTTTCCACAATGGCTGTGTTGCTCCAGTTTTACTGGATGAACTGCAGTTGTGTTTAACCCCTTAACACTCACTGGCCTGTGGGTGTTAAGGGGTTAAAGTCTGCTGTACACAAAGTGAACAGGAAAGGAACCAGAACAGTCTCCTGCTACTTCTCATTTGTCACTTTGTAGGAATTGACCTATGGCTAAGCCCCGCCCCCCCTGCCCCAGGTGCTATGGCAGCTGCCGCAGTACCAGACATTACCATTGATGATTTTTGGGGGGATAAAGATCAGATGTTATAGAGAAGTCACATAAAGGATCTAAACTACGCATCGAGGGATATCTATTGTTGTACTGTAGAGAAGGTCGATGAAAAGCTTCAGTAACAAGCCAGAATTTGCAGGCCCCAGTGTAAACCTGATAAACTGCATCTCATTGCTGTCACCATCTCAGACAACTAACTAACAGCTAACACTGATGTACAATTACCAAGGTACATAAAGGTAATTGGCTACTGAACTCCCTGCAAACATGGTGACATAATGAACAATGCAGCTATTTAAACTGAGTTGATGCTGCGGTCTGCTGCACAGCTTTATCCAAAGGAGACACTTCTCTCGGTTGAGATGTGCTTTTGAGAAGGTTGAAAGATACAGCCTCAGGATGCTTTGTGCAACCTTCCTACCCCAGGCACAACCTGTGGCCATTTTTTAACACTTCAAATCTTCAAATCACTTCAGATCACATCAAATAGGTTGTCCAGGCAGAGAATGCCCAAGTGTATGAGAATGGCCATACACTTTGTGATTCACTCATTGCATTTGGGGCGGGGCTTAGCCAGAGGTCAATTTAGGAGGCATTTTTAACTACCTCTTCATGTTTTGGAAACTTTTGGAGTAACCGAAAATGACAATCATTTTAGTTGTCGTAGTGGAAGAGCGTCATCAGCTTTGTGGTAACAGTTCTTAAATATGGAGGTGTATACAGTATATACAGTATGCATAAAGTTCCTTGTTTCAGCCAGACACACACAATGACAAATAACAGCTGAGTAACAGATGAGCAGAGGAAACCACTCAACAACAACACCACCCCGTCTAGGTCCATTTCATCCAGAGGTCGTGGTGGAGGAGGTTATCACAGCGTTACCATGGTGAACTTCTGGAACGTTTGAATCATTACACAAAACGTCGGCTTCCCACAAACACAGTTCACGGCAACATCACGGATGTCCCGGTGAATGAGGAGAGAGCAGGAGAGCCCTGGTTTGAAGATGACAGGCCAGATGTACGCACAGACACACACTCAGGAAGCACACACTTGACCCGCACAGGAAGAACAACAAAAAACACCTACACATGACCAGAGACTTCAATTCTATATATGTCGTGCACTAAAGTAAACATACTGTCCATAAAGATTTTCAGCACACACCACACACACACACTCTCTCTTGATCTCCTCTTCACCCTCCTCTGCCTCCTCTTTCACTCTGTCTGATTATGTCGCTCTTTCCTCTGTCTGTTCTCCTCTCTCACGCGGTGAAGATGGTTAGTGAAGTGAGAGGAAGAGAAGCGGTAATAAGAGCCTTCCCTCCACTCAGCGCTCTCTGAGAGGCCAAGTAGCTTCGACACACACAAACAGGAGATGAGAAGCGACAACTGCCTTACATGCTCACATCCATTTCTTTCCTTCCTTTTGACTTTCTCACTCCCACACTTCTTGTGTGTGTGTGTGTGTGTGTGTTTGTGTCGGGCACATGCAGTGTAACACCATGTCTGCTGCAGATCTCCCTCAGGCCGTTTGTGTGGAGAAGGAAGTGTGTGTGTGTGTGTTAACAGGGCACCAACCTAGTTAAACAGTGATTGATAAGCACCATCCTCCCTCAGCTTTATGTGTTATTTTTGAAACACTTATGTCAATAGGCTAAAAAAAAATAGGAATATTTTTTGAAAACAGCAAACCATGTTCAGAATAAGTTTCTACTGGCTGTTGAAGTGTGTGGATTTTAATTAGACTCTTTCTGAGATCTTTGAACATGGAGGTCCTACAGTAGAGTAACAGCTGCAGTGCACTGACTCCACTGTTGAGTTAATTGCAATGTTTTGGCCTTTCTAAATTTAGAGGAAAAAAAAGAGAGACGTGTCAGATGGTGTATATTTTTATTCTGAGTAAGTCATTAGAATTTGACTGGTGTCCTGTCTCTGCTCCAGCCATCTGACTTTTTCTCTAGCAGAGCTGTGTTCACTTTGAAATGTTTCCTCCGCAGGAGCCTTAAATCTCACGACTGCACTGGAACTCACCCTGGACAAAACGACATGCTCACAAAACGATTTCTATCTGATTCATACCGACTGGCATGCAGATGCTGGGCACCTCAGAAAGCCACGACTTGTATGGTAATATTGTATTTCTCCCAACCCTTCAGGACTGCCACATTGAAATAACATATTGCTATGCAAATGAACCCTTCAGCCTTTTTGGTAGTGGCTGGTGTCATCACATCACATATTGGAGGTCCCCAAAAGAAAAAAAAAATGTGTGTAACTTTTTGCAGTGCAATGGTTGCCAAGCACAACGGAAACCACTGGGACAGCACATTTGAAAGACAAAAAAAAGACAGAAAGACGGAAAGAAAGAAAAAATGACTGAGCAGTGTGTGATTTATCTTATAATGCCCAGCTCCCCAGAGCCCCCTCATTACACAGTAATTATTCCATCAAGCCAGTGGCAAAGTACTTCACTCATTTACTTTGAGAAGCGGTGGAACAGAAGCAGCCAGACACCACTGCTCAGTTCTCATGTTGGGTTTCGCCGCTCATGTCACATCTCTGAAGCTTTGTTGAGATGATCTCACCGCACATGATCTACTGATGTCTCCACCCGTCTCTAACCCTGCAGTGTCCTAGAAATCATATTTAACTAACACCAATTTATTTGACTAATTATATTCTGATGGGAAATGGAATTGCTGCCTTGATTACCTTCCCTGAGCAAAGTTGTGTTTACAGTGCATCAGGAGCAACATTTGATATTTTAAAAGCTATGAAGACACAACTAGAAATGATTCATTCAGTTCAAACTGATATTTTGTATTGTTCCTCAGGTATTTATGTTATATGTCATATGGATCAACTTATAATTGCAGGATAATGTGTGAATGTGTGTATGTTGTTGTCCAAACTGAAGTCTTAAGTATTACATCTCTACTCTCCCGTATAATCTCTTACATGTTGAAGAGGAAATGTGGTTGCTGTGATTTGTGATGTTAGTGTACTGAGGCCCTGTTTACATGAAGACAAACTCAGTGATATTTCCATGCATTCTGGCCTTTCGTTTACGTTTTGAAAAAGGAGCTTCAGTCACTGAAAACAATTCTATCTGAGAACTGCAGCCAGAGTGATGTGGAAAAACTCTGTGTGCATGTTTGCATGTAGACAGAGGGAAATGTCACAGTATGCGACAGCGTCATGTGTGGGGGCTGTGTTTACAGACAAACGAACCTCTGGCCATCTCGGAAGGAACAGGAAGTGGCTCGTGTCATTTGTTGTTGTGCTTTTTCCAGGATTCTGATTGGCTGGCATGGCTGTTTGCTTCACATTATGCTGCCATGCTCATAGTAGCTCTGTTCATGCAGGTTTGTATTAATGAAGAGTTTTTTGAAAACAATCTGGGTGTGAACGATGTTACTTTTGAAAGTGTGGAGGGGGAAAATCCATTTTTATAAATAGCTGTCTGTGTATATGCTTGTAAATACCCGACTGTACTTTTGTCCAAGCTTAAAATGCCCAGAATCTGTTCTTGTTGTCAATTGTGTCACAATTGCTGATGTTCTATTGCTTTTGCTTTATTGATTAAATGTTGTGAAGCACTTTATTTCTGTGAAAGGTGCTGTCCTAAAACTGCCTGACAAAGTCTAGGGAACAACATTCCAACCGCAAAATCCAATACATGCTTGGTACTTAATATAACACGCCTTATTTTGTGTGTTTCAGAGCTGATGAACACAAGGGCGGTCATGATAGCCTGCCCTGGGGCCCTTCATCACTCCCCTATTCTACTGCTCTACATGCAGATCATGTAGGTCGAGTTTGACTGGGAGTTTTTAAGTAGGAAAGAAAGAGGTCCCTTCCTGTGCCCTCAGTCACTATCAGTATTTGCTAGGTTTGCTATGTCTTTAACCTTAAGCAGGCAGTGTGACTACAACACATGCCTCTTTTCCTAGGAGCAGGCCTACATATTTTATTGGAAAAGCAGTTACTGTTCAAAAAAAAAAGATTTATGTCGACATACGTGAGGCGGGAATATGTGATGGGTCCTTTTTGTTTGTCTGAAAAATAGCATGTGTGATACTACATGATTGTTTGCAATGTTCAGTTACCAAACTCACATCTTTTCAAATAAGTTGAAATGCTCTCTGTTCCACTGAGGGATCTGAGCATGAGCACTGAGCTACAACACAGGCTTTGTTACACTCACACTAGTGCTTCATGTTCCCTGTGAATTATCTCGCTCAGATGCTGTAGATGTTTTTTAAGCCACACAAGAACAAATTATAGCGCATGGCTTCTTCTGAAGGCAGGAAAACTGTTGTGAAGACACTACCAAGAGTAATGAAAGTGGAATGGAACAGCTGTAGCAGACCTAAGAAGGGGAAACACTGTGGTAATCCTTGGACTCCTCAGATCAGTGTAGCCAGGTTTAGTTCTCTTTGGTGAGAAGATTCATAACCATAAACTCACTGTATATATGTCATATTAAGTGCAAAGAACATCAATACCATCCCATCCACTTGGAAAGCAGTTCAACTGTTTGTTTTCCTGGTAGAGCATCAAAATGTTGATGAGATGACTTTGTGAGGACCTGGTACCATCAACCAACTGCTTATATTAAGAATACTGCACAATGACATCAAATCCTTGAACTGCATGAAATGTGTGGTCTGAAGTACACAGAGGTCAGAGGTCAATGGCAGCAATCAAAGGGAGCTCGAAAAGCAACCCTGTAACTTTATACCACATATTAACATTTTGATTTGCTGCTGTAGTTGATCTGATATCACTCTAACCCGGTGCAAGGCACAGCAAAACTTTCACATGATCAAGATTCTACCAGGTGTCACCTTTCCATAGACACCAAGATTGTACATCTAGGCCACGGGTCTCAATCTCATTCCCCAAAGGGCCGTGTGGCTGCAGGATTTTGTTCCAACCAATCAAGAGCATGCACTTTGACCAATCAACTGTCTGAAGACTGAGATCAGTTGATTAAATGAGTCAAGTCTGGTGTGCTGCTGCTCGGTTGAAACAAAAACCTGCTGCCACTCGGACCTTTGGGGAATGAGTTCGAGACCCCTGATGTAGGCCCTGCAGTTGTTGAGCAATTACTGGTCATATCATTTCAGCTGGAAATTGTCAAAAAAAAGCCGAGGGTCAAAGTGGTTAAGTAATGAAACACATTTGTAGATTTGATACATACATTTTTTTAAATCTCTCCAATCAGCTGAGTATACAGCCATGAGGCGTAACATTCTGAGCACTGACAGATGAAGTGAATAACACTGATTAACGCTTCATCACGGCACCTGTTAGTGGGTGGGAACCAGCCACAGGGTCATGGGTCAGGGCCAAGGTTCACTGATACACGTGGGGAGGGAAGGCTGGCCCGTGTGGTCCCATCCAACAGACCAGCTACTGTTGCTCAGGCTGCTGAAGAAGTTCATGCTGCTCCTGATAGAAAGGTGTCAGATACACACAGTGCAGCACAGTTTGTTGTGTATTTGGCAGCAAAAGGGACCCACACTATATTAGGCAGGTGGACGTGATGTTATGATGATCAGTGTGTATGTTTTTTCCATGTCCATACCCTGACTGCTTTGTAAACAGATAAAATACGGTCCCAAAATATGTTTAGAAATGTGACTTAATACAATACAGAGCCAAATAGTATGGTCAGTGTTAAGGAGTTGTGAGTGCTTGTGTTTTTAGCTGATCGATAACATGGACTTTAGTTCCCTGCTCTTTCACACAGGAGGTGGGATGATGAGTCAGCAGAGTGTTCGTGAAAGATCCCATGAAATACTTACTACTAGTTGCAGACTGACATTCTTGATATAGGCCGAGGTGTTTGTCGACTAAGCAGATCGATAACACACACTCTGTTCCTTTGGCAAGTGGTTACGTTCATCTCTTTTTATACCACTATCTTGGTTGAAATGCACCTTAATGTGTTTCCACATTAGCCTGTGTGTGTGTGCATTTTAATGTTTTTGAGATGGAGGTATGGGGGCTAATAAAGTGCGCTCATGTTCAGTCAGTCTTTTAACAGATAAGCAAAGAGCACCTGCCCACTCCGTCTCCCGAGTCTTTAAGCTGCTTGTCGTCCAGTGGTCATGTAGCTCCCAATATCCAGCCAAACAGGCCCTTGAAATCAATAACAATAAAGTGATTCCTCCTTGCAGCCTGGAAGAAGGAGGTGTAAACAGGCACAACGGCAGAATAATAAGTGTTTATCTTTGTTTTTAACTTGACCTTTTAAGTCAGCAGAATGCTCTCTTTAGATCAGTGTCTCTGTTTGGGGGAAATGTTGGCACAGCCAGAGAGTCTGATAAAGAGTGAAGGGAAAAAGCCATTGCATTACACTGATAATCATCATTCGCTTGGGAAAAGCCACAAATTTAAGAATTTGACATCGACACTGTAAAATCAGAACCACAGGGACACTGTCGCTGCTGGACAAGACTGTCAGGCTGAACGCTGACCCTGTGAAGCCCTTGTCTCATTAAAGTTCTGTAGTGAAGTAGTTAGCAGTCGTTTTTATTCAGTCATTAACACACACAACATAGAAACATACACTGACTTGTTGAGTAATGATAAACATGTACATTCTAGATAATACAAAATGCAAATTAATATATGATGGTAATGACTGAAAAGGTATAGACTCAAGCAAAATGCTTATGCCCCCCCCCCAATAGATAAAAAATGTGTCACTGTGTGGGTCCATTGATTCATCCATCCATCTCCTGACACATAGACCACACCCTACAGCCATTAGTCTAATCTCCTCAAACACTGATTACAGCCATGGGAGAAGGGAGAAGATCCAACAAATACAGTCTGCCAAGAGCTGAAGAAGGTATCAACACAAACCAAACTGGGAAACTGCCTCTTTACCCGATGTTGTACACAGGAGGAAGAGAGAGAGAGAGAGAGAGAGAGAGATTCTATGCAACACTGACTATTTGAACGTGGCCTGCTGAAGATTAGTTACACCAACATGAAATCAAAGGGCTGAGGCCATGGCAGACTCTGGCGTCAGATTCTGAGATGCACAGTGGTTGTGTTTCCATTCACTCGTCTGAAAACCACTGAAAACACTATGTGAATAAAGCCGCTTTAAAGCTTTAAATCAAATAAAACTCTGTGTATAATGATGCCACACGCTGTTTTGTGATCAAATTGATGTGATGATTTCTTGCTTTTTAAGGTGTTTTCATTCATTTTTGCGCTGAACCAAATGCACACAAGCCAATGTGACGAGCCCCTGCAAATGCTACTCGGCACTGGAGGCAACCTGTGGTTTGTCAACGGCAGCGCTCCAAACTGTTCTGGGAGATCATGGTTGAAAGCCTGTCTGTCCGTCTGTCTGTCCACTTGCATCTTTCCTTGTTTACTCCCACCATGTCTTTGAAAAGCTGGAGATATGTAGCGGAAATAACATAAAATGCAGTTGATGTTTATCCAGCAAAGAACTGTTTCCATCAACGTTCATCACAACAACATTCATCAACATTCATCATTCATCCATCTCTTGATCAGCCTTTTACTGATCAAGAGAAAATCTGCTATTCGATTAATTGAAATTGACTGTTTCCATAAGGCACTTTTGGGTGGAAACACAGCTGGAGTCTCAGTCAGTCTGGAATTGGTTTGGAAAAGAGTGAGTTTGTTTATACATCCCATTCTTCCAAACAGTTTGTCTCTAACAGCATCTGAACAACATCCCTGGCCTCAGACCCTCACATCGACCGAGGAGGAAAAAACAAAAAACTGGGGAAACCTCTGAGAGAGAGAGGAGGGATCCCTCACCCAGACGGGCAGACATGTAGTAGATGTTGTGAAGAGACAAGAAAAGAGTTTATAACATGGGATATGGAATAAATGTCAAGAAGTCAAGAGGAGCTGGTGGAGGCAGCTTCTGTGGGCAGACTGGTTCATGTATAGGGGAAGCAGGCTGGTTTAGGAGCAGAGCAAAGGAGCTGTTCACTTGTTTGTGCTGCAGCTGACAGTTTCTGTTCTCAAACAATTACTTCATTATTGTAATCAGTGAATGCATGTTCAGTTGAGGGGTATGATCTTTAAATGTTTGGTCATCGATGTGTCAGGAGGAACAGTAAGGTGGATTAAAGTGGAGGAGGTGAAGAGGAGTGAAGCTGCTCTGTTGTCTCACTGTCGTGTTCCTGATCTTCCCCCAGTTTCATTGACTGTCACTTATCGTTTCACTTTTTTGTCTCTGTATTCATGCCCCCCCCGCCTGTTTTTTTTTCTTACAGCACTGGTTGTCAGTTTACATGTAACAGATCAGATTGGTGAAGAGAGAAGCTGTCAGGTTTGGAACACCTCCACATTTATTCCCCATGAAGCTCCTCTGTCTGTCTCAGCTCCAGTATTCAGCTGGGATCCCAAGGTCTGAGTCAAAAGGATCAATCTCAGGTTGTCGCCTCACCAACACCCACAACAGAATCGATGCTCACTGCCACACTGACTGACAACTTGTCTACATATTGACTAGTTGACAGATAAAACTATGTTTCTTGTCTGTCTCTGATGCTGTTTGCAGCCAGTAAATAAGTAGTGCTCAGCTTTTCACATACAGTTGGTCCTTCCAGAAAAGTGCAGAGTTTTTTTTTTTGTTTGTTTGTTTATTTGTTTTTATTTAGTGATTGTAGTGATGCGATGGAATATGTGGGGTATTTATGCAATTGTATGCAATGAAATTGTGGGAATTTACTAAAATTACAGGAACTTGCAAAAACTGTGGAAGCTGACAAAAAATGCTATTTGATGAAAAAGAGCAAAAATAAAAAGGTATTCCCCGAACATCCTTTGCCCACTAGGCTACTACCTTGATGTATTGAAAATATATTAACATATTAAATTCTAATGACGTCCTATGATAAGCAAGCATACTACAGCACAGAAAGTGCTGTGGCTCGAACTTACAACACATCCCTGAGTCAACAAAGGTCCATATCTTTACGAAGTAAAGAGGACACTACAGCTTAAAAAAACAAAACAGAGAGACTGCAGGTATCTTCTTGTGTGAGGTGATGACATTTCATGTTGCGTTATTACATGACTGTTCCCAAGGCAACAGGGGGAAAATGGCTGCTCCTGTGTGACGTAAACATGCAACATTTTTCAACTTCCTGTAAAGATATATAATATATGTGACTCTTTTGCAATAGAGATGCAGGGAGTATGAAACCATGCACTTATTTTGCACATACTGTGTGAAAATTGCTGATTTCTGCAGTGAAAGTGGTGTCTTTGAAAAAAAGCGACCCCCTGCCTGTATGCAGGCTTTGGCTGATTATGTGTTAAACTATGAGATGGCATAGTCACGTTTTTCTGGAGGGACTGCACAGTAATCAGTCGAGTCACACTCAGTTCAGTTTCATTAAACAAGTGATCATCATTTTTTTCCTAAATAGCACATACAACCACTGTCACTTAACTGTAAATCATTACATAGTGTATTGTACTTACTGCCAGGCTTAACCTTCGAAGACAGACCTTTATCAGTTATCGTTCTTGCTTTACTTGATGTGAACATGTAATGTTTAACTCTGATTGCCCTACATCTGTAATCAGCTATATAATGATCAGGTTTTGTGACGTTGTCCTCATCCTCTCATCGTCTACAGTACAGATGCAGCTGCCTCCTGTCTGCAGACTCTCCTTGTGCTTTAGTGTGGTGACCAATCATTACCATTTTACCACACAGACCAAGATAGCACTGAAAGCTCGACGCCTGTAATCAATGCACAGCTTATTTCTGGCCGATACACACGTCACAATCCAATGATTCCAGGGCAAAAACAGCAATTGATCCCCCGGTAAAGCCTCTACAGTCCGCTGACCAGGACACCATTGGAACTGACTGATGTGAGTCAGAGAAGGGGGTGGCAGCGCACAGACACTTCTCCCACTCACAGACCCATGTCCTTAATTGTCCCCTGTCCCATATCATGTAATGTGACTCAGCACAGTGTCAGGTCTCCACAACCAGTCAAGCTTATTAGTCAGCACATGCAAGGTTTTGATGTTCAAAACCTCAGCCATTTGTAAACTTAAAGATACATTGCTAACCATAAAACTAAGTAAATAGCTCTCCTTCTGGCTTTCTATTTTCATGTGCATTTTTAAAGCACAGGCTTGAGTCCTGACTGTCCTTTTAAAGGAAAGACAGACACCGGTGAACCACTGAACAGCACTGGGCTCTGGGGTGATTATGGCATTGAGGCCAATGGTGAAGAATGACCCACAAGGCATCTATGAAATCATTAGGGCCACATATTTTATAGCCGCAGAGAATCAGTCCATTCTTTCACCATGTGTACAGCCTGTCATCCAGCTCACCCACAGGAAGACACTCATAATCATCTTACATGTTACAGATCATACTGTAGGAATGTGGGTATAAATGGCCTGCCATGTTTGGATCAATCGTTCATTGTTTCGTACATGATTTGAACAGGCAATGGAGCTTCACAGGCCTGAATGTTTCAAATTGTTGAAGTACAGCCAACGAGCCCAACAAACCAGCATCAGAGACTGTATGGGACTGATCATTTAGACTGAAGATGTATGGGAGGGGTGGGGGGAGAGAAAGGAAGATGCAAGGTGACAATTTGCATTAAAGATGACTGATGTGGAATTCAAAGAAAAGGGAGAAAAATAGGTGGGAAGGAGAGGAGAGGGTTGAGGGATGGACATTAGAGGCTAGCAGAAGAGGAAGAGTGTGGGATTGGATTCTGCGGTCTGTTTGTGCTGTTTTCATGTTCATCCGCTGTTGGTCTTTCTCCAACCAGCAAAAAAAAAAAAAAAAAAAAAGGATTGTGCTTTGTCCAGGGACTGGGAAGGCCTCTGATCAGTGGCAGCCAGTGCTCAACACAGCAGTTTATAGTGGCAGCAGTGGGAAATGACCAGCAGCCTCCAACACAATGGCTCTCTGGTCAACTTGCCATTGTTAGGCTGGGCTCGAGCTGATATGTATTTGTCTCTCAGTGCAGTTTTTCAGAATATCTCCAGTTTGTTTTTTGAACCGTGACCTCTCTGTTGTCTTCTTCATTGAGGAAAAAAACATCTGTTTCACATGTTTAGCTGCTACAACTGCAAATACAAAATTTGTAAAGTTAAAAGATGGAGGTGTATGTGTCAATGGAGATGAAAATGATTTAAACAACTCATGGTTCCACTCAAGTATTGAGTTATCACAGTACCTTCAGCCAAATATTGTTGTTTACTGAGAAAATCACCAAAAAGGCTGAAGTAAAGGGGGAACAGAACAGAGGCAGTGGTTTGCAGGAAAGTCAGAGGTTACAGCTGAGATTGTCATAGAGAAGGTAAGTTGATGGAGTTAGCAGTCACTGCAACATAATGCAATCGGATGCAACCACACATATCCAGGACTGTGGCAGCAGCATTCCAGAGTTGGACTGTATCACAACTACAGTTGAAGCCTGACCCGATGTGCCCCAATTCGCTAGCAGTAATTCCTGGCTTGAACTCAGCCCCCATCAGCGCAAAAAAAACAACAAACAAACAAACAAAAGTCACACTTGATAATAATAGTGATAATAACATGGTGGTAAAATCATTTTTCTACTTTAACAACCATAATGACGTGATTAAACTGAAATACCAAATGGGACTGGCTGTGTAGAAGCTCAACTAACCTTAGACATTCTTCTGTCAGCAGGTAATCATCACCAAAATCAACAGCACAGATGGAGTGCATTTCACCATCACCAACAACACACAGTACAACCAGCGAGAAGGAAGCCAAAGGCCTGACCCGAGTCACTTGTCTGTACTTTCGGCCTGGACCAGCGCGTCCCGTCGGGTTGGTCGGCCCACTGAGAACTCTAATTACAGCACCTATAAAATGAAGCCTTCGCTGGCTGGTGCTTCACTCTTTCATCAGCTACAGAAAACATGTAGCTAAGGGCAAAGTTCCTCACCTATCAGCTCCTCTTAAAACTGCATCAGAGTAACAGAAAGTAAAACAAAAACTCAGATCACAGTAGTACGGTACAACCCTCAGAGAGTCTCGGTACACATTGAATGGGCAACTTAAGGATCAATATCACATGATATCAGTAGAAACCTGCTGCTTAATAACCCTGATCCATGTGCTGTGTTATTCTCTGGTGGCCCAGTCCTATCACGTCCATTGGTTTTTACATGGGAGTCACACAGTGAGGCCTTTTATCAGCTCTGCCGATCTATGGCTCTGACCAGCTCTCTCCACACACCACTAATCACATTTGGCTTTCATGTTCCTTTTCCAATTTTCCAATTATGCCACTGTAGTGGAACCAGAGCTGAGTCGGCTGGATTATTACAAACCTTGTGTGTGTGTGTGTGTGCTCTCTTGTGTGTGTGCACATGTGAGAAAAAGCATTTGTGTATGTATGTGGTATGTGTGTGGAGGTGTTAGGTGCTTTTCAGTGAATCTTCTTAGAGACTTGTGACAAAAATGCATCTCTCTGTGTGTGTGTGTGTGTGTGTGTGTGTGTGTGTGTGTGTGTGTGTGTGTGAAGTAAAAGAGTCTGATGGAAAATTTGGAGCGTGCAGTGTTCCAGGTGAGAGGCAGAGACAGATTTTTCACTCACCTCCTCCCTGCCCCCCTTTTCACTGTATTCCCTCTATGTCAAACCTGACAAAGCCTTTCATTTCCATCTCATATTTCCATCTGCCCTCTTCTTCACCATCTTGGTGCATCTTGCAGCCCTTTCCCACCTCCCAGCTTCTATTCATCCCTCTCATTTATCACCTTTTATTTTTACCTCCCTCCTCTCCCACAGGTTTCTTTTCTACATTGTCATCACCACTGTTCTCTCTCCTCTCAGACTTTACAGTATCTTAACACTAAGAAGGCTAAACCTGGCAAGTTGTTTTTGTTCAGAAGACAGAAACATTGTTCCTCTTTTCCTCTGTTCTGTTTATTCTTAGTTGATGAAACTCCTGCTATGTCCCCTCCTGGTCTCTGCGCTTTTAATTCCAGGGATGTACTGATCTGACATTTTCTCTCTCTCACTGCTGTCTCTGATACATCAGCTAATTTTATAATCTTTATCTTCAGAGTGGCTGATACCATACCAACCATCTCTGTTGTTCAAAAGCAACATTCATACCGTAGAAGGTAACAGCCAGGAGTGGCTGTGACAGTAAAACTCAATGTAATTGCAGTGATGATTGTATTTAAGGGTTGGTCACTACCTGATCCGCTTAAAAGATCAGGGTCAGCTCTCATATCAAACAGCCATATTGGATTGGTGTGTACCTGTTTAACCTAATTCAGCATTTTCTGCCCATCCATGTGTACAAATGTACATCCATCTGTCCCTTTCTTCTGGACACACTATGTTAGTAATCTGCTTAGCTTTTTAAAATTTGGCCTAAACATTCAGAACTCACCTGAACAGGTCAGATTTTAGTGGTCAAAGATCAAAGGTCAAGGATGGGATGACCTCACAAAACATCAAAAAGTCTTCAGAGTGTGGTATCTCAAGACCACTTCGAGGAAATGTTTTTATTGGTCTAAAAGATGAGTGGATTAGATGAGAAGCAGTTGTCACCTGAAATTAGGCTTTTCATTGCTCTCTCCTCACTCCGCACCAGGAGTGACCAAGGCCTTGTTCAGACTGCAGCCTGAATCCAATCTGACTGACTGACAGTCCACATTACATATTGCAAGTGATCAAATCTGATCTGCGTGTGTCCATATTGGGTGTGTGTTTTCCAAATTAATTTCTATGGTAACAGGCCACACCCAGAAAAATAACAAACCAAACAGATGACAGGCACAGGTTCGTGCCTGTTTCTGTCCCAAATCATGTGGAGCTTCAGCGCTAATCATTGACACAGAGGACACTTTAAAATCCTGTTTGAGCGGTGGAGCCGTTCCCATTGAAACAGATCTGTACAAATCCGATCAGAATCACATTTGAAACCACCTCTGTATGTGGTTTGAATCAGATTTGGAAAAAATGGATGTCATGTAGTTTTTTGGCTGTTCAGACTGTCGACACAACCTGGATATGACAAAATCTGATTTGGAGTGGCAGTGTGAACAAGGCCTGAGACACAAGGAGAAGACACAGGTGAGGGAGACATGTCACTGTGGTTGAGATGTGCTCTTCAGTGTTGTCCCCAGCTCAGGTTATTTGTCTCCTCTCTTTCCGTAGTCTCAGTCAGCACGGTGATTGGGCAGGCAGTCATTTGCACTCATCTAATCACTATTGTGCTATCCCTCGCTCTTTTTCTCTCGCTCTCTGAGCATGTCTGTGCATCTCTTTCTCCTTCTCTTCAATCAGATCTTCTCTCTGATTATTATCATTACTGTTACATTACGACTCTGTTCTTGGCAGGAGGAATCCTCATCACCATTTAAAATGTCCAATGACGGTGCCGTGAAATTATCGCACTTCATCCTCCACACACACACACACACACACACACACACACACCAAATGGCTATAGTTGTCTTTGGTATAATTACAGCAGAGGACTTTAATAGGACTGCAGAATGCTGCAGTGGTGAAATATGTCTGCCATAATTAATAAGCACTCACTCTGCTTTCATTCTAATGGATAAACCACAACCACACTTGCACATACAGTACAAAGGTCTGAGACCACTAATCAGGATACTTCTATTTTGCATTTGTGTCAAGTGCACTACTAATTTCTTTCATTAAAAATGACATATGCCCCACTTTTGCTGTTGCCTTAACAAGCATGCACATGAGCTGCTGGATCCCATACATTTGAATGAATGGCTGAATGATGAAAGAACCCCAACCCCAATTACTTGGGTTGTTACTGACAACATTTTCCCCACTGTATGTTTGCGCCTCCGTTTGGTTGCATCCTGCCATGGATCATTTAAGTTATCTGCCCTTTTCTTTCTTTTTTTTTTTTTTTTTTTACATGCACACTTGGTCAAGTGGCAACTCTGAATGTTCGTTCTGTTCTGTTCGTCTCTATATGTGTGGCTGTGATACACTGGCTGCCTGTTCATTGTGAACCCCACCCTCACCCTGTGCCAGCTGGGATTGACTCACACTCACACTTCAAATATACAATACTTAAAATACTACCACATCAAAACTCTATCTTGAATAATGGATCAGTGCTGCTCTGCAAGAGTCATGTGGTTGTCATACAAATGGCACGTTGATGCGTTGATAGTTTCCTTGTTCTGACATTTGATGTCTTCATCAGAAACTCTAGTTTGACCACTGCATTTACACTGTGTACAGCGAGAAGCTCTGTGGCAAACGATAAACAGAGTCACTGCACAACAAATAAACACAATGACACAAACTAATGCACAAATGTCATGTAGAGGAGTATTCTGTAGTTCACCATTCAATGAGTCTCTTTCCTCACTGACTATGTAACATTGTGTGTGTGCGTGCGCGCGCATGTGTGTGTGTGCGCGCGCAACAAAAATTATTTAGGCCAGTTTTTCTATTAGAGGAGCAGCTGACTAATCCCTTTCAGAGGGAGAAGAGAATAATCTGCCTTTGTGTGTTTTTGTCCATGTGTGCATGTTTGTGTGTTCTCCCATGTGTATTGTTTGTCTTGGTGTATCTGTTTCTGTTTTCAGCGTATGTGTGTACATGTGTGTGTGTTTGTGTGTGCGCACCAGCACAGACAGGTGACAAACTGAAAGGAAAACCTGAACAAAATGCATGTGCATGAAACAGAAGCCACACTGGTACGTTTAAAGGTGCTGTATGAATATAGTGAGTGTGATACTCACGTTATTGAAATAGCTTTTAAAAAGATAGTTAGCAAAGTATCAGCTAGTGACATTGATCTAATCCGTTATCTGCATATGATACATTGACTTTATATATGTTTGCATCAGCTCTGAGACAGACACTGTTCAATCATTGTTTGTTTGGTTTTGACAAAAGGCTTAATGATAACAGCATCTGCTGGATGAATGAGAAAATAAAATATTGATGTGCTAATGTTTCAGAATAATAGAACAGACTTTTAATATTGAATAGGCTCCAGACAGTGGGAAGAGTGAAGTCAAAGAGATGGAGCACACAAACTCTACAAAGTAACAAGATCTAAAATGTTCATGCTAACGCTAGCTGTTGTCGTTGGCAGGGGCAGGAAAAAGTTAGTCAGCTGACCACGTTGCCTGAAGGCCTCTCACATGTAAGTGGCTGCGGATGAACTTACTCCATGTAAATGTATTTAGATCCCTAAGAGAGACATCAGTCGTTCGCAGCTGACAGCGGATAATGGATGGCTGTCGGTGAGAAGAGAGTGTCTGTGGTGATACAGCCTCATTTGCCAGTTCAGTGGTGCAAAATTCAGAATCTGGTTCACACAGATGTGGAAGGAAGGGAAGTGGTCAGATGAGCCTTCCTTCACCACAGTCCAAGTGGGCAAGGGCGTGTGCATGTTTAACCTCAACAGTGAGGGGATTCACTAGTGCTGTTCTGCCGTGGCAGGAGGGGGGGGGTGTAGATCAGGAAACTAAATATCAAACAAACCTAATTATTTTGATGGTCAAACATATTCGTTTTGTTTGCAGTGTAATCATAATCAGTTTGTAACGGGCTAAACACAGGCTCACATGACTGGTCAGTTGCTGGGGCAACGGAATGGTACAGGAGCCATGTCACAGGTGCCATGGCGGCGCCAGCACCAGGAGCCGAGGAGTTGGGAGGCGAAAGGAAAAGCGGCGCAGCAGGGAGAAGTGTGAAGAGGTAGTTAATCCCTCCTTGTCGACAGCTGGACCGCCAGACACCGGCCACGCTCGACCACCACGAGCCTCACTGAAGACGCTGACTTGATTGACAGAGTACTGACTGACTTTTGACCCGACGCACAGAGACGTGAGAACTGTTACAAACCGATCCAGGGATCTTTTCTTGTCGGATTATTATCACTGCTGCTCTGGGAGGATCAGATTTTTCTTTTGATAAAGACTGAGATATGGACTCGCATTAAAGTTGATTTATTGTTGCTTGGTGTGTGTGTGTGTGTGTGTATATATATATATACATATATATATATATATATATATATATGTACACACTGAACTACTGAACAGACTGTGTTTGAGTTTTCTTGAGCTGGGTACAGTTTCATTTAATGCTGTGTGCTTATCTTGAATGTTGATGTAGTATATATCCATCGTGGTGGGAATTTGAATGCGTGTGACTCGGACAGACCGACTTTGTCAGGACAAAGAAGCAGTATACTCATTTTTATACGAAGGTCACGCTCTAAAAATCCATCAAAAGTTTCAATTGTCACACATTCTTGGCGTCACATATCTGAGTACACCCAATCAGCATCCAGTAAACCTCAAGCCCCACCTGGGAGTTTTCTGGGGCCACTTGGAGTACCCACCCCCAAGGCAGGGACTCATTTAGCCCTCGTAAAAGTTCCAGGAGATGGTCTTTCGGGGGCAGTTCCTGCTATAGAAACATGCACCTGGCCCTGTAAAATCACCCCGAAGTTCCTGCAGTGGAAACGGCCGTCTGGCGTTGACTCTGAGCTTTTCAAGAAGTCAATCTGGCAGCCTTCAACACACAATGAAGCCAAACACACAGAGAACATCGCCCCACTGAGTCTGATGTTTGTTTATGTAGCTTGAAGATACTGAATCAAAAAGAGGAGCAGACTTTCTTCAGATTTCTTGTTTGAAGTAGCTCCATGATCACCCCACTCAGCTCTGTGTTTTCCTTCCTGACAGCCAGTGGTAACTTCCACTGACACACCATCTGCACTCCAATCCGTATTACTGATCACCCTGCCAAGGCACATCCACTCGCTGATAAAACGGCTGATAATTGAGGCAAGCAACTTTTGTGTCGCAGCCCACACAGGTCTTAGTCATGGCTGCCTAATCTGCAAGTCAGAGTGGCTCCATGTCCTCCTGTTGAAAATCACTCACATGAAACTTCATTTAAATCTCAAGAGGAAATTAGATGTGGTCTGTTCCTCTCTACAGTCTGATCAGAGGCCAGCAGGACACATGACTTTCTCCTCTTCAGGATGAAGATGTTCCTCTCTTGTAGTTACCTGGCAGCTCAAAATCCATATTTTTATAAGGGAAATGTTGCTGTTGATATTCTCACATCTATAGGGCAGAGGCTTTGGAAATGTGGACTATTTTACATCAAAATGCAGATCTCTCATTTCTGGAATGAAACATTTTGATGCCTTTTTGCTAAAAGTATGAAAAATGAATTCATTAAATGTTGAAGAATGACACAAATATGCACCTGCCCCAGAGTGCACAAACACAAGTACTGGCCTTACAAGCAAGTCAGGACTTCCAAACTGTCAGCCCATCTGTCAGGTGAGAAGTCATTCCTTCTTTTCTCTGTCAGACCTTAGGGGAGGATGTAAGCAAATGATAAAGTGTCACATAAAACATGTCCTTATATGTGAATGTATCTTAACTGAACCTTTCTTGGTCTGTTTAGATGCACAGTGGGCAAGTGAAAGTACTTGGTTAATAAGGACTGTCTATGGTCACAATAAAAAACAAACATAAACCCTAACTGTAAGAATGAGGCAGGACATTTTCTATGAGCTCAGGTATCTGAGTCAGTGCTTTGTAAGGCTCAGTCGATCGGTCTCAGTCTCAGGGTCCAGATAAAAGGCATCACATATGATAAAATCTCAGAATATTGAGCTGTTGTTTAGGCAACACTGACTGTCCTGCCGCTTCTTTTGTTGATTCCATTTCTACTTCTCGTCAGGCTTGAGATTTTTTTTTATCCACCACAATGTCGTGCTACTACTCAATTGTGTGTGTGTGTGTGTATTTAGCCAGATGTGGCACTGTTGACGATTTGTACTGTAGAAATATCTGTCTGCACACACGCACACACATGCTGAAATTAACACAAAGTAAAGTGAATATAATGACTAATAAACACACCTAGAGACATGTGTACACACACAGAGAGCAGTCAGTAGAAGGTGGCAGCTCAACTCTGCTGACAGAGCCTTCTTTATTTCCCATCAATCCGTGGGCTGAATTTAAGACATCGATTAACCTCACTCAGTACGTTCAGTCTAATCCAGTGGGAGATGCTGCAGAGGTGAGCAGGTCGACCTCTGACCTCTGGGTGACAATAAAGATCTACATCAGCAGGGACGCTGCTTCAGGAGTGACCCTCATCTGCCTCTGACCTCCAACCAGATGTTTTCAAATATTACCAGACATTTTGAACCACCTGGATTAGCTGTGCCCACAGAGCAGCGCTTCCTTCTGCTGAGTTACCCCAAGACAGTAAGAGAGATTTATTAAACTCTACTTACTGTAGTTGTTTTAGAAATGGTTGAAGCTGAGATCAGGAACACCAGAGGAGAAACTTCATGCAGTGATTGGCCAGTTGTTTGGAGCTGACACAGGAAGCAGGATTTCAAATTCTCTTTCAGATCTCTCCTTTTTCATTATTCACAGATTCCCCCATCACTTCCTGTGTGTTCCAAAAAATGCAGCTCTGTGGATCCTTTCCAGAGTGTGTGTGTGTGTGTGTGTGTGTGTGTGTGTGTGTGTGTGTGTGTGTGTGTGTGTGTTACCGCTCTCTGTGAAGACTCAACCATGCATCCGGCATGTATGGTGTGATGCATCCAGAGAATGTCCTACTCAAGAAACACAAAACAAACAAACACAAACAAAACGCTGTCATTTTCAGCAGCTACCTTTTGTTTCATTATAAACGGATTTATACATCAACTTGATTAATCAAAATACTACTCTGTGATTAATTACAGTTAAAATACTAAATATCATATATACTAATATTACATGTATTTTATTCTGTTCTTTCTTATATAGTATTGAAAGATGCATTTTATGTTCCTATAGTTAATCCATTAGAATTAATGATGGACTGTTGCTCATTGTGCATTTCTGAGAGATTTGAGGCAGCTCCCTCCATGGACATTGTCCCTAAGACTGTTTGAAGCCATCGTCAACAAAACGACATCGACAAAACATCATATGTACATCCTTGATGATATCACTAAGAAAACACACTACACACCAGGTCTGTTTCTTTTACCAGTGCTGCGGCCATCTTGGTTCTCTCCTCCTTGTTGCCTGGGGTTTGATCCAGAGCAGCTAAAGAAACCTGCCTTATATGGTTTGAGCAGCTACCTGTGCAGCTGGGTTTATGGCTGATTATATACATATACAGACATGTACGCCGAGTCCGCAGGGTCATAAAAACTGAGCTTTGTGCGGATGTGTCCGGCGGATGTCTGCCTTGAGCACGCTTTGAGTCCGCGCTGGCCACTCTGTGTACGGTCCGCGTATATTCCGCCTGACTATGGGGGGGCTTTTAAGGTATTCAAGTACTTAGTACTTCAAAGTACTTTAGTATTTTAGGGTAGGGATCCCTCATTATAGGGATGAGTCATGATTTTCAAATATTCAAATTGTTTTTTTTTTATATTATATTGAAAAAAGAGAAAAATCATGCACATCTGTCCTGTTGTGCCTACAGTGTGTGTTTGTGAACGTACACGGCTTCATTTGTGTGGCCTCTGGATTGAAACAGTGACTGAACTGAGCGTCATCCAGGAAGCAATTACTGCATGTGCCTCCAACATCTACTTGTCAAAGCAAATCAGTGCGATATAAACACAATTTGTAAGAGGCGGTTTGGCTTTAAAACTAATTGCGTAACTGGAATGATTGCGTGAATGCATATTGTACGAGAATGTCTATGTGTTTCGTGGGTGAAGCTAAGCGTGACTGAGTGAGAGCATCTGTGCTCGACCCTGAATAATTAAAGGTTGTTTATATATAGTGAAGAAACGATGCACATGTTGTGTTTTTTCCCCACAGTTAAGTTGTGTTAAGTGCAGTTGACCGGGTCGTGAATCACACACTTCCTGCTGTATGCACACTCAGAAAAGCCCTGTGTGTTATTATTAACTGCAGGGGTCTATGATGGAGTTGATACATGTGATCAGGGTCAGAGGAACACACTCATGAGGAACACACTCTTTTTATGGGATCATGTTTGGAGTCATGGGTGGTCAGCCTTGTATGCGGGGAGAGAGAACAGGGAGAGATGTATAGAATATGAATAAGGCTGTCAAAGCCCACCTTCATACACTATACATAACACACACCTACGTGTTCAATTGGTTTCCCACTCACATGCGTAAGTGGCTCATCGCATATGTCTCAGGTCAGTGTCATGGAGAAAGTGCTGAAGTGCCAGCACACAGAGAATATACACTCACTGGCCACTTTGTTGGGTACACGCTGCTAGCTGGACTCCTCGGGTGGGACCCCTTTCCCCGTGAGAGCTGCCTTAATTATTCATACCTCATGCTATAGAGTTCTCAGCAGGCCTGAAAACTAGCATTAATTCTCAGCCTGAAGAAAACACTGGCAGGATAGCCTTCATATGAATTATATGGAGAATTGATTTGGTTTTGTCTCTCGCTCACTCTCTCTCTCTCTCTCTCTCTCTCTCTCTGTTTCATTATATTTTATTTTTTGTTGATATGGACCAGTTATTGTGTTTGCAATAAAGATTGATTGATAATGATAATAACAACAGTGATGATGACATTCTTCTCTTAGCAGATAATCATCACCAAAATGAACAGTGATGATTCAGTGCATTTCACCATCAGCAACACGATGTGTTACATGATTTAAAAAAAAGGAAAAAAAGGAAGCTGTGGCCCAGCCCGACCTGAGTCATCTGTTTTCAGCCTGAACCTGCACATCCAGTTGTGTTGAGAACTCTAACATGATACAAATATCCCGTTTTACCACATCCCAAACCTTCTCCTCTGGACTGAGCGCTGCTGACTGTGGAGGCAGGGTCTGTGGAGTCTTGTCCAAGAAACCAGTTTGAGATGATCTGAGCCTGGTGATATGTCAGGTTATCCTGCTGGACGCTGCATCAGAAGATGGTACACTGTGGTTATAAAGGCATGGACGTGGTCAGCTGTGATGTTTAACAATGCTCAGTTGGTAGAAAGGGGCCCAACGTGTGCCAAGAAAATATCCCCCACACACATTACACCACCACCACCACCAGTACAGATGAGTCATGGTCTTTGAATATTCTAATAGGTATTACATTTGGAAAAAAAGTTGTTTAATGCGACCACCATGTTCATTTAGAAAAAGGAAGAAGTGATTTTACAGATTTCTTTCTAACGCTCTGTAATGAAACAGGATGGGTACTACCAGGCTGTGGAAAACAACTACCACAATACATCAGTGTAGAGCTGAGATCAAGCCTGTCCTGTTGACTATATTCATGTGGCTGTGCACAATATAAACCCAGTGTTTTTAAAAAGTTGGCTCTTACAATTAAAGCTTCAAACGTAAATTCTCAGGTTAGATTCTCAGCCTGATTGCAGCTCAGGATCAGGCAGAGGATCGAACCTCTGAATTTGTGCAGCAAGGACAATTAAACCAGACATATTCATGTCAGCGTTGCCATCACTGGGCTGACCCTCCAGGAAAAATAGTTTGGAACAAATTTCAAATGGTATTTTTGCATGAGCATCCCATCCCTAACCACCAGTCTGAACCGCTCATATAAGACAGGATGGAGGCGTGCTGCCGTCTGTTTACAGCAGATTCTGACCCGACCATCAGAATGTTGCAGCAGAAACTGGGACTCATCAGACCGGGAAACATTTTCCCAATCTTCTATTGCCCAGTTTTGGTGAGCCTGTGTGAGCTGTAGCCTCAGTTGTTCACAGATGATTCGAGTTACTGTTGCCTTTCTATCAGCTCCAACCAGTCTGACCATTTACCATTGAACCGCAGAGAGAGACGCCTTGTTGAATTAAAAGATGGTTACGTGTGAAAATCCTGGTGCATCAGTAGTTTGTGAAACACCAGCAACCAGGACATGTCACCTGTTCTGGTGCTCAGCTTGAACTTAAGCACATCTTCTCCATCATGTCCAACCCTAACTAAATACGAAATGCATTGAGTCGCTTCCACGTGATCAACCTATTAGATCATTGCAAAGGTGGCCAGTGAGTGTGACATAACATACACAATGTAACAGAGAAGGGTCTGCCTCTGCTTTTACATCAGATTCCACTGTTGTCCAATAGAAAGCTGATCAGAGCAGAGGCAGGGCAGAGAATGATAATTATATACTTTGGATATCTGTGAAGTGACAATATCCTTTCGTTCTTTCTTTCTTTCGTTCTTTCTTTCTTTCTTTCTTTCTTTCTTTCTTTCTCCTCAAAACTAAAGAGTAGGAAAGACAAACAATAGCAACAACAACAATATTAAGAGATCTTTTTTCATTTCAGCTGATATGTAAGCTGCTCCATCACAAGTCTATCTTCTACAAGTGACAACCATTGCTTGTAACGGAGTATCAGTCTTCTTTCCAGCCACCAGGAGGATCTTGACCACATGTTGGTCTCCTTCATACAGAGTTCCTTCCAAATGTCCAATCAGAACAAGACAGGTTTTAGCAATTACATATCCCACTACATCACAGAGAGTGGGGGTGGCCCACTCTCCTCCCCAGGGGGCTGCGGCCACCACTGTGAAAACCACTGTAGTAAACAACAATATAAAAGAGACACAGCTCTCAGGAGAGCATTGTTACATGCATGTACAAGTAGCTTCAGGTTCATGGCTTTTTTCTCTGGAAACATACTGGCAGCTGTGCTACTTGCAGCCCATGTTCTGCCTATTTGTGTGTGTTTTCATAGTTATGTTTTATCATGTTGCAGCAGATATCATCAGTTTATCATGGTTCTGGATCAGCTGAAGAAGGAAAGGAGCTCAGTAGATGTTACTGTAAGAGAGTGTGTGAGTGTTGGTGCATCCTGAAGGTTGTCTCTCCATCTCTTCCTCACACACAAGCTTTGGCAACACTGAGCCATCTCCTTGCACTTCGACTTGCAGTTGCACCAAACACACACACACACACACACACACATTCACACAGCACTCACCCACACACTCCCAAACAGACAGAGATCCTTTGATGTGAATGTGACCCAGTAAAAGATATGAAAGAGGCCTTTACAGGGAAGTGCAGGATGAGCAGCGTGTCCTCCACCGTCACCATTTTGTTGATTTGCCACACACCACCACTACTCTCGCATCTCCCCTCTCCCTCATCGCTTTGCCTCTCTTCCTCTGTCCACCCGCTCTCTCGCTCTCTTTCTTTCTCTCCTGTCTTCTGTTAAAAATTGATTCTTGCCTGGCTGTGATGAGACGCTCTGCTGGTTTCCACGGCAGCCGTGTCAGAAACTCCCCCTCAGCCAGTCGGAGGACAGCAGCGACCCACGCTTGCCAGGATGTTATTTTTGGTCTTTTTTCTGGACTCTGTTTCTTCTTTTCATCTTTCTTCAGCTGCTGCGATGAACAAACTGACAACTTGGCAACACGTTTATTGGAGCTCTGAACTGACACATAAACCTGAGAGAGTGGACTGACTGGACTTTCTGTTAGTGTGTTTTGTGTGTGTGTGTAATACTGTGGTTTGACTGCTGCAGTTTCTGGTTGATGTTGATGCTTCATATATAACTTTAACATTCTGGTAAACACTGGTCAAAATTCTTTTACTAATATTAATTTGAATGTTGAATTTCTCTTTCACTAACAACTCTGTGAAGTTCAAAAAACATCCATGGTGGTGAACTCCTGACCAAGAAACATCTCAGCCAGTTTCCTACCAGTTGAATCCTCGGGGAAGTTCTCTGCTGAACACTGAGCTGCTCAGATGAAGTCTGCAGATGTGAAGGAAAGTAAACCCAGAAGCTGCGTTGTTCACTTGAGTTGCATGATTTCTGATGAATTCTTAAATAGCAGTGCAGGGCTTGGATTCTGCAGGGTGGGTATGCTATGTTGCAGCCCTGACACTGATGTCTGTACATGAGAACAAAACACAGTTACCTATCTAGAGATTTAACTGTAACATTTTTTTGTATCATTTTTTTAATATCTGCTTCTTTTCATCTCTTCCACATCCACCTCTGCTGCCATGTCCTCCTCAGCTCCTGCACTTGTTTCCCTCACCACAGGCCTGTCATCCACTGACTGCTCTCTCTCATTCCCCGGCGAGCCACACTGCTATTTGAATAAGAAAATGACTTAATGGAAAGTGGCATCAATGCAGAATGCTGAGAGTTGATGCAAACAGGCACATTTTTCTGCCCTGCGAATCCATTTGGAGCGTTCAGGTGTGTGAGTCACCAGTCCCATGTTTAGCGATAATGACCGCTGATCCAGGCTGATTGGTCGATTTCAGCCTCTTTACCTGCTCTCCCTCTCCGCTCTCATTTTCTTTTACCCTCCTCACCCTTCATTTAGCTTCCTTTCACTGCTCTCCTCTCCTCTGTCACCCATCTCCAATCCTCCTCCTCCTCTCAGCTCCATGAGATGATCGCCTGAGGTTTCTGTGTCTCAGTGTAAAGTGACATTCTGCCAGCTTCCTCCTCTCATCTCCCTCCTTGTCTCTCATCCTGTCTTGTTTGGTTTCATTGTTCCTGTCATAACCATCAACCTTCCCTTCCTCCCGCTCTCTCTCCCCCCTATGCCTCCCACTCTCCCACCACCTCCCCTTTGTACTGCTTTCCTTTCTTTCTGCTCTCTGTCACCTCCCGTCAGCTGAGCGGAGGAATGCCGCGAGGAGCCCACGGAGCCGAGGCCCAGGCAAAGCAAAAGACGCTCGTGCTGAGCAAAGGTTTGAGATGCAGGAGGGATGATAAAAGTGTAGAAGAGAGAGAGGAGAGGAGAGGAGAGGAGAGGAGAGGAGAGGAGAGGAGGCTGAAGGAGGTCACCAGGGAAGGAGAACAAGTTCAGCATCGATGGTAGAAGAGAGAGTCAATTAAATGGAAACAGAGCAATGGATCGAGAGGGAGGAACAGTCAAAGATGATAAAGGTTGAAAACTTGGAGGAAAGGGAAGGAGAGAGAATGGAGAGGGGAGGTCAAAGGTGAAAACTATTTTTTTGTTATTTTTGTAAGGTAAGTGGATTACACAGAAAGCCTGACATTTACATGGATCATTATGTAACAACACTGTTGCTAGGAAGTTCACAATAATTCTGTGTTTTTGTGTCAAATGTCAAGCTAGAAACAATCAAGGGAAGACATGACCATAAAACAGCTAAAGACACGTAAAGCTCCAACATTTAGAAAACCATCCACTTACTCACATAAAGACAGAGAGGGAAGACAGTGACAACAAGAGCGACAATAAAAGAGACCACGCGGCCATGAGCCACGCGGCAGTAAGCAGGAAAGACAAGAGGATGGAGAAAAAAACTGAGAGAGGAGAAAATATGGAGAGAATGGAGTGGAATGAAAGGAGAGGTACAGGGGAAAAATAGGCATTGATCTGGCTCAGTGACTGAGGATGGAGTTGAGTGGTGATGAGGGGGGAGGCTTTGGGTAGCATCTGCTTTGTGCAACATTGCACATATTACCCAGAGGGCCTTGAGGCTGAATGGGGCTGTGAGCTAACCAGGACCAGGCTCTTGTTTTCTGTTCCAAAAGCCTAAGCCGTCCATTCAGCTCTCCTTGGTCCACGCTGTGGCTGGAGAACTGGAGGATGCATGCAGACAGTGTGAGGGGAGCTCCAGGAACCACTGGGAAATAAAGCAGCGATCGTACACAGCTTCAGTACACAGCATACTGCTGAGCATTTGTTGGTCTGTCTTCTCTCTGCTCATCCATCCACCTTTCTTCCAGTCTTTGTCGTGCTTCCTTCTCTTCTTCTTTACTCCTGTCTCTTCTTTCACCATCTTTTCCTTCATTCCTCTTCCAGGTCCTCCTCTGTGTCTTCTGCTCACCGCCCATATGATCCCTTCTTCTTCTTGTGCTCTTTGTTTTTTTGTTGTCCTCTCTGTGCTTCTCCTCTCCTTCTCTTTTCTTTCAAAAGTTCTTCTCTTGTCGTCTTTCTCCTCCTCCTCCCTCATCCACCTCTTTCCTCCTCTCCTGATATTCCATTCTCTGGCCTCTGAGCAGATTTAAGATTTCAGCAGCTGGCATGAAACACTGCTTTAGTACAACATCATCCAGAAAAGCCTTGCATCACATCAAAGTGCACATTTGGCAACAAGTAGACCTACAAAACACAGATCTGGTATCTTCCGTTTGTATCGGCACATAGTTTGATCTTGTATAATATCACAAAGTGCCATGATGTGAGTGTCAGAGCAGAGCGGTGAATATGGTAATCCTGTTAGCGTCCTCTGGATGATTGTAATGTTGTCAAACTGTGACCGGGTTTGTCCTCACAATGATAAAAGCAGCGTATATGCAAACCAGCGTGAGGAAATTTCACACCGTCTGTCGGCCAAATGCCGTCAGCCGGCTCGGCTCGCTCTGGTCAATATTTCCTCTGCTCTCTCTGTTTGTTCCTGAAACTGACGTTAACTGTGCAGATTTAATCGAGACGGTGAACTTTGGAATCTGACAGCCAGCAGAGAGGTCAATTTTTATTTGTGTAGGCTTTTAAATCTCTTTCTCTCTATTTTAAAGGTCTGAACTTATGAAGTGTAAAAATCTAAACCTTTTCACGTGGTGAAGCCGCCTGTCTGATCTCAGTAGGAAGAAAATCATTCTTGATGTCTCTGATCAAGGAAATTAAGATCCTGTAAATTCTCAAAGTCTCAAACAGACGCCGGTCCCGTGTGCCGGCCGGGTCCGGCCGGGTCTGGCCGGGCTGGCTCCAGGTTTAAGCAGATAAAAGTTCAGTTGGAAGCTGGGTCTATTTTTGGTGCAGTTTCTTGTGTATAAAACCTTTCAAAGCCACTCGGTCGCCTGTTTGAGCAGTTTCTAAGCTGTTTAACCGTGCTGCTTAGATCGCTCTTTTCCCCTTGGTGCCAATGTTATGGCCATCGGTGAAAACTTTTTTCAAGTGTGTAATCCACTCAGGAAGTAAAAGTAATATTCTTACTCTTTAAAACAATGGATTTAATAGCATGTTCCATCTTTGCTGAGCAAAAGGTTTGTGCAAAATGAATTAAAAGCCTGTCCCATATAGATATAGTCTCTAATATAAGGCAGCTGAAGCCAATAAAAGCCTGGGCTTGTATTTGAGAATTTACTGTATTAAAGTTTATGGGTCAGATAAAGGAACTCAGCTTATAGATATTGTTATAGGCGTTTAATTAGTTAAGCACAAAGTGCTCATTAGTTCAAACCTACAGCATAAGCACTAGTGTTGGGAAGTCTATGCCCTGCCAAGGTGCTGTAAACCAAGAAGTCATACTGCAGCTGTAGTGGTGCTGCTCTGCTGCTGACTGCTGTCACATGATCTCCCACTAGATGGGGGAGGACAGAAGATCATTTCCATTTAGAGAGAGAAAAAAAGTCTTGTTTGTATGCCATGGCCCCATGTGTGCGTGAAGGATCCTCCCAAGCAGCCGAGGATGTACCTGGTTGAGGCTTTGCTCCTGTAGAGACGCCTGCAGGCCTGGATTTCTTCTGCGGATCTGACTCAGGACACAAATAGAATGAACCTGCTGTCACACCGGGCCTCAGGCTGGGGAAATCATCTTCTCCTGTAATGTTAAAAGCCGACAAGACATGGTCTCATACCTCTAGCTTTCCTTGTTTTTATCCTCATATCATTTACAGGATTTCACTTCTTTTCTTTTCTTTCCTTTTTTTTTTTTTTTTTTTTCCCGTGGGCTGCAAAACCGGAGCAGCTGGGATGGGAGAGTCATTTCACAATAATATGACTCAATTCATTAGGTTGAGCTCTTTACCATCACCTCTGCTTTTGTCCCTCTAATCTTGGCACCCACTAATCTCTCATAAATGATGGCACAACATTACTGGCCATAGCCTTGCCTCAGTCCTGTACAGCATACTGGGTATGAGCAGAGTTTTTTTGTTTGTTTCTTTGTTTTTTTGTAAATTTTAAATCATTGGTATGTAGTCATGGGACAGCATGGCAAAAGGGAGACAGCTGGTACAACTGCATACAGTGTCAATCAGGGGTCACAGTACAGACATGAGCTTCAATGAACTGAGGTGTAGGCCACATATGTGTTGATATTGTTCAATAATGCAACAGTGTTTAAATGAGATGATATAAGGAAGTTAATATTTGTAATGAAATGACAAGCCAGCGCTGGAAATGGAAGCAAGGCTTAAAGTTAGAACCTAGCTGATGTTAGCGTTCATGTGTACTTGACAAGAGGCTTAAATTGATTTGATGAATCACAAGAAGACAGCATGGTTTGGATTCTTTCACTGTGATGAGCAAAAACAACATCAGGAACAACAAAGCTGGAATTGAGTCAACTAGTGTGGAGTCAGCAGCTGTGGATATTCAACAGGAAGTTGTTTTGCCAATTCAAATGAAGCATTATTACCAATTTTGCACACATCCAGTTGCTGTCTGTGTTTGTTGTCTGCCAGTGCGAACCATCGGGCTTGTTAGAAATAGCCAAGCCACCAGTAGTTTAGAATACTTCAGTGATGTGCTGTTTCTAGGGGTGTCCCGGTCAGATCTGTCAGATTTCCAATCATAGTTTTTCTCCTCACTGATTCATGATCTCATTTGAGTCTTTTTCTTCTCCAGAAGAAAACAACTAAAACACCCAAAGAAACACATTTAATTCTTCAGTTGGCATACCATAACAATAGTGGACATTGTGAGCCAAGTTGCTAAAGAGCCAATAGAAATCACCGTAGATGATCCTGTAGTGCACTCACCTCAGCTTGTTTGGATGCAGTGGGTGACTGCAGTGGGTGATTTGTGCAGTAAGGACAGGCCTACAGACTAAACGCAGGCACCATTTTCAACTTTTTTTTAACAGAAGTTAGGCTGACGTTTGTATAAAAGTAGGCTGCATGTCATGAGTTATTAGAAAACGAAGTCATTCTATAAGTGAGCACCCCCATATAGTCAGAATGGTACAATCTTTTTGTCATGACCACATTTTGTTACCATTCGACGGCAGGATTGGCAGTCCAATCAGACTTCTCCGAATCAAGTCAATGAATTGTCGACTATTCGGGTCACCGCTAGTGCTTTCACTGCCATGTTTCCTCTGGGGCAGATGTGTGTGGGCTGTCCTTTGTTGTAGTTCATCCAAAGCTGTGGAAACTCAGGGGTCACCTCCATTCTCTACAGCACTTCCTTTATAACTTCACCTTGAGTCGTGCTGCTGTTGGCTACACCTCACCCCCACCCTCGTTCTCCCTTCTCTCTCCCCTACACCGGCCCTGTAGTGTGATCTCCTTGCTGAGCAGGTCAACACAAATGAATGTTGTTGCTGCTTTGATCTTTTTCGCAGACAGAAGCTGTTGTACCTGAGTCAGCCTTAAAGTGAAACGGGGCTGGTGTGCTGAGTTCATCTTGTACACCAGAGAAAGTCAAATCAGTGAACATCTCTGTTGGCGGAGCTGCACAGCGCCTGGCTGATTCATGGAATGAAAATGACAGAAAAAGATCAATAAAGAAAAAGCTAGATGTTTAAAACTGAATAAATGGGAAAAATTTCAAGTACATTGTATAACTGATGTATTTTAGCAATCAGTATCCATCAGGGTCTAACAGAGGAGGAGAACCAGCCACCATATGGCATATTAAGCTAAAATATGGACAGCAAAGCAGTCTTAATGTTTTTGCTCCCTCCCTGAGGCTTTCACTGGTGTGGCCCTGTTTTGGTAACATGTTTTAAATTTAAATATGACACACACCATTAGTTACCAAGAGAAAAACCTCCAGCTTTTTCCTTTTAAATCTCTCCCACCTCCCCCATCCCACCTCAGCTGTCTTTGCACCTCCTCTGATAAAATTAAACTCTTCTTCATTTTATTCCCCTTGGATGCACTGACTCAGTTCTCGTCTGCAACTTGTGGTTCTACAGTGAGCAGCAGTAGCCTAGTTTGGCCCGTCAGCTGTATTCATGCTGCCTCCCCGACCCTGTGACCTCTGATTGGCTTTGAAGCCCACCAGGACCTTCTGTACTAACCACACAGAAACAAATGTGGAGAATAATTTCATGCAGGTCCTGTTTTACATTTCCTCTTCAGTGAAACATGTTGATGACTATTTCTTAAATGCCAAGTCTGAGGAAGTCAGAGGGAATCTTTACTGATAAAATAAATCTGATGGTCGAACAAGAAGTTTCAGTTGAACGGGAAGGTGGTTGAAAAAAGTAAGCATGCATTTCATAATACAACAGGCTGTATGTAAAAATGGATGTAGACTGCCAGGTCTGTTATTTTCTCGTTATCTGACGGTGCAGTGGGCATTCTCTACTGACAGCTGTGCTGTTAGTCTTAATCAGTTCTCCATTCACTGTAATTATGGCTTGTTCCTCAGAACTAACAGATGCTGAATGGACCCTGAGATGGTTTTACTGCATGAACGGTAAAATGTACAATCCAGCCCCAGAGTCTCTGTGTTTTCTATAGGTGTTTTGAGCAGAGAAGAGGACACATTTAATATACTTTCCAACCTAGCCAGCTAGGTGGCATCAGCTGGGCTGGTAACACATGACTTGTGTCATGTGTCAACCCTTGCATTGATATAAGATTTGATTTAAAAAAAAGAAGAAGAAAAAAAAAGATAAATTTAAAATACATCATGTGAGTGAGTGAGTGTCATCTGCCCATCTGGACCTTGTGATAAGTTCAGGTAAACATATTGTCAGGGCTCAGTCCTTGGCCCACTGCCGTTCATATCTGCTTCCACTTGACGAAAACTTTTAAGAGATGCAAAACACGAACAGTACCATAACTATGCAGATGATCCGCAGCTGTCCGTCTTTGTCCTGATGATTTGAGCCCTGTGGATACACTAACTAAATGCATTAAGGGCATTGATACCTGGATAAAACTACATTTTTCTGCATCTAAAAAACAACACAACTGAAATTATTACCACAGGCCCAGAAGAAGACAACAAGATGGCAGCGCACCTCAGTTCCCCCTCGAGGAACTTCAGGTCCTCAGCCAGTGGCTTCTTTATTGTTCCTAGCAATGTATAGACACACACACACACACACTTTTTAAGTGAAATACAGTAATCCATAGCGGGCAGGTTGCCAAGAAAAGACACAATGAATGAACAATTTTATGACATGTAAATTATAGAAGTTGTAAATGTGGTTGAAACAGATTTGTGACCATAGTCATCTTGTAGTTCTGAACATGCTGTTCATGTCTTTTTGGGGAAAATAAGTTGTATGTCAATCTATGTAGCTGATGATACCAACTAAAATGTCCCAGTACCTGCCTGCTGCTTGATCATTTTTGAATAGCTTTTTGCAGGAGTGTCTAGTCATCAACCTGTCAGGAACTACCAGGCAGAAACAATGATTAATACATTGGAGCAGAGAAAAAGTGGATGTCACATCTGTGCAGGACACACATCAGAGGAGCAGTTTTCACTGATGAAAATACAATTTTATGCTCTAGTCACAGACATAATGTTTTTAGTCTGAATGTGTGGAGAGTAATGTGCACTGTGATGTATATCAATATGCCACCCTTTTAATTGTAACCAACATCAACGCAGTGAAATTACAATTGACCAAACTTGGCATTACAATGAATTCATGGCATCGACACTTTATATTCCTTCATAATGTGAATATTTTGAAGTCTTTGGGGAAATTACATGCCATGCCTGTGTTCTGAACACAACACATACATGTGTTTTCATGCACATGTTTGTATGAAGCACATGGATGACGAATCAGGTTGGCAAGAACCCCACTTCCAGTGTATGTTTGTCTATAATCCCAGAGCACTTGGCATTAACATTAAATCTAAAACTGTGAAAGTGTAGTCAAGTGTAGCACAGTCATCACAATGTGTCACACTCTCATATCAAAAAGGTCTCCAACAGGAAACAGGGGGGACTGGCTGATGAGATGTGCGACCATTAGTAAAATATGACTCCTGCAATAGATGCAAACTGTTCTCACCACTGCAGAAGTATGTATTAGTCATTCAGACTCTCTGGTGTGGACTGAGGCTTTGACAGTTTAGTTTTGTAATTAACATTCTGTGTCCTTGTATGATTTTCATTTGCTAGGTACCTCCAAAATACCAGAGTGGCCCAGTTCAAGTCCATTAGCTTTATTCAAAGTTAGAGTGATTAAACTCTATTGAGTATTTTGGATCTACTATGGAAACTCGCCTGGTTTTATTTGCCATCTACCTAACAATAAATCTTAAAGGACACTTTGATGAATTAGTGCTCTCAGTGCCATTAAACACACGAGGAAAGCACAAAGTATAATATCTGTCTTCTGATCCTTTATTATTAATATCCAAGGACGGTATCATTTAATGAGAAATTTTGTTATTTATGTTGGCGATTAAAAGGAAACACAGAAATAAGCCTGTAATTACTCTGAGATTCTGCTGAAGCCTCTTTCAATGTGTTTGTGTGTGATTACAACACTGTGTGTGCTGCTGCTCTTAAAATGCACAACGTTCCATAAAACTCATCAACGAAATGAAAGCAAGAGCTTCATTTCAAACATTCTTGCATATTAAAACTGCACTGATGAGAACACAGAAGTGAGTCAAGGTGAAAGTGTACTTCAAGTTTGTATGAAATGGAGGCAGTTGAATGTCCTTTACAATGAGAGACCTGCTATGTTGGAAAAACTATTGCAGCATCTGTAAGTAATGGTTGGAAGGTGCAAAAAGCCCAGGAGCTGTTATTCACCAGAGTTCTTGAAAACTGCTCGAACAAAAAGAACACTGATCACATAAGACACTGCGAGTTGTGTTTGGTGCTGCACAAAATCCATTAAGAGCCAACCTCGACGGCGAACACTGTCACAACACGGATATCTCACCAGCGCTTGAGCTGGGCTTTAAAGGACTCAGAGCGAGGGCGGCGTACAGAGCTGCCACTTCAACAGTGCACACACTAACACACTATGGTTCACTGGCTGCACACCTTTTGTTTATCTCCCCCAGATTGCTTCCAGTCTTCCACCTACATTTCTGGGTGATGATCTCCATGTGTGAATACTGCAGGTGGAGATGGTGGAGGTCACCTTCAGTGTCCAGTAATATGAGAGGTTCCTGTCTTAGGACAGACACATCAAAAGTTAAACTGTGATGATGACTGTAATCACATCAGTCCTGGGGCAACTTACACTGTTGCTATAGATATTATTCAGAGTGCCAATCAGACTGAGGTTTGTTGCCAATTAGATTGTCATGCAAGGGACTCGGTTGTACTCCAAGTCAGACATCCTAAATATGAAAATAACATTTTAATAGTAAGATATATTCAACAAAAAAGTACAGAAAGACTTGAGCTCCAGTTCTTGTAAGAAAAAGAAAGAAAGAAAGAAAGAAAGAAAGCTAATCCAGCTTGTGTTTGTCCTCATGAGTCTGTATACAAGATCATGTGAGGTGGTCCATGGCTCCCCTATTGCTCCCTGCAGCACAATTATCTTAATAATATCCAGCAGTGTGTGATGCATCATTAGCATCTAATCTTGTGTGAATGTGCGAGACAATGAGAAGGAGATCTGAAAAGCTTCTCCTCATGTGCCTGATGCAACAGGATCCCTAAACTGATGGAAACAGATTTTAAAACTTAAGACTGTTGTCAGGCTTTGTGCTGTTTATTTCTAATTGAACAGCAATAAAAAAAGTAAAGTGTGGCATTGTGGATACACAAACACTGAGTGATGTTACTCATTCCAGAGAGAGACAGAGAGAGAAAACATTAACAACCACCAACCAAATCAGCTCACCTAACATTGTCCTGTTCTGTGTTCATTTAACTGGGAGAATACTGGAGAATACACTGATGAGGCCGAACACGATGAGCACTGACAGGTGAAGTGAATAACACTTCATCATGGCACCTGTTAGTGGGTGGGATATATTAGGCAGCAGGTGAACATGTTGTCCTCAGAGTTGATGTGTTAGAAGCAGGAAAAATGGACAGTGTCAGGATTTGATCCAGTTTGACCAGGACGACTGGGTCAGAGCATCTGAAAAGCTGCAGCTCTTGTGGGCTGTTCCTGGTCTGCAGTGGTCAGGGTCTATCAAAAGTGGTCCAAGGAAGGAACAGTGGTGAACCGGCCACAGGCTCATTGATACACGTGGGGAGGGAAGGCTGGCCCGTGTGGTCCCATCCAACAGACCAGCTACTGTTGTTCAGACTGCTGAAGAAGTTCATGCTGCTCCTGATAGAAAGGTGTCAGATACACACAGTGCAGCACAGTTTGTTGTGTATTTGGCAGCAGAAGGGACCCACACTATATTAGGCAGGTGGACGTGATGTTATGATGATCAGTGTACTCACTCCACTCAGACAGGAGCACTAAAAGCTTGGTGCAGTCAGGTCACTGGTGTACGTGGCTCCAGAAACCAAACTAGAAGAGCCAACCTGCCAGACTCCAGGGTTTAACACTGCAGTGCAGTTCAGCCAGTAGGTGACATGAGACTTGGTTTGCAATTAAGTTGTCTTGTTTGATCACAACATTATAGTATGGGGAAGTACTTCAGCTGAGAACATTGTGGCCTAGGCTTCACTTTGAGAGCTTTTCAGTTGTGTGTCAAAGATGTTTCACTTTGATGTGTGTGAGGTTTTCAGAGCTGATTGTAAATGATCCCCCTGACGGCTCCTCATATTTGATTCTAGCATCATTTTCCCACACCGATCGACAATATTTACACGGCACATCATCTTGTATAAAACATTTACTTTGTCATTAACAGAGGGGAAAATGCAAACCAAATGTTTTTACCAAATGGAAAGAGATTGATGCCATTCAGTTCTAATGTGCTCCAAATGTGTAAAAGAGTGTCTGTGCTGTCCTATCAGTGCAGTGTTGCAGTAAGTACTGGTTCCAAGGACATTCATTCAGATAGAGAGCTTACTAATGGATTGATAATAAACCAGCTATGGATTGCGTAGCAAAATATTGTACAACCCTCTTTGTAAACGGAGGTATTTTGGACTGTTTGTTTCTAATGCAGCATTAGGGCTGGTTTCACTCCCATGCAGTGTTTTGGTTAGCAGCAGATTTTTGACTGCAGGTGTTTGACCTGTGTGTGTGTGTGTGTGCGTCTGTCGGCGGTCACAGACTTCTCCTCAGTGGTTCTCAGCCAGTCAACTGTGCAGTTTGAAGCCACAATCAGATTAAGGCTGAGCATCTCCTTCTGATCGCTGCTCCCTGCTCTGCACCGCCAACTCAATCTGATCTGGCCACAGCCTGGGGCTGCCTCTCTGATCAGCCTCTCTCTCTCTCTTTCTCTCTCACACACACACACTCACACACACACACACACACACACAAGGCACACCCAAATAAACAACAGCAAGGAATCACACACACACATGTGTACAATCACATATGAGAAGAGAATCACATATGAAGCTTGAAAGCATGAAAGCAGAGAGACTGACTCACACGCACAGATGCATACAGACACACAGGTACTCTACTACTTTCATACTTACTCCCAAAGTGAGAGATGAACAATTTCAGTGTGTGTGTGTGTGTGGGAGAGAGAGAGAGTGAGATAGAAAGAGAGAGAGAAAGGCAGGAGACTCTAGAGATGGAAAGTGGGCTGGTCACAAAGACAATTTCCTATTTGGAGTCCTTTGAATCATTCATGAAGAAGATATGGCATAAATCAACACACGATCAAACTGATCTCACACACACACACATGGATTAATGCATGCATGGGTGGGTCTCAGAAACACACCTGAGGCATGCATGGCTGACCATGACTCACACACATGCAAGTGTGCACACACAGAGGGCACTCAGAGCAACCGACAGAGACACACAGCACTTCTTGTGTGTGTCTCTCTCACACACCACACCACTCAGTTTAACAGGCCGTAGCTCTGGTATGAGGCTGCTGCGGCTGACAATGAGTGTCAGCAGACTAACTGTCCTGGAGTCAGGACACTGTCCGCTGATAGAGACACACAGGGATGCATTTCTCGTGTCAGAGGGAGAGAGAGCGGGAGAGCGTGACATACAGTGAGAAGATGAAGAGACGGAAGACGCTGTGAGAGATGAGAGCAAAGGGAGAGAGGGCGAGGGAGCGCTGTTTGAAGTGTATGGATGTGCTGTACAGTTATGACCCGAGGGGAAGGAGAAGAATTCATTCTGTGTGAAAGATGGCTCCAGTTTCATAGAGCACGGGTCTTAACTGTGGACTTTTATCCATCAGTCTGACAGGAATTATGAAACTGTCAGCAATTGTTTAATGTAAATGTAAATCCACATAAACCTAAAGCTAAATGTGACACAACTGTATAAATTCTACTGATGTAATGTGACATCATGCTTCCATGTCCTTTCACCTCCTCATCTTTAGCCATTATCATTTTTTTGTTTTTTTTTACTTACATCATAGCTGATGACATCATTGCTTGAAAATGCTGAAGATTCATTTAGTTTCATTGGACAGGGCAGGCGGCTGTCTTCAAGATAAAATGATTGACATGTTGTTTTCACCCAGGCCTCCTGGGATTAAACCTGAACACATCTGAACTGGGTTGAAATGACTGAAATGTGGATTGAGTTACTCAGTAGTCAGAAATGGACTTAAGGTCTGACAGGTTAAACAAAACAATATTGATGTCATCAAATCAGTTTTATTTGTACAGCACATTTCACAGGTCCTGCATACTCACATTTATATCCAGTGGGTACGGAAAGTATTCACACCCCCTTTAACTTTTCACCATTTGTTATGTTGCAGCTTTATGTTAAAATCAATACAATTCATATTTTCCTTATCAATCTACACACATCACTCCATCATGATGGCACAAACCCAGAATTTTAGAAATGTTTGCAAATGAATGAAAAAAGAAAAACTGAAATATCACCTGAACATACGTTTTCAGACCCTTTGCTGTGACCCTCCTGTGGGTCATTCAGGCACCGTCCGTTTCTTTTATTCATGTAGATGGTTCTACAGCTTCATTTGAGTCCAGCTGTGTTGAATTAAATAGTTTGGACATGATATGGAAGGTACACACCTGTCTATATAAGGCCTTACAGCTATTAATGCATATCAGAGCAAAATGAGATCCATGAGGTCGAAGCTCAGAGACAGAAATGTAGCAAAGCACAGATCTGGACAAGGCCCAGCAGCAAAAATAAAATGCAAATGATGAATTATTGATTTTAACATAAAGTTGCAACATAACAAATGGTGAAAACTTGAAGGATGTCTGAATTCTTTCTGTATGCACTGTAAATATATATATATATATATATATATATATATATATGTGTGTGTGTGTGTGTGTATAGACAGATTTAAAGCTCCAGACCATCATTGTTTTAATTTATATGGATTTTTTTTATATCCAACCCTAAACAAACAGGTTTTTAATGTGGTTACAGACACTGAGCACCAGTCCACACCGACCTGTTCAGCTGGCAGCATCAGTGCAGACTTCACCACCACTGCAGTGAACAGCTACAGACCACTCAGAGTGCTGATGACGCCTGAAGGGAAGTTCTTTTGTACCTGCCAACACTCGGTCAATTCCCAGATTTCTTAATTAGTCATATGTGTTCAAAATTTCCTAACATGAAACATACTATTACAAAACAGGTCCGTAGATTAAAGAAGCACAACACTTACATAATATGGAGAGCACCTGACATCCCTCTGGTTCTGTTGTTCTCCCATTTGGGAACTCCTGCAGGGGTGGGTTCCCATGGGAAACCAGTAGTGGGGATATTGCAAGGAAGATAGGGTGACTCAAGGATAAGGAGGGTAAAACTTATATTACATGTCCTCATGGAAACACAGGCAGGATAATGAAACTGGTAATTGGCCTACCTCAACATGATAACTTAACACACACTTAATGTCCTCAGGTTGTATAAGAGAATCAGGAACGCTGCCAAGCAGACACCTGACGACCTAGCTACTACCCTCCAGAATATTCATCAATGCAAGTAAAATGAATATAATGAAATGAAAACATATACAATTATTCACGTGAGTTTTACATTGCATCACTTCTGTGTATCTGTTTTTGCTGTAAATATAAAGTAAAATAAAACTCTTGCTGTTGCTTTTAAAGAATGACACTCAAATCTTTTGAACTCACATTTGAGCTGGGCACATCAAGATGTTTTAACCATGTAGGTGAGGGTATAAAAAGAGAGAGAGAGAGAGAGAGTCAAAGTTTTACAGCACGTCCCATTTCATTTTAATTTCATTACATCAAATTGCATATTGTGTCATCTATATGAAGTCATTTTAACAGGAGGTAGGCTACCTGTCTGAAAAACGATGCTCATGATAATACATCCCCAACAACACAAACACTTTCATCTGGCACAAGCACTGACATATGAAGAGTTCTATAATGACTTTAGAATAAAAAGCTAACTGTGCCGGATATGATTGTAAATACTTTGTTGTTGTTTTTTTTGTTTCTGAGTTGACGGACCATGAAGTTGTATGTTGTAAATGCACAGTTGTCTTGTGCACCTTCATTTAAAGCAGCAACCTGTGCTTTTTTCCTCACAGCCAACCAAAGATAATCAGGCAGAGAGGTGCAGTGAGGATGTGAGGGGGGTTAATGAGCTGCAGCAGTGCAGTAAGACAGGCTGCTGTGACAAGATGATAATAGTAATGAGTCACAGTTGTGGCCCTCCATCATATTATGCAGGTCTTTAAGAAGGATTTATTTACCCTTCGTTAATAGTGGGACTTTTTTTTCTTGATATTCCTATTTTTGCTACACTTCCCTGCAGTTACATACAGAACTTAGCGTAGCTCCTATAGGCCCTGCAGGTACTCTGAGCCACAGCATCGGCACAGCATGTTGTATAAAACAAGTGATCTTATCCTGACAGGTCACCAGTCAGTGACACAAGGCTGACATACAATACAGAGACAAGCATCTCTCACATCTTTGCATTGCAGGCAACTGTTTTCTGTCATTTCTGTCTGAAAATAAGCTCAGTCGGACCAAATAAACAAGGAGCTGGAGAAGGAAGGGGAACATTTAGCTGCAGAAAAAGACAGATAGTCTTCTCAGCAGGAGACCAAACCAGAGTGCTGATAAAAGCCACAATTACATATTCCATTTTCAAGACAAGAAGCTGGAGAGGGAAAAAAATCTGACTTCAGCAATGTTAAATCAAAGGGAATCTTTCCTCCAGCCGTCCCTCTTGTTTATCATGCATGATCTATATTTGACTGAAGTAAAGCTTGTCGTGTTCTTTCAGTTCTGGTCCCTCTGGTTGCTACCACCGCACCACTTTGATGGTCACTTGTGCATTCAATCCAAAGCTGTTTCCAGTAGAACTCACTGGGATCTTGTTCTGCACCTGCTGAGGTGTATCACCTGAAGGCAGATTTGAAATATTGAATTCTTCTCAAATAATTCTCTCACAAGGCCTCTCTGTTGAAACGGCGGCTTGTCTGCAATGAGGCCCTCATATTTGTACACAGCTGAAGGTTGTTGTGTACGTCAAAGTGTCCTAAGCTCTTTACCTCTCAGCCTGAACTACATCTGTAGTCACATTACAGGTCTGTATAAAAAAACCTAAGGCAGCAAAAGAGCATCGATAATGTAGCGTTTATATAGACACCATTTGACAGCACTGGCCTCTTTCGCTTCCTGTTTGAAAAGTACAGTGTCATGGTTTCTGTCTCATTCCCTGTTTAATATCTGTTTTATTTTGAAGTTCAGCATCCTGTCTTCCTATGTGCTCTCTGCTGTGACTACCTCATGTGTCTCATTACTCCCTTGTATATATAACCTCAGTGTTCCTGTTTCCCTTTGTTGGTCTGCGTGTTGTCATTGGCCCGTGTTCTGAGTTTCTCCTGTGCGTTCCTGAGTTCCTCCATGAGCTCAATAAAGTCTCTTTTGTTTCATCTTATGGGTTTTGTTTTGTGGCCTGCATTTTGTCCTGTCAAAATTCAAACCTGACCTGTCTCGCTCAGAGACCTTTCTCCAGAGACAGACTCTGATTCTGAGATCGGAGGAAAAAACGCCCCGGATGTTTGCATTTCTTTCAACCAATCACAGTCGTTGTGGGCGGTGCCACAGCAACGGTGCGCTTGCAAAATATTGCTGGGGGGTTTTTGGTAACATGCCCACCAAAAAATCACCTACAGGCAGAAAAACAGCAACATCACTGCAACATATAACACCTAAAAACTTGGTAAAGGACGTTCATTGAGTCTGTGATACAACTTTTATAAATAATAGAAACAAACAGAAATCACCAGCTCACTGAAGACGATGGGCCGAGCTTGACAGATAAAACTTTTGCCGTAGCCGGTCGGCAAACAAGCCAGAACGTCCTTCTTGGATAGCAAATGGCATAAACATCCTCTTTGAATGTCTTTACAGTCATCCACCAGAAGAACTGAGCATGTCTTCCTTATCACAGTGAGTCTGCAAATCTTCATCAGACGAAGCCATTTTCAACTCGGAGGTCGAAGTACCCGCAGTTTCTGTTGGAGTTGTTTCCTTTCTCCGAGGGGGCCGTGAAAACTGAAACAGGAAGGCGGGACTTCATCCGGGTGGCTCGTCCATCTTACTGCAGAGAAGTTTCGACTCAGCTCACTGAAACACAACAGCTTTGAAATGGAAGTGACTGCAGAGTCAAATGGAGACAGAAGTCAGTCACATCTCGTCTTCATGACCTATTTGACAACATCATGAATTATGTTTGTGTAGATGTCATATACCATTTCCATGATTATTTTAAGGTTAAGGGCCTTATTGATGTGATGTATGTCTGTCTCAGAATAGGTGATGCTGAGTAGATGCCACTCAACAGGGCCATGAGTTAAAGGTCAAACATAAACATTATAACAGGGCTGCAGACTAAATTTTTGCATTGGTTGCATTGGTGCGCCTAGCTAATTTTTTTAGATGCACCAGCACAAAATTTAGGTCAACCCAAATTTTTCATTGCGTCGCCTTTAACGTCACCTTTTTATCGCTCTCCATACCTTTCATATAATGTGAATGATTTTTAAACAAGATTAAGGTGTAGAGAAATGCTTGTCTTTTTTTCACAATTATATTTAAAAGGAAAATGAAATGTGTCATGTGACGTTGGGCCGGGCTCAGGCCGATTTTTTTCATGCATACGTCGGGCTCGGGCCATGCCGGGCTCGGGCCGGGCTCAGGCTCACTGACCCCAAGTTATATTAATAACTCTCATTCTGTGCAGTGGTTCTCATAGGCATGTCTCTGCTCAAGTGCATTGTGTTACACGTGACAAATCAACAACACATAATGTAGCCTACATGTCCACAGAGACCTGCGATGGTACCGGACTGGACAGCAGTGGACGGGTTTATTAGGTTACGTTATTATTCAATAGTCATTATAAACGAGGGTGAGTATACATGGAGCTTAGTGTTGATACCTAACATGGTGTCCCTGTTTACTAAATCAACCTCTAGTCTGTCCTTGTAACATAAAGTTTGTGAAGTGTCTTTTCTCTCGTGCTCGCACATCCTCCCTCTCTGGGCCGGGCTGGGCGGAGAGATGATGTGCTTGCAAAATAAATGCATGTTTTCACCCGGGCAGCATCAGATGCACCAGTGCGACCTAGGAAAATTATTAGTGGCACAAATTTTGGTCGCACTCTGGAGTCCTGTATGAGGAACTGGACATGTAAAGGCTGTGACACCTGTCTCCAGTGGTGCTTACAGGACCCAACGTGAAATATTAATCAGATTAAATTAAACAAATGTTAAATCAAGCAACTGTACAACATCACCCCAAGTAAGATAAACATCACTTGTGTTCAGTCAGTGTTGGTGGCTGTGTGGCTGTAGGTGTGGCTGTATGAGACCTCAGAGAGTGATGTGTGTGTGTGTGTGTGTGTGTGTGTGTGTGTGTGTGTGTGCGCGCTCTGTCCAGCCTGCCTGTCTGCAGGTCCAAATGCTAATACATTCATGTCTCAGCACTTCTCCTGTTTACTTCTTTACTCGTATTTGAAACTATACACCATCATCAGCATAAAAACTTTCCCTCTTGCATGCCATTAGCCCATATTCCAACTTTTAAAAGGAAAACCACACAATAACAGAGTATTAGCTTTCCCTTGAATCCATACCTCCCTACAGCACTCCTTGATTTACTTAACATCAAAGTGGGCCTGAACTTTTCCAGAGCCCTCCCTGCTTGTTTTCTCTGCCGTCATTTTTACACGCGCCTCAGCATTAATGACGGCTCACAGAGGAAGGTTTCAGAACAGAACAATATCAGTGAATGCTTGTTTGCATGGAATAAGGTCTACACATGATTGAATCAGACAACCATGGCTGTGGCTTCTTCTACACTGATGCACATCAGGCTTGGCTGTGATCAGCTGCAGAGTCTAACACTGAGGCCCTGATGTGACAACACTGCTGCTGCACTTTAGACAGTCAGTGCGTTTCCATCAGAAACTTTGACAACCTCAGAAGATGACCCACACTGTGTCATGTGAATGGCATGCACCAGATACGATCCAACATGGAGGTAACGGTCAGATGGTACCTCCTCAAATTGAAATCCACTGTCTTCACTTTGCAGGATTCTATTTTTTACTTTCTGTGTGAAACCACCTCTTAAGCACATGAACACACACGCGTCAAGTGCATGTGATGGTAGTGATTCTATCTGGAGATCAAAGCAGCTGGCTGGCTTTTAAAACTCAAGTAGTCCAATTTGATTCAGAGGCAGACAGGAGGCAGAAGGGTTTTGATAATCTGCACTGTCTGATGAGATTTCCTCTACAATATGTTCAAGAAAGAAAAGTAACGAGTGGGATGGCAGAAAGGAGTTGGAGAAGAGAGGACAGTATAGGGAAGGATGTCTTCATGGCTGATTGATCAATCAGTTTTTGTTTCTTCAAATTGCTTTCTCTCAGCATCTTTGCATCCCCCCCCCCCCGGCCTCCACCATATCCATCCCTCTCTCAGTGTTTTAAGTCATCTATCAGATAGAGATATGTAGATGGAACAAAACTCATCCCTGTAATTTATTCTGCTGTGTTTTTTTGTTTTTTTGTTTGCCTCCGTTCATTCCCTCCACTCTGTGATGACAACCATTTGTCAGTGGTGCCTGCGTCTTTTAAAATGAATCCATTTGCCTTGGAGTCGTGTTGCAGCGTTTCTTCATTGCGGAGAGATGCAGTATGGCAACAAATGCAAAAAGACCAAATGAGAATTGGTGTCGTGATGACTCAGTGGGTTCAACTATATTCTGGCAGCATCAGATGTGACTCATGGCTTCATCTGCGCCTCACCCCCCCCCCCCCCAGTCCTCCTCCTCAATACCTGCTGGAAGAAAATGTCTGACAGATAGTGTAAAGTTGGGCTGTCGAATTTCTTCAGATCAGTGTTTAAATTCTGCTCTTTGGGATTTATGTTAGTCCAACCTGTTGTCCTGGGTGTGACGGAGTGTCAGAACTCCACTATATATGATGTGAACAGTAAAATACCTTTGGATCAGCTGACAATGTAAATAAATCACATGTGACAGTTATATAGTGTCCCAAAAAACAAACAAACCAATATTCAAATCAGTGAATCATGAGTGTTTGTTTGGAGCAGGAGGAAGCTGAGCCAGTTAATTCCCACCCCTTATTGAACTACTCCATCACCCTGTATCCAAAGCCAAAAACCAAACTAACAAACCAAAACCAAAAAGCACCCCATTCGGTCTCTCTCTTGATTCTATATACAGCCCGTCACCATATGATCGCCTATCACTGTACACTCAGGATAATGTTCCACTTCCAAATTTACTAATCCTCATCCCCACAGTTTTGAAACACATTTTTGTGCTGTTTTTGAGCTCCTGCTCCAAACCATCAATGATTTCAACCCACAGACTGTTATGCACAGACTTTTCAGATTTGGTCCCCTCAGATTATTCTCACCCTGCCTGTCTATAAACATTTTTTTTGACTTCAAGAATTATGAATTGGTGTGCTAGAGATATCCGATGTTATTGATGATTCTTATTGCTCTTTTTTGTAATGTGCATAACAGCTGTAGGTTGGATTTGTAGGTGTTACTCCATATCTCCACACAATACCTCAGATATGAGTAAATTCAAGATCTGATGTTCTGTCTGTCTGAACTCCATTATTGATGAAAACTTTCTAATGATAATAAAGATGTGCTGTTTCCTTCTGTTAAAGTGTTGCCTCTTAAAAACTACAGTCAACATCATTTTTGGTCCTCAGGGGTTCAGTCTGCACTGTTCACACTGTACATCATTTGTTGCCAATATAGTTGCCAATAAGAGTAAATGAATTTAGCATTAAACAATTTAACATTCATTTATGCGTTTACTACTGTGTGAAACCTGGACCTGAAGTTAATTATTGAACCTTCTCAGCAAACATGTAGGAAGAATTGCTGGAAACTAACCCTTCATCTGTGGTTCTTGTTTCAGGTGTCAGGAGGGGTTGACCTGGTGACCAGATGACAGAAAGGTCAGTGATTCACTTCACCATTGTTTTACTCAAAAGACCAAAACCCATAGAAACAGGTAGTGGAGTTTTGTCAGTCAATCTTTGATGGAAGATGGAGGAGGTCTGGACCGGTGAGGAAAAATGATACAGGAAAGCACAAACACAGTACATGATCAGACTCAAAAACAGCTAATGAATTTGTGCGTTGGCTTGAACACTGGATAAGTGAGTGGTATCTGAACAGATGGCAAGTATCAACGTTACTGACATCACACAGGAGAGAGTTATGGGATGGGTCTTGTCAGGCACTTATGAGCTTGATGATTATCATACACACATCAACAAACCTTCATGAAAACCTGAGCAGCATGAAGCTGTGATAGCGAGTTGAGTAAAACCCTAAAAGACAGGTAGATACACACAATAAGAACCCAGTCCTCCAATTCTCCACTCAGCTGACCACTGTCCAACATCTGAAAAATGAACATCTGGATGATATCAGATCAGAGTGGATGTTATCAGGAGGCGGGTCTGTAGTCATGACAGTAATGATCACAATGGATCCAGCATGGAGGTAAACCCATGGGTAAAATGGCCACACTCACTCACAGAGCAGGGACGTCCTTCCTGGTTGTGATGTTTATGAATGGTTCAGTCATCTCAGGGGATGAACACACACTATGGCTGCTGAGCAAAATAAAACTTATGCTAACATCAGGATGGACCAGATCAAATTTATTTAACTTTCAATTCTTAATATTTGACATATGAATGAGTAGAACTTTCACAGCTCCTACAGGCTGCAGACCTGCCAGCTGGAGGATGTGTTCAACCACCTAGTGATGCTCGGGTCAGGTTGTTTTTCCAATCCACAGGTCCCACCTTTATGAAATAATTTGAGCTGCCCTGCACCTCTGCATTTATTTTCACAACCTGCCCCAACCTGACTCCGCCGCTATTAAATACAGGTTAAATATATCACTGAATAGGGCTTTTATTCGGTCCGAAAAAGAGCTTGAAAACAGCCCTGTCTGTAGTCTGTAGTGACCGTAATTTCTCCCTCCCTTTCTACCTTTTCTTCCATCTTCACTCTTCATTGATTCTCCTCCATTTGTTGTGGATGCTCCTTGGTGCTTTCATGGTTTTTCGTGAATTATTTAATCTTTAATGACCCTCCCCACCAGTAAAGTGAACTTTTCTTGACCCACGGGACCTGCAGGACCCGGGGATTACCCTGCGCCCTGCACAACACTACAACAGCCAGTCTCATTTTGGATCTTTTTTCTCATGGACGTATAATACAATCCAATATGGATCTATTAACATATGACTCACATGTTTCATTATTATTAAGGAAATTGAAAGTCTGTCAAATAAGAGTTTTGATATTGTAAGTCATGTCTGGCCCATATTTGACAGCAGATTCAGTTTGAATGAACAGACCTTATGCTGGGTTCAGATTTGCAGAATGTTGTCAGACACTCTGTATGTGCTGCCCACATCTCTTCACCCATGTTGACCTTTTTCTATTCAGTTTCTTCTTTCACGATGCATCACAGAGCAAGGCTGATAGTTTTGGAGGCTGTCTGTGTTTTGGTGCAGGAACATGACAGGATCCAGAGAGCTGGTTGTTGTTGGCTGGTTCTGTAGGCTGATGAGGTTTAAGGGAAATGAGTAGCTCATCAGTTTATGAGCACAGTGTGAATCCACAGTGTTGGAAGATGTTCTCACTCAGTGACAACATCACTGTAACTGCTGGTTCAACAGAGCAAGCCCATAATTCTGCAAGTGCATATCACACTCACAAGATGTTGAAATACACACAGACTGATAGAAACAGTGGTGAGACAGTCACTGGCACCGGCTCCAGTTTAAAAAGGCCCAGTCACACGAGTGTTTGTCATCACCTTTATCAACCTGTATTTCACAAGAGGAAACTTCATCATCACCATCACAGTGGTGTCAAGTTACAAAAGAAACTCATTCATTATGGTTTATACATAAAGATAATACATCCATCAGGGGACTTGAGTGTTGTGAGTGATGTGATGTGAGCAGCTCTAAGTGATGGAGGTTGATGACAGATGTGAGCAAGGCGGCTCAGTGATTGATCTATCTATCTATCTATCTATCTATCTATCTATCTATCTATCTATCTATCTATCTATCTATCTATCTATCTATCTATCTATCCATCTATCTATCCATCCATCCATCCATCTATCTATCACTAATGTGTATGTGGGCATAGTGAGGAGCCTACCTACCCTACAACAGAATGCAAATATCAGTGGTTTAGATCAGCTTCACAACATTTTTCAATTACCTCAGTTGCACATGGTGACCATACACAGTCCAGACATGGACTTTAGAACTAGTTTTGACCATGTCTTGTTTTAGTACTAGATCATAACCAGAACTAATCCAGACCCTGAGATCGCTGCAATGAACTGATTCCAGGTGGTCTCCGTCCCTCTATTCTGCAGCATCACAAAATGTGCTTCACCTTGGTTCACACAGAAGTGAACCCAAATTACTTTCATTCAAATGACTTTGCATCACCGATGCAGGAAGTAACAGTATAGCTTTGCTTTTAAGACCCACTGCTGACTCTGTGTGGAATACCATCAGTCCTCCCTGTCAGTAAGTAGCTGGTTTCTGTCCATAGGCCAAAGATGTCCCTGCAATTTTCAGGGACATGATGTTTAGAGCAGGAAACCAGCTGCACAGTCCCCAGACCACAGTGACTGGTCACCAACCAACAAACTACAGATCTCCCAGTGATTTAGCACTTTGTCCAAAACACCCCCTTCTGTTCTTAGACAACCATTGTAACCATTTCCCTGAAGGAATTGGTTTTAAGGGGAATTGGCACAAGACCACTAATATTTCGTGGGCGGACCGTGGTTAAACGTTGCCAGTATATGTCAGCAATTAGCAGTCACAGAAATAAAGAAACATCCCTTCATGAAACCCATTCAATCAATGGAAAACAGAAAGAGACCTCCACTGGCTTTCACATAACTCAGTATATCTTCATACGATAAAGTCTATCGCAGCCACCTCACTTGGCAGGAGCCACCTCCTCCGCCTCATGTGGGGGGCCCCCTAGTGCCAGGTTACACTGCTCCTATACAACCCAAACAGCACTGCCATGTTCAACTAACCCAGGCTCCATTCTTGCGAGCTCCTGGTAGAAGCCAGTGCCGATGCTACCGTCTCTAACTACTGCCGATCCTAACATCTTTACTCAACTGCACTATCACCTTCAACCCACCCATGTCAGTTTACATGTGTGACCCAGGTCACAGATTAGGATGGAAACAACTGCTCATTGACAGCACAGAATATTAAATGTATAATCCTCACCCCTATAACCCCATCCACCATAACTGTGTACTAACTAACTGGATGACTGAAAGCAGTGATAAATCGTGTCTTTGTTGCCGTACCTGAGGCTCACCTTCTCCTCGCTCCAGTCCACTACATACAATCCAAAGTACTGTTGTTTAGTTGAGCAGCAGCAGTGGCAGCAGAGAGGCTTGTTGCAGTGTCCTCCACACATGCTGCCTGGGCATATCTGCAGCCATGTGCCTCATTGTAGTTCCTATGTCCATATATTTTATATAATATGCATGTGTTTATGCTCATACCGTATATGGAGTATATGTGTGGGTGTGAATTCATGCATATTTATGTTCTTCACATTTAGCATATGTTTTATTTATGCTAATGCATCCATTTGCCAAACACAAGTGTGCACCTGCTTAATGTCTGTGTGTTGTGGCCTGCTGTTGTGAGCAGAGTGGCCTCCCTCAGCCTGACAGAGCAGAGGAGCAGAGCTGCTCCAGGCAATGGAGGATGAACTGTCTGTGAAGAGGCAGGTGTCATTACACAGACGGAGTAAAGAGAATACAGAATGGCTCTGCAGGAATGTTGTACGTTATGACATTTGTGAAAACTATGAAGTGATGCTTGAAAAACTGAAATGAACCTTGAAGGAATATTACTTTGTTACATGGCAAGAAAAAGTCATTTAGAATTTAAAATGACAAGAGATGGTTCAATTCAGTTTCTATCTCATTTATGTTTATAGCTAGCAAATCATAATACACATTATCTCAAGGCACTCTAAGGGTAAGGTCAGGACCTGACTTTATTAAAAACACCCTTTTATTGGGAAGAAACCTCAAGCAGAATCAGGCTGAAGATGTGGGGAGGGGGGAGAGGGGGACATGGACAGCTCTGTAAACTGCTGAACGTTAATTGTCACAGTGAAAATAATAATAGGTCTACCTACATGTATCTTCTGTTGAAAACTGAGTTGTCATACAAGTGCATATTTCAAGATAATTTGAAAGTGCAGCATCACTGTTCACAGGTCAGTTAAGTCATCAGCTGAAAACCCTGCAGGATTAAAGGTTGAGGCCCCTGCTCTGTCTATCAACAGCTTTATTAACAATGCAGCAATGAAGAAAGAAGAACAATTAATTCACTGTTGGCTTGGGACCAGAGGGAGGGGGTTAACCAGAAAACAGATGGATAATATGATGCTTCACTGCACCAATATGTAAATATCACATTTGCTCTTCCTGTGCCTTCAATAAGTTTATTTATTCATACAGCCTTTTATGGCAGGAAAGTTTCAGTGGGAGAATAAAAGAGAAAATTATCTAAATGAAACAAATCTAATGAAATGAACAAGAGTAAACTGACTCAAACTGTTATCTATTAGCATTGTCATTGTGTCTAACAAAGTGATACACAGATTCTTTAAATGAAAATACTCAGATGCAAAGTATGATTTGTACAATAATAATTTAGTGGCTCATTTCAAAATGTACACAAGGTACAAACCTCAGTGAACTAGTGTTACAGGCCCCACAGCATTTTGCTGGTTAAACTCAGAATGATATGGAGTAGAAAGTACATTTTCCTCTGAAATGTATTGGAATAAAGCTTTAAAGCAGGATAAATGGAAAAATAACAAACAAGCAGAAGGTACAGGCACATCAGATTTGTGCTGACTACAAGTAATACAGTATGATTCTATTACAATTACTGAGGCTTGGCAAGTTCAGAAATTCAGAGAAGAAATTGTGTTAGGTAATATAGATCCACCTACTGCACAAACGGAGCCCTTTTATTGTAAAAATTGTATTATTTAGTATAAACCATTCAGCCATGTTAAATAAAAATGCACAGCATCAAAAGAAAATAGGCATATACATAATAAACATAAACATACACAGATATCTCAGCACACAAACAAAATGTAATACTAAATACTGTGTCCATGAATGCTCAGCTATGAACGAAATACATGAAAGAAATACATTAAAGGGGAACTAGAAAATTGCTTCCAGGGGTGTGATCTCTGTCAATATTGGAATCAAACCGACAACCTTAAAGTCAAGACAGAGCTGATCACGTGATCATCTTTCACTGAGCACTAAAAATTGAGGAGCTGTGATCACATTAAGTTACCTGTGTGTGTGTTTGACAGAGACTTGATATAAATGTATGGGACACAGGGCTCAGAAGTAGATTACCTGCAGACATATCAGAGGAGTCCCTGATTAATGAATTGGTCTCAGCTGTGGCTCTGGCCTGAGGCTCAGAGGTTGCCATGGCAACTTGAGGTGGTTGCCCCATGATGACGAACCCCAGGCTGAGGCAGCAGAGATGTCGAGAAAAAGGTAGATTTTCTGCCTCAGTGCCGGTCTCACATTTGGACTTTGTTTTTGGACTCTGACAAAACGGTAGCTCCTATCAGAAAAAGAAGCGGACTGTGAGCGTCCAGAGGACTTCCTGAACGCTTCGATATGATTTGGTGTTTGTAGAGTAAATATTTTGGAAACCCTTGTGAGTTAAAAACTGGGGTCTCTTCTGCCTCTCTCAGAAAATCAGTCAATGGGCAGCAGGAAGGGACCTGGCCACACTCAGAGGCTCACAGTTTAAATTCTGTAAGTCTCTCTGCTTTGTTGAGCACACTGTGAGATATTCCGAACAATATTCCTCTTTCATTGAAAGTCTTCTAACTTTTTTCTTTTGTTCCTTGGTACAACACACTGACAGAGAATGTCAGAATAGCTCGAATATTGCTAAAATCTGCTCCAAAATTAGGCTCTGGAGGAAGCGAGAGCCCAGAAGGCAAAGGGCAGAACTCGCCACAGTGAACAGTGAATCCACTGTATTCAGGCCACCGCTGTAAAGTTCCTCTCACAAAAACAAGGTGTTACTCCGTGTCCTTTTTTTGTGTGTGCCTCCCCCTGTGGTTTGTGATTCTTGACTGATGCTGTTTGACATGTGTGTTACTTGTTTATCTATTTATCGTATATTACACACTACACTTTGCACATTTCTTATCGCTCACGCTACAAGAACATGGGATGTTAGAGTGTATAATAAATGCGTAGACTGTGCACAACTGTGGATCTGTATCATAATCACAATTATTTTGTATAAAGTAACATTTCTGCATCCTTTTTGTGTTTGTTTTTGTTTTGAAATACCCATGCCCCCTGTTGTAAATATCTCAATTATTAATTATTAAAAATGAAACACACATTTGGTCAACTTATTTTTCAGTAAATACAGATAAGTTTCCCTTGAGACATTTCTGTTTTAAGTGTTGTGCATCATAACAGTTTTTTTTTTCAAACAACTTGAAAGAAAACTTCAAACCTTTATTAATCTTCCTTCATAAGATATTTGATTGAGTTCCAGTAAGACAGTCCCAGCACTGTTCTCTTGAATGGATTCCAGTGGATTTATTTTAAGTCCTCAAAGTTGCGTGTTCTTTGAAGTTTGTTCAAACTGAACCAGTCCCTATGTACAGCTCGTCACACAAGCCCATCTTTCCACCAACACATGCTCATGGCAGATGGTGGGCATTCTCTGTTTTCTTTTTTACTTTATTACCCAAAATTAGAAAAAGAAACAATGAATCAAGTTTATGACAGATACAATTACAGCATCAGCTTTGGCCGGTGGGGAACAGAACTACATGTTGCTTCAACATCCAACAGATATGGAGCCACATTTTTGATTTTGAAAATGAACACCTCTATTTAGATTAATAAGTCACACAAAAGTATTTAAAAATGAACACTACTTGTATTTGAGACAAGTACCTATATGGGACAGGCTTTGATTTCATTTTCAACATGTTTTGTGCTCAGCAAAGCTGGACAATACTATCAAATCCATCCACTCTCACTGTTTACCCTGGTCCTAACCAGGCTCTTGAACTTCAGTTCATTTGTGCAAAGAGAGTGGCCATTCTCCACTGAGAAAACTTTACTTCCTGGTAAACTCTGTTTTCCTTCTCCGCACGACTGCAATAACGGCATTTAAAAAAAAAAAAAAAAGTCTATTGCCCAGGCAGAGTTTTTAGATATATCCGTTTTTAAGGATCAAAAACACTGTTTAGGTGTGGATGATGACAGGTGTGGCTCAAACACATAGAAAAGTATCCGGTTTTGGCCATTTGCATTTACATGTGAACCATGGTCCACATGTGCAGGATTCACATATGGTCTGTCAAAACTGTGTGGTACACCTCTCTATACTAAGCAGGATGTTCAATCCTACTTCCTTTTCCAAGGTTACAGGTGGATACACATTTTATTTATTAGATTCACTCACTTGCCAAGATTCATTTGAATTGAAATATTTCACACACTTTCATGACAAATATTGATGTATGTGAATGGTTTAGATAATTAATCACAGAGTGTATAATTAATGAATTAAATTAGTTTATTGCGTGAGTTTGAATATAATTCCTCTATCCACATTTCTTTTGACTGTATAGCTTTTAAGCTGCTGAGTGTCCTCCTTTCTTCTTCTCCTTGTCTGCAAAGCCCCTTTTGCACTCATGAAAAACCCTGCAAATACCTGCTAACATCTTGCTTGTAGGAATGGAAAAGGTAACAACGTGCATTCACATGCAGGTCAAATGCAGTACACACAGGTTTTCAATGGTGTTGCTGAGTTGACCTCTTTCAGAGCCCTAAAAATACCAGAAACCATCCTGTCACCTGTCCTCTTAAACCAGAGAAAATGCAGCTACACTGTGCTTGAGTTTAAAAGAGTGAAATAAAGCTTGAAACAATTAAAAAGGAGGCTAAGGTTTCCCTCTTTGTCAAACTGACTTTTAACAATCCAGACTAAATGGTGAGGAGCTGAGCCAGTGCTCTGTCTATGTCATCATCCAGGTCTTCATCATTGTCTTTGTCCTCCTTTGTTCCCTGGGATATGGCGGCTTGCAAGTGTCACTGTCTTTAAAGGACTTGGGGCAGGATTTGTGACAAATTAAACATGCATTTTAAGTTTCTTTAATGCTAATGGGTGATGAAGCGTTCAAAACCAAAAAGGAATGAACCCACCCACGTATCTCTCCATTGCCTTGTGTGCTGCATAATGTACTGCAATTCGGAGTCCGAATTTCCATTGCAGGTCTGCGGACGTGACGTCAGATGACGGTGAATGCACGTTCTTGAAGGCTTTCGACTTGGAAGACAAGCGCGGGTAGTAATGGACTCTGCTACAGTAAACAAATGACCCACCACCACACAGAGTCCACTGAAAAGTCCCACAAAGAAGAAAACAGAAGTTTTATCAGCGGAATCTCGTCAATTAAAACACAAATACCCACAACCGCCGTCGTGTCAGTATTGAGTCTTATGTCTTGATCCTGTCCCTTTAAGTCTGCATGTGTGTTAACATTGCTCTCCCAAGAGAATCATAGTGTGTGTGCACGTACGCTCGTACATATACTTTTCTAATTGCCTCAGTGGGCATATATTTACTGCTTTCTATTAACACTTGAATTAAATTTAATGTGTATTGTGTACTTTACTTCCCATGATGAAAATAGGACCTCATGAGGTCTATCTGAAGGCTGCATAGGCAGAGTAATGTGTGTGCATGTGTGTGTGTGTGTGTGTGTGTGTGTGTGTGTGTGTGCACGTGCCTGTGTGTGTGTGCTCTTGTGTAAGACGATGAAACTTTGTGTTTCAGTGACAAACCACACAGTATAAAGAAATAATTGCTGCTTAAATCAGTAGAAGTGGCAGGGGCTCCAAGTGATTTAACTCAATAATTAAACCTCCGTTGAGCAGCTTTATTCAGTCTTTTAACGTGTGTCTCTCTAGTGATGCTGATCTTCAAGATTATTCTCTTGTGGACATGAAAACACATTATTACAGTCAATGCCTAACAGTTCAGTGAACATTAAGAGACGTGTATTTGTATCTGTCACTGTTTGATGTTGCTGAGGCCGCAGGTAGAGCTGCTGGACTGGGCCAGCAGAGGCAGTGACAGAGTAGAAAGGGCCCATTTTATGACCAATCATGATGGTGTATGTCTTAAGGTGCTTTCACACCTTCCTCATTCCGTCCAGGTTTTCAGACTTTTCCATTTGATCCGAATCAAATTTACAGGTTTACAAAGCTCCCCCGGGCCAAAAACCTGAAATTTGATCTGACCTAAAGAGGTGTTTGTGGTCCAGACCGAAAACTAAAACCTCCACATGATGAGGACATTCATCTGAATCTGAACTAGGTTCTATATTGGACATGGTGTTGATGCTGCTGGTAGCAATGACACAACAGTACAATTATCATTGTCACGATGCACTTGTTCATTCATTATCCTAGATGGTTACTTTGCTAACTAGTTCATTTAGTTTTGGTGACACAACTACATCATATGCACACCTGTTTACAAAGCAATCGATGCCAAGTGTAGGGAGACGCAGCATATGTAGGTGATGAGGACAGGACGTCAATATGTCATTAGAAAATATTTGGTGCACTTGCATTAATGCAGAGTGAAACCAGAACCAACTGGATCAAATGTAGACAATGCAGCAAAAACTTGGTTACAACTGAAATGTTTGACAATAAGCTACTAACAACCAAAAACAAGTGCTGCGACCATTTCTCACTAATCATTTATTTGTAACTACGATTTCTGATTTCTGACTCATTGTTTCAAGCAATGGCACAAGTACATGGCTCTCAGCTTCTTAGTCTTCTTTTTTCTTGCGGCCTTCTATGATAGTAAATGTCTGGGGCTTTCGCTTGAAAAAAGACAATTGTGAATGTAACTCTGGGAATGTTTGACAATAACACTGGATACTGTAGTTCACTCCACTGATTCCTGTCATCAGGGATGTCTGTTTTCTCTGTGAACATTTTTCATGTTCACTTAACAATTGTTTATAGTAGAAAACAACTGGTGTGCACCCTAACCACTGCTATCAGGTTATCAGCAGCTAACAGGCAGGTTTTCAGTGGTTAGACATGAGATGGTGGTGGAGAAAATCAATCAACACAAGTTGCAGCAGCTGTTTACAACAAGTCAGATTAGAATGGAAGCAGCAGCAGCAGTGTGGTGATCCCTGGACCGAAGCACACTGTTAAGAATATATGTGTTGATTAAACACAGTGAGCATCCATGTGGTTCATATCACGCATCTGTGTGACTCGTGCACTGAACTTACACTTCATTAATACTCAAAATGATAATGAACCTCTGTCTTGAGAACATTAATCATGTAATTTATACTGTTGTATTTACTGCATGCATAAGCCACTGCAACATCACCAACACAGTGAAGGCACTTGAAGGCATCTATGAATCTATGAATCTATGAATGCCTCTTGCCACGTTTCAGAATCATTTCAAAGTGCCCCAGGAGTTTGATACTAATCAGTGAGATGCTGCGGTTCAGGCAGTGTTATAAACTTTCTACTGTCTTACATGAAATAGCAGAATAACACTGACGGGTTTAGTTCAGCAGGATCATCATCACTAATAAACCACCGTATGTTGTTTGACGCCTGACTAAAATCAGCAGATGCAGGCAGCCAATGTCAGACACTACACCACGGTCACATAAACAGTATAAACAACCGCGCTGTAGAAGTGGAGTAGTGGTCATGTTAGCTGTAATGATTTTCAACATCCACATCAACCTCTTAAGTATCATTTTGATTAGGGGGGTCAAACGTATGGCCCCTGCGATGAATTTGCCAAGTGTGAAAATTATATAGAAGACAGAAGAGGCATAATATTGTTGACATTTTTCTTCAGCCATTTTAGGTTGTTCATAATGTTTTGTACAAGGGTAGTTCATTAAATGTAAACATCTTAATGATGTACTTCTTTGCACTAATACAAAGGGAACAATTCACAGTTCTCATTATAGATGGATAGATAGATTTTTTTTAAGTGCCAGTCTCACAGCATCTGGGAAGAAGCTGTTCTTCAGCCTGGTGGTCTTTGCCTGGATGCTGCACAGCATCCTGCCAGAGGGGAGGAGGGAAAACAGTCCATGTGCAGGGAGGGTGGAGTCCTCCCATGATGCAGGTTGCCCTGCCTCTGCATCAGTTTGTGTGAATGTCTGTCTTTATACAGTCAGTTATAATGCTATCATTTTACTGGTCTGGCCTAGTTGAGATCAAATTGTGCTGTATGTGGCTCCTAAAATAAAAAGAGTTTGACACCCCTGATTTAGATGCTTGTTATTGTGAGAATTTAAAGAGAGAGAGAGAGAGAGAGAGAGAGAGAAATCAGGGCTGGACCCTGTTTCACTCATCTAACTGAAAGAGAAGAGGGAAGTGCTGAAGTGCTAACAACATGTTCCCGGTCTCTGAACTCGTTCCTGCAGCGCTCGGTCCTGCTCCTCCTGTCACCAGTACCAGAGGACACAGGGAACTGTTTCGTCCTTACTCCCTCAGAGAAACTGTCTGAACACCAATAATTGAACTCTCTATATAATTAAATTAAACGTGCTCCCCCTGGTTCACAGTTATTTCTACAATTCATAAAAAATAACATTAAAATTGCTGTTACACTGGATGTGTTAGTGATTATAGTAATTGTAACCATCGGTCTGTGTTATTAGAGGTGAGCTTTTTGCCTTCAGTCAGCACCCATTATCCATTTCATCTCCCTCTGTGCCCACTCATTGCTTTCAGTTTACACGCACGCGCAGAGTTAAATGCAGATACACACACCTGCAACAGTTCCAGGCTTATTTTGTGGATACACACACAACATGCTGTCTGCCGCATTCACAACATTCACATACTGCCTGTTTAATTCAGCTTCTCTTTCTCAGTGGGAGCACACGTGCACACACACATTCCTGCACACACACAGTGACGTTGCCTCCTGAAGCTGCTGTGTGTTCTATGCTGCATCCGCACTTATTAGCGTAACATCAGGTATGTGGAGGATCCCTGCTTTTTGCCTTAATTGCGTTCCTCTGGGCTGGACTCGCCTCCCCCAGAGAGTCAACAATCTTCTTTGTGTCTTTGATCTTAACGAGCCTTATTAACTACCATGGCAACCGCAGGGGGCTTCTGGGACAGCGCTGCTGTTGGGCTGTTTATTATTGGACAGAAATAAAGGGGCCGTCCTGGCACGCACTGCTGCTGTAGGGAGGTTTTTGGAATCGGAGGGATTATGAATTACAATGGGTGCCGTGCTGTTTCAAAATATTATCTATCAGCTAATTGTAACGAGTCCAGTCATTGTGTTTTTTTGTGCCAAAACAATGGTCTTAGCCATGTGTATATCATTTGGCAGCATCTTATTGAATATGAGTAAATGTTTATAGACTAGGAGTTTAAAAAGTTGAAGCTGTAGAACCAGAAGAAGCTGTTATCCACGCTGCAGTCCTCGGCACTATATTTTGCATATGAATACAAAAAGCCCCAATAATAATCCCTTACTATGCCAAGCGTGTAGTATTCTAATTGAATTAACAACTCTGGTGTGTCACAGTTATTCATCCAGATGTTGCTTAATATACAGGCTTCTGTATCACACAGCACAGCTGCAGTGCTTTTCATTTAGTCACAGGCTTATGCTAAACCAATCAGTCCACACTAATAATAACAAAATAAAATTTTATAATTTTTTGCTTATTCAAAAGGACAATATCATATTTACATATGCAGTCAGACACTTTCTACTTCAGTCACCTTTGAGATGTTTCTACACCTTGACTGCAGTGGTGTATTCAATTGATATTACATTCACAAGCATGCCTGCATAAGGTGTCATACCAGAGCAAAAACCAAGCCTAAAGGAGAAAGAAACTCGCAGAGCTCAGACACAAGATTATGTTTGAGGCTCAGATCTGGGGAAGGATATAAAAAAATCTGCTGCATAAAAATCTCCCACAAGCACAGTGGCCTCCATTATTCCTGCATGGAGGGAGTCTGCAACAACCAGGACTCAGAGGAAAGCAGATATGATGATTTAGGATTAGTTAGCCTTCTGGAGGGTCCTCCCATCTCCACACAAGGTCTCTGGATTTAATGAATTTATGTTATGTTAGCATGAGTGCAAGATGAGAAAATGTGAAAATATGTAAGGTGTCCTAATGAATGAATCCAGTCCCTCACATCTCCCATCGACCTGTGGACAATTAGAGCACGGCTGTTCACAAATATTCAATCATTCAAGTAATTCTACAAAGCCAGTCACAACTAATGGGCATTGATTAAGTGATTAAGGCTATCTCTCCTCTGCAGTCATAAAGCAATGGCTATATTTTGGCTTTGGAATGAGGTGAGACAAAAATTAATCACGATGCTGGAACTTGTAATTGGTACTTTACTGGAATGAGTGACAGTTATTTGTAATTTGAGTACGGGTAGGTTAGTTGTTAGTTGCTGCTCTAAAATGCAGTCATAATGTCACTAATGGCTTTCTTTCAGACAGTTTAAATGTTGGATTTAATTGCATGTTGGAGTCTGCTGCTTTTATTTTTTTGATATTTTATCACTTGTTGAACTTTGTATTCTGCCTCTGTGTCATTTCCTGCTTCTGCTTTATTTAGTTCTGCTGGAACATGTTGCATTTACCACCGTACTGAGTGACTCCCATCAGTATTTTTTCCTGGTAAGATCATAAGTGGCAGTAAACTACAAGCTCATGGCTGGACTGGAAAATACTGAGGTAAGTGAGCTGTATGAGGGCAGTTGTTACATTGATTTGAGCTCCTGCTTTGACTCCATGGCAGCTTTTTTTTTCTCTGGCATGTGTCCTTCTAGAAAATAATAATAATAATAACAAATAAATAAAAGCAAAGGATAAAAGGAAACCTTTGTACTGCAGATATTATACTTAGTGGCCATTTGTAGCTCATACAACCCCACTTCCCACTATCCCTTTAATAAACATGGCTTACACCTACAGCTTACATTGGTAAACGAGAGTGATTTGCCTTATTCATCGGCGGGCGCGCTCTAAGCTTTCCTGGTTTTGTTTATCTTCTTGTGTCACATGAACAACAGGAGGAAAATGGCTGCTCCTGTGTGACGTAAACATGCAGCGTTTTTCAACTTTCTGCAAATGTGACTTTTTTGCAATGAAAAAGTACTGGGATGATGAATTCATACAAGCCCTGCATATTTTGTGTATTTTGCTGTGAAACTGTGGCATCTATGAAAAACACGCGACCCCACGCATAATGTTCAGGCTTTGGCTGATTATGTGTTGAATTATACGATCACATAATTGTGTTTTCCTGGAGGGACTGAAAGAAGCGCTAATCTGAGTGCTTCATGTGGTCATTAGCATGTTTATATCTATATTTGGAGCAGTTCACGTGAGGACTCCATATGGTTTTTGTTACACTTGCTTCGAATTTTCTCTTTAGTAACCAAAGGAAGCTGAGTTTACCACTGTTGCTACATTCCTCTTGTACATTACACGAGCACAAGGTTGTCACATGTCTGTGCTTACAGATTCAGAGATCTGCATATGTGTGTTGTTAAACATCATGTATTGTGACCGAGGTGAAATGTGTGGACGTTCAACCGGTTGTTTACTCAGCCAGTAAAAGTGAACGCCAGTGAGTTAGACATTCAACGCAGGCTGAGATGGGAGCTGGGTGGTAATTGTGGCCTCTCTGCGTGCTGATAGCTGCTGTCATCAGTTCTATCTCTCAGCCCATTTACACAGTCACGTTTCACATTTAGCTCTGATCGGCTGTAATACTCTGGCACCGCTGTGACGCGCGCCCGCGGACGCATGCATGGATTATTCAGGAGTGAAATCTGATCACAGCAAATGTACAAACTGGTTTCTCACTTTGACTTTTTTTTTTGTTTTGTTTTTGTGAAACACACAGTTACATACACCTCTATGTTAGTAAGCAAAGCGGAAACCTCCCTGATGTCTGTCTCCTCAGATATTTAGAGCTGCTCAGCTGATCAACAGAAAATAAACAGTTAGGACAGTGAGTTAATTAGGAAGACTGATAGGGAATGAGCTCCATGTTTCATCTTCTGTGTGAGGATTTGTTGCCTTTCATTTTTCACATTGCTGTCATTTAGATATTTGGGTTTGGTAACTGTTTTTATTTTGGATTATTTGGTAAACCAAAAAGTTTAACTGATAATGTTACACACCTACACACAGAACACTGCAGTAACTGCAGGTCCCTTGTTTCTCTGATGAAAATCCCTCGCATACAACTCTGTTTCACTCTGTGACAAATCAGAAGCATGCACGCATCATCATCTCTGGTTTCTGTGTGTTGCAGTGGGAGGGAATTAGCAGTCATTAAGCAGAGACTCAGATGTTTAGGGATTAAGAGGTGTGGGGCAAAGAAGCAGCAAATTGTTGTTATTAAGAGGACAAGGGGGTAGAGCAGGAGGTGGGTCGTGAAGGTCTGGGCTCTTCAATGCCAGGATTTCCTCTGGTGAGACAAAATCAACTGAGCTTGACCATAAATTAATTTCTGAGGCAGCCACTTTGTGTTTGTATAGAGAGTGGAGCTCATTGGCAGCCAGAACAGTGGAACCACACATCCACAGATTTAAACTCCCAGAAAACACTGATTTGGTAAGTAGCACGTCAGGGGGCATGTAGATGTGTGGGTTTCCATGGTGATGCAACACAAGAGTGGATGTGATAATGGAGCTCTTTCTCTAGTCCAAAACAGTGTCCTCTCTGTCCCACACACTAAATGACATCAGGTTCTGACTATGCACTGAACTGGTCATTAAAGTGCTCAAAGGAGTGATCGCCAGTTCGAATCCATGATGATCTTTACTGTGTGTCATTTCCCACCGTCTCTCTCCCTGCCTGCTTTCCTCTTTCCTCACTGTCCTGACTAATAAACGCATAACCCCCCCCCCCCAAAAAAAAGAAAAAAACATGAATAAACTGATAAAAAGAGTAAGTTATCAGAAAGAGAAAGACATGACTCAGTTACTCCAGCAGAATACAGGTTTGTTTTCGATGCAGTCAGTGTATGGTGGCCTTGAGGGCTCAACTCTCAACTTAAGAAAATACATGCAAACCCACAAAATTCAGAAAACACTTTCATCAGTCTGACAACACATGGGCTGTAGATACTCAGTGGAAGTGTTTCCAGAGGACACTAAGAAGTGATGAGCCAGGCTGCACTTGCTGTTCAATGCTTTGTGACTTTTAAAGTCACAAAAGCACTGAGCAACAACAACAAGGCCATCACAATACAGCCATCCAAATGCACCCAGCTGGGATCACTTTCTTTATGTTATCTTTACTCTGAGAGAAAGACAGGGACTTAAGGAGAAAGTGGGATGATATGCAGTAGGAAGGACCATGCACTGAACCCAGACTGACGCTCGTAAGACGTGTGTTGTCACACTGATGTTTTCTGAAGTCGTGTTTTTGTTCATTCCAGTCGTGCTTCAAGTATTTGGCAAAGCCTGCACAGCTGATGAGGATGAAGAAGAAGAAAGTAGAGGAGGGGGGTAGAATTAGAGGAGTTTGGAAAGAGGCAGCGGGCAGTAAGGACAGTGCCAGATCCATGACTGCGTCTTGGCGTCTGTAAAGAGCAGGGGAGTGAATGCAGCCTTTGAATAGCAGTAATGAGAGCAGGCAGCCTCTGGACTGCAGACACAGAACTGCAGCCAAGTATTGACCCAGCTGACAGCTAGCTGCCAGACCATGCTAGGTAGCTATAGCAGCTCTGGGTCAATTTTCTACTGGATCCCCTTCAACTTAACTCAGAACAACTGGGTAAGATTTCTGCTCCAGTCTGGCTTTGTCTTAGTAGCTCAATTAGCAGTTGAGTTCATACACTGATCTTTTCTAATGGACACGTGTGTGCATAATAAGTGTTTGTTGTCTCCACCTTTGACCTACTCAGCTCCCTCACCAGTATTTTACCACCCTGTGTTTGTATCTTTGGTTTTGGTCTTTGGGGAGTCAGGAGAGGCTGACATTACCCACGGGGGGGGGTGTTCCTCTTATGGTGACCACATTTTGATTTCCAAAGAAAAGGACACTTGGCTCTACCTCAAGATACTTGAACGATACTTGTAGTTTACACAAAGGCGCCTCATAACTTAAACATATTTTGAGTGTGCCTCGTGTGTATGGATAGAAAATTCAGTTATACAACAAAATAATATCTCTCTGTAACTAGAGACACAAGTTCAGAGGTTTGTCAGAGGTTACTCAACATGCTTTATTATGCCTAAAATAATCTCTCTTTAACCAGTCTCAACAGTACAAGAATAAAATAAATACCTTTGAAATGAAATAATGATAGAAACACCTCTGTGTTAAAAAAAATCAACTTATAACAAACTTGTCCTGACCAGGGCGGTGAGTGAGGCTGATGCCCAGCTGGTCTCGAACCTGGGCCTCTGCAGTAAAGACTCAGCCTTAGAGGTTCAGCTCTACCAGATGAGCTACTGACCACTGCAGCATTTTTTAATGAGAGGCAAAGCTGCTCCGAAGTTTGCTCACACACAACAGAGCACCATAGCAAGCTGTGGAAAGTTTCAGTTTCAGTGCATGCTTAACGGTCCTGTGAGAAACAATGAAAACTGGACATTTCACAATTTCATAAATCTCCACCTGGACGGCCTGGAAAGGCCATGAAAAGTGGACACGTCCGGGCAAAAGAGGACATTTGGTCACAATACTCACTGTAGTGACTGTAGAACGACCACAGTATTTAGTCACAGGAGCCAGATAAATGTTACTTCAACCAAAGTGTTGCACTGAAACAACACGAGCCCATAACTTCCTCCTGTCTGTTCGGGGCCACTCGCTGAAATGAGGCTACCGCTCTGTCCTGGGGGACACTTTTATATACTACACTACATCGCACAGTTGCACTATAAATATTGTGTTCAAGTTTGAAGTGTTACTACTGATTATGTTCATTCCCAATGAATCTGTCAGTTTTTAGTTGCTAAAAGTCAGAAGGCTTTATAAGTGTGTGTTTGTGTGTGTGTGTGGGTGTGTGCGTTTGTGTAGATCTGCCGATTCTGCACCATTTAAATCAGAACCTTCTGCCATCAGCCAATCGACTGATCAGCTAATTGATTTAGCAGAGCAACCATCTCCCTCATATTGATAAATGTAAGCGACAGATCTATGTATCGAGGAGACCAATTGAATCTCTCTGTAGCTCACTCTGACCTCTGACCTTCCTGTGCAGGGGGACGATGGATCAATAGAGTACAGCTTTAGAAGCTAACAGGAACGGCAGGCTAATGGCTCCTCATGTAGATCTGTGCTTCTGGCTGAAGGCAACGCACTGTCAGCATCGCTGTTTGTCCAGCTGCTGCTGATCACATCTGACACTTAATAGGCTTTAAACACTAACTGACACATCTGGCATCAGCATACTGACATGTGACAACAACAGTGACAAAGAGGCACCACGGGCTGACAGACACACACCTCAGCACAGTGCAGCTGGCACACGCAGCACAGCTGTATTAGTCTAATTAATTAGCTGGTTGAGCTCCTGTATGTTTTGATATGATCTCTGTTCATCACATCTGTGTGGGTTCATCCTGGAAACATTAACACGTCTCTGCACTCTGGGCTCTGAAATGTGAAAAGACAGCAGGATCATTGGATTCGGTGAATTTGCAGACACATCTCTGACTTGAGGAGCCGTTTCCAGACACATCTGAGCAAATCCCATTTGTGTCAGTTTAATTTACATTTCACCTTTAGTAACTGAGCCGCTGACATTCACAGAGACATGCAATGAGGGCAGCGTGAACTCCTGGAACACCAACAACCAGGAGACATACAGAAAATATTCCTGTCTGGAGAATGACTTTAGAAACTTTACTAATTAACCCTGTGAACTCAGCTGGAGGAGAAGAAAAAACACATCACTGCTTTCAACCCGTAGCTCACAGATGTCACACACACACACACACACACACATACAGAAGCTAAAATTGGCAGCAACTTACTCTTTATAGTGACAAATCACTTTTCAGATGTCACAGTCCTCAAATATTGACATAACCACCCACCATCACCATGATCCACCTCATCATTGTTACTTACAGTCAGTAGCTGTATTATAGTTACTATTAACATTAATATTAGTACTGCTGCTGGCATCATTATTATCACTATTACTATAAACGCTGGGTCTCTGTACATAATATCATAAACAGAAATGGTAGAAATAAAATAGCCTATTGAGTTTTATCCATTATGAGTCCAGTGCAGACAGTCATGTCAGCCTGTTGACAGCCTGATGATAGCCTATGTTGAGTCCATTTGACAAGCGAGATTATGACACCTCTAAGTGACCAAATGTGCCCTGAAAGAAACAATGTGTGAGACATGCCAAAGCATGTTAACGCATGAAATGACCCTGTAAATAAAAGAAGAGAAACTAGGCACGTTCGACACGTAAACAGTAAAGTCAGATTATTAAAAAGTGCAACCATTGATCCCACATTATCAGCAGCTTTTCATGTGGTGTTAACTTTAAGTTGCTAATCAGCTCAGACTTTGTCCGTTACACATAATGAGTTACAGGCCAGCCCACGCTGTGATTTAAAATGATGATGATGTTCCATAAATGTGGCAGTGATGAATTAGACCTGGCTGCGCTGATAAGCAGGGCAGTGCCCAGCTGATGAGCTGCTCGTTTCACATAATGAGTTTTATTGACATGGGTGTCTCAGTGTGATTAGAGGCGCTAATAGACAAACAACTGTCCGGTCTCATATTGGGCAACAACAACAGCTTCAGCTGAAGGGATCACAGGCGACAGAGAGGAGACAGTAAGCATTTGCGTCCTCCAGGAACGTCCCTGTACGTTTCTTCTCCTGCTGCCACCGGCAACCATCTCTTAGTGTTTAACCTAGCAACATGACCATGTGGTCCTTTATTATATTCATTCATTGACTTTTATTTATTCAAGGGGGGCCAATTGAGGGCAAGCTCTCTTTTCCAATGACGCCCTGATTACAACAGTCGAAGCAATACAATTCAATCAATACAATCAAGCTGATATACTTGCACTATACAATAATACACAAAACCCCAATAGTTTCTTAAACTACACCCACATTCAGAATGCATGAAGTCCATAAGAGAATATTTAAAATGATTAAAAGGAATCAAGGCATTCAACAGAGTGTTGCTATCAGCAATTTTCCCTACCCCGGTCCAAACAGTTGGGATAATAAAAACCAAGGAACTTTGAGCACACGTGGAACAACTGAATACAAAGTGATAAACTGTATCGAGTGGTTTTAGTACAGAGTGTAACGAGCTGACCACTGTTCACACCCTGCTCACGTGACGTTTTAGCATTGCAAAAGTGTAGTAGAGCAGATAGTGATGGAGTCAGTTAACCCCTCGCTTCACTTGCGTTTTCCTCGGCTGCTGTGATGGAAATAAGCGACTGGTTTTGCCCAAGAGGATGGAGGGGAGTTTTCTTTTGACTGTTGACCAATGAATTGAACTGAGAAAAGACTCATATGAAATGCACTGGTTGGGCTATATTGTGTTGAGAATATATGGGTTTGAAATCTAAAGAATTGAGTTTTCCCTTATTAGAAAGTTGTTTTGGGTAGTGTGCTGGTTTTGAGTATACATCCTTTGTGGGGGAATTTAATGTGTGTGTGGGTGACAATCTGACCTAGCACCTGCCTGCCATCCCAGCACCACATATATAAACAAGAAGGTCAGAGCCCACACCACCAATCCATCACAAGAGGGAGAAGCATGCATATAAATGACATCTCTATATACACTGATGAGGCCTAACATGATGAGCACTGTCAGGTGAAGTGAATAAGACTTCATCATGGCACCTGTTAGTAGGTGGGATATATTAGGCAGCAGGTGAACATGTTGTCCTCAGAGTTGATGTGTAAGAAGCAGGAAAAATGGACAGTGTCAGGATTTGATCCAGTTTGACCAGGACGACTGGGTCAGAGCATCTGAAAAGCTGCAGCTCTTGTGGGCTGTTCCTGGTCTGCAGTGGTCAGGGTCTATCAAAAGTGGTCCAAGGAAGGAACAGTGGTGAACGGGCCACAGGCTCATTGATACACATGGGGAGGGAAGGCTGGCCCGTGTGGTCCCATCCAACAGACCAGCTACTGTTGTTCAGGCTGCTGAAGAAGTTCATGCTGCTCCTGATAGAAAGGTGTCAGATACACACAGTGCAGCACAGTTTGTTGTGTATTTGGCAGCAAAAGGGACCCACACTATATTAGGCAGGTGGACGTGATGTTATGACAGATAAAATACAATGATACAATCACTGAGTGCTTCCATCTGAACCAATGACAGTCTCGTGCATTCAAACAGACAGCCAGGATTTCACAACCTAAGGAACCAATCCTGCCCACTTGTGTGGGGACAGGGTGCTGTCTAAAGACAGAGTGAAGAACACAATTGTATTAGAACTATGAGTCAATGAAACGGGTCAACGTAACAGAGGATGTCATTAGTCTGTTTGCGCTGGTGCATTCTGGGTTTGTTGTGTCTCTTGTTGAGTTTCAGTTGTGTTTGTCTGTGAGCCACTGTACAGTCTCACACCTACTAATTAAACTTGACATGACTTTTTCACTTAGCAGCTGTGTCACTGCCGGTGTCCAAACAGCTGTGTTGCTGGGATTTCAGTTGATGGTATGATGTCATATAACAGTGAGGCGGCGTGTCACCTGTTCCCTCACCTTACTTTCCGTGCATCACAGCCATTGATTGTGGCCACTGACATTTAGAGACATGGCAACAGCTTACGCAGCAGGTTCCTTCGCCGCTGTCTCACTCTGAGCTAATTGGCTGAATAAGTTCTGGTCTCACAGCGACAGCCAATGACGTGTGAAGGGGAGACTGCTGCTGTGTGGGGCAATGCATCAGACTGACAGATGGATGCTTAACACACAAACACACACACTGTATTTGAAAGTATCCCACGCCCTATTATGTGAATACACACAAGCAGAAATTCCTGCATTTGACGGACACACGTGCAGGAACAGAGACAATAAGAAGCCGATGTTGCCTCTCAACTATTTACCTGACCCAGATCAGACTCTGAGCAACAACATCGTTATGCCCTTTCCTTCACATCACGTCACAGCCTCTATCTTGAGCCATTTTGTTGTGCTTATTTCTGACGGAGTCCTGCAAAACCCCATTTAGTGTTTGTATTTACACGTAACCACACACATCACACGCATGACAGCTGTGTTTGCTTACGTATAGTATCTGTGGTTTCAGATAGTAGGCCTATCGGCTAAGCATCACTTCAAGTACAAATCTGACCCCATGTCTTTTACCCCCCACATTTAAATAGGCACTATTCAATTTTATACCACTAAGGGTCTCAAAACATGGTGTTGTGCAAGGGATCATGGGAGCTGTCTTCACCAACATAGTCGTCATCGGGGTCAACATCTCCCAGTCTGAAATGAAGCTGCTGCTAGAATCCGTATCATGAAAGTGTGATGAAAAACTGCATCACAAGACTTTTGAATGGGGTAATGTAAATATACAAGTCAACCACATATAGGATACTCACTGCACTGTAGTGTGCTGTGGTCACTATGGCTGGCACGAGTGCCTTGAGTTGCTTTGCTATCATTGTCAAGCCATTATCCTGCCTGTCATCGCCCTCTATGGGGTTGCTGTTGCTTGTGTATCTAATAGAAGAAATCAATCCCAGTCCTGAGAAGCACAATAAGTGAATACATTGCTGCACTGCACTCCAGCTTCCTAACTTCACAGTGACTCCCATTTGTGACGAAGAACATCTGCTGATACTATATTCTTTACCTGCAGGGCTGGCTTACACCTGACAGGAAGTTCACTATAGTGTAATTAGAGCTACTTTGTTTCGGCTGATGGTCTCACATTTATTCATATCCATCCCATAATCACAGCACTGAATGGTCTTGTTGTGACTATATTGAAAGTATTCTGGCCACACTAATGATATTCTACTCTACTTGATCTGCATTATTCATTTATCTTATTGTGTTTTGTTGGCAGTTAAGAGACAGCTAGCTTTCCCCTGGGCGATAAAATGTCAGAATCAATCACATGATAAAACAATATGAATCAATTAAAAGATGAACTGCAGGAGATAAGGGCAGCTGGATTAATGCAGCTTTCCCTCTGCACTAAGTTTAAATCCGATCGGAGGCAAGATGGCACAGTAAAGACAGTGAAGCTTTTTATACAGGAGATCAGTCACGAGTCGAAAGCTGCCACTGAGAAAGACAGAAAAAGAAAGTGAGACATAATGAGAGAAAGAGAGTGAGAGAGAGAGAGAGAGAGACAGAGAGAGAGAGGTTTAATTAGAAAACAGCTGAGACACGTGCACACTGGCTCCAGTCTTACGCAGCCTCAGACTGACTGACAGCATGCAGCACAGATAAATGTCACCTGGACTAAATGTTTTCTCTGACATTTTAAGACAGACACAACCCAATTCAAACTATTAGATCTCTGATGTGTAAGTAGGAGATGACCATCATCGTCTCATCCCTCTCTGCTGTGTAGAGCTGCATTCATCATACAGTTTATTGCGGGTCGAACCTGTTCTTCCCAGTTGATCATTAGTGGAATAGCACCCAGAATGCAAGTGTGGTGAGGACTCATCGGAGATGAAATTAATTTGCTTGTCTGTTCATTTGTTTAGCGCTGCACCTGCAAACTGACATATAACCCTAACATTTCATTCAGACACGTGGGTTTGGGTTAGGAATTGAAATTACTGGGAAAAAAAGGTTGCTAATTTGTTCTATAGCTTGGCCTTCTTCATTTAGATTGCAGTTAAACTGAAGTAAAGTGTTTTAATGAGTGTGGCTGTCGCCTTGAGACCAGTTTGTGTTTTCTTTTAAATGTCACATTGTTAATGAGGTGTTTGGTAGTTTGACCTTCGTGTTTGGTTTGAATTCAGCCTTGAAGAAGTAATATGTTTTAATGAGCCTGCATGAAGCTCAGGGAGCCTCCAGCCGAGAAAAGGTTAAGGACCCCCATCTAATGGAGCTGAGAGGGGCTGTTAGTCCCACACTGCTGCAACTTCACCATCAGCTTACTGTTGACTCAGCCACATGTACACTAACAACATGTGCATCAGTCCATCCACCCATCCATTGAGCCTATCCCAGATGATATAGGGAGAGGGTGGGTGGTATCATGCTCTTGATATATACAAATGAATAAATTCAAAGACATTTGGATCATTTTGTGGTTGATCTTTGATCTTTTTCTTGGTCCTTTTGAAAAAAGTTTTCTATAAACACTGCATTGTCTCAAGAAATATCTGCGTACACACGGATCCACTGAAAACGACTGCAAATGCTGTAGTACATATGCCCGGCCACAGATACTGTATACACCAAAAATGGACAAGAAGATGTAGAAAGCCTGATCGTTGTGTTCAAACTCCAAACATAATAATGGGAGTCATGTTTCAGCTGCAGTGTCTGAGGGACCCAACAATAGTTGGCCGTTGTTGTTGTTACTCGACGATGTGTCTGTTGTCTTTACGATGTGTTTATGTGTCATTGACTAAAAATGTGTTCAACTCTAAGACGAGTTTGTTCAGAATCAGCTTCTTATCACAGGTGGACTGACTGATTTTCTTCTCAGACATTCCTGTGGTGTCTCAGTGCATTAAACCTGTTGAAGCTCAGTGTCCATGGACTTCACTGGGGCAGTAGACAACAGTTTTTTGTTCACTGTAGTGAAACTAGTTGCTCATTGGATAAAAGCTGCAATGTTGTCAGCGTCTGTGGGAGTCTAAAGGCTGAATCCCTTTTTGATTGACAGCTGTTTTGAAACATGCAGTACACACATACATTGAGTTCAGTCCCAGTGTGGACTTGGCAAGTGAAGTGGAGAGACAGACTGCAGCTCACTTGTTGGTATTTGCTTGATGATACAGCTCATTTCCATTCTATATATCATACACAAACACTATTATAGCATTTCCTTGTTTCAGTTTAACATGATTCTCGTGTTTCCTTGTTCGGTTTAGTTAGTTCAATGTACATGAAGTAGGCTGCAAATGAGCTTCCCCTCTTTGAAAGACCAGCAGCCACCACTGCTGTAATCACAGTAGGGAAGATTTTAGTAACGAAAGGCTGTGCAAGGTTTAGTGGGACGATGTGAGTCTGGTCCATAACGTAGCAAAAGATGAGGGGCCAGATGCTTAAAATAATGCAGCTTCCCAACAATTTAAGCAAAGCAAAACTCAGGGGCCTCTGCTACGAGTGATCAGGCAGATGAGACAGAAACAATCACAGGGCATTTCTTTAGTACAATCGTTCTAACTTTAAAGTCCTCTTTTACCCTGGACTTCATTTATTGGGACAGGTTCTCACACTCTGATCTGTAACTATTACAATAGAACTGTTTTCTGTGTATACAGCAAAACCCATAATGACAATCATGGCTTCAAGCTTTTACATTACTTGACATGCTTTGCCTCCTTTGGTGTTTTCCCATCTTTGGAGCTGGGATCAGTCTGTGCAACAGTGTGTACACACAGTTGTAGGAAAGTGTGAGGTGTCACATTCTCACCACTCACCAGTCTGTGTTTACAGACCAATTTATTCAAATGTATTTATTCATGGTTTATTTATGTTTTTGTCTGGGCCCAAGGTAAAAGAAAAGGTAGTGGAAAAAAAAACACTTGCAAATTAGGGCAAAAATATTGTGTGGTGGAAAACCAGTGTTCACCTGAAATAGTCCAAAAACAAGCACAGCAGTAGAATGTGTGGATTCACACTGTTGTGCTGTGACGCCTCAACATTACAGGTGAAAACAAAAGGCAAGCTGCTGCTGGCCTGAGCGTCACATTGCTTACTTACATAGTGTTTACTAATGAGCACGTTGCTTACCAGCTTGCAAACGAGGCATGTTTTTCACATATCCAGTATCAGTCCCTTTGCTGTGTTGGACTCCTCCCCCTCACATTGCAAGCACGGCTTCCTCGCTTTTCCCCCTCATTTTCTGGAGCTTGCCTACAGGTTTCCTGATCAGGTTAAGATTAGAGGTAGATTTTGAACTATTATTCTACTTTTTTTTCTTTACCTCTGTCGTCCTGTTTCTCCTTCAAAGGTCAAATAAGTGAATTAAGAGAAGAGTCGGGGTACAACTCCATGCCTCGGTGATCTTGAGCCTGTACGTGTAGATGTAAGAGTCGTGCTTAAGTGTGAATGTGAATGTGTGTGCTTCTTTTTGTGGCTGAACCATCTTCCTCTCCGAGTCCATTTGTCTCTCTGCTGTCTGCGTACATCTGTGTGTGAAAGAGTCTGTGCTCACGATCAAGCATGACACTGCGTACGTGAGTGTGTGTGTGTGTGTATTACCCAGCTAAAAATAAGCTCTTTGTCTCCAGGAAGAGCAGCAGAGAGGCAGAGTGAGAGGACAACCTTTATCATCATGATCCAACTTTAATGATGCTTCAGGAAGTTCACCGACAACATGCACTTGACCACACAGAGACACAGGAAGCTTTCTTACATGTGTCTCAGCTTGGGCTGAGGAGGACAGGAGCGAGGACCCCATGTAGAGACATGAGTGAATGAATGAAATGGTGAAAACAAAACAAAAAGCTAAATTATTTCAACAAATGAGCCACACAAGGTGAAAAACAAAGAAACAACAACAAAACATGCTACAATGTATATCCCATTAACAGACATCGTTCTGCCCAAACAGGAGGTGGGAAGAAGTATTCACTTATTTAACCCCGCCCCTTCTCCACAGCTCAGTAACCAATCATTATCAGAATAAAAAGCCCTCCTTCCTGAACCTGTGAGTCTAACTACTGTATATACAATTCTATACATACATGCCTGCACACCCAGTAAAAAACCCAAATATATTATATTAGCATATTACTAATGTATTATATCATGTTATACTATAGTGTTACACATATATACAATGACCAAATTACAGTATCTTATTATAAAAGTTAGGTCATTGACATATATATGTATACAGTAGGGGTGACCCGGAATAGCTGACGATTCATTGATTTGTTAAGAGTCTGATTCCACTGCCAATTTCACTGTCGAATCATCGCAAAATGCTTATGAAAAAAGGTCGTACCATTCTGACTGTGTGGGGGTGCTCACTGCTGCTGAACATCTGGTCTTACATAGAAGTTCATGGTTTTCTAATAATTCATGATACACGTACAGACGGTTTTGATACAAACATCAGCAGTGCTTGATCTGTCGCCGCCGCTCTGTCTCTCTCTCTCTGTCTCTCTCTCTGTCTCTGTCTCTCTCTCTGTCTCTCTCTCTCTCTCTCTCTCTCTCTCTCTCTCTCTCTCTCTGTCTCTCTCTCTGTCTCTGTCTCTCTCTCTGTCTCTCCTCAGTTAGCACTGATAGCTTTATCTACAAGATTATACTGAGTGACACGTTCTCTATCTATTGATTGTGCAGCACCTGTATACACACACACACACACACACACACATAAAAAACACAGCTCTGTCCATGGTGCTGGGACACTCGACCACTGATGCACATATCAGGACCACACTACGATGGGATCATTCACTCATCACTGCAATGTCCCCGAAAGAGAGGAGGTGATGTCGTGCACGTGAGCCTGAGTGAGATCAGGAGAAGGATGGATGGAGAACGTCCTGTTACTGTGGTCTAGTGACAACTGAAGAATTAAATGTGTTTTAGCTCTTTCCTCTGGAGCGGAAAAAGACATAAATGAGATCATGAATGAATGAGGGGAAAAACAACGATTAGTCGACTAAAGGCAAAATCTGACCAGATCAGATTCCACTATGAAAATACTTAGACAGGGACACCCCTCACACACACACACACACACACACTTGCACATACACACATATAAACATACATTTACATATTACAACATGTATATTTTATTAACACTAACACACACTATATCTAAAACAACACCTAATGCTTGTTCAAAGCCCTCCCTCAACCAACCACACCTTTTGAGAATCACCTCTTTATATCTTTATTTGAACTGGGTCATACTTACACTTGCTGTAGTCCCATGCTCATCACATTCCATAGTTTCACGCCTCTGATTGAGATGCACTGATTTTCAACTTTCAAAACAACACTGCAGCAAATGACAAAAGAAAAGACTACTCGCCACAGAAGTACACCATGCAGTGGAGCTTTTTACAGGATGCAAATTGAATCTTCCTCCTGACCTGCCCCCCTGTTGCAGCCACAGTTTTTCCCTCTCTTGGTTCAAACCTCACAAATTCAGCATTTATTCTCTTATAACTTATTCACTCAGCTCGAATACTACCAGGGGACGTCCGGTGATTTGTAATAATTGTGGAAACAGCCAGTGATTTCACTGCATCTGCAGCGTCTGTAATTTGTAAACTAAAAGTGAAAATTGCCTCGCACACTCGGCTGAAGATAGAGCCCCCAGATAATACTAATCCTGTATGAATCAAACTCTGCAATCTCATTCGCAAATGCGTTGTTCCTCCCTTCCTCCTGTTACGTTCCGCTTATCATCCTGGCAAGAAGGAGTCGAGAAAGAAAAGTCTCAAATCAATTTTCAGCTCAAACTTCAGACACAATTCAACTTTGTCGTGAATCTGTTTGATGGAAATCCCGATGTTCCAGACTAATGTGTGATTTGCACAAGGGCTCTGCATTAAAATGGCTTCTGCTCTGTTTTAATCCTTTCATGTTATAACTCCTGTTTGATGTGTTCTGTGCCAGAAATGACACCCTCTCGTCACAGCCTGCTTCAACCAGAAGATGCAGAAATGGAGCATAGGATCAAAGTGAAGGTTTTCTGATGAAGATGAGGATGAATGTCCTTCACCACATTAACAATCCATACACTGATCTTTAAAACATCAGTTTGATCTTACCACAAGGTCACCATACTTTCTTTTTCTGAAACTTTCAAGCACATTTCTGACCTTTTCGGGACAGGATCATGTGGTAGCATACAGTGATGGAGAAATACAACACTACTGACTGTGACTGAACCACGCAACATCTCCGAGGCTGCTCGTTATGCAAGAAAACTGCTGCAGTTCCTCTAATGACCACTAGAGTGTGGCTCCAAAAATAAAGCATGACCCAGTCCAATTACAGCCTGGTCCCAGATTCATTTTCTAGACCAGCTCCACACTGTTAACACATAGTTGACACCCATTTAACGTCCCAACAGTTGACACAGCCGTTGTACGTGCCTCTGAAGCCGTTGCCTCTGCAGACCTCGGAACCTGGGTCCTCCTGCCTTTTTTTTTTTTTTTTTAAGTATATTTTTTTGGGCATTTTTGCCATTATTGGACAGCACAGTGTAGAGTGACAGGAAATGGGGAGGCAGAGAGAGGGTGAATGACATGCAGCAAATGGTGCGGGATTCGAACCAGGGCCAATTGTAGCGACAACTATAGCCTGTGCATATGGGGTGCCCGCTTAACCCTCTGTGCCACGCAGGGCCCCGCCCTTCTCCATTTTTGTATCAGCCAGGAGTCACACACTGCCAAGATGGCAACAGTGGAGCAGCTCTGTCTGAGCTTCAGAACCCTGTGGGTGACATCACAGAGGCTATGTGCATCTGTCTTTACAGCGGAGGCTTTGAACCTGTGACATTTTTGTCTCTTTATCATATGCACCATGATTCTGGATCATGTGTGTGCACCACAGTGACAGTGTTCACCATTGTGGTTTACACCAGAAACTGATGTAAAATAATCCTCGCCTTGTTTCTCTTCTTGTCCTGGAGAGGTCCAGCCCATTCCCCAGCTGTCATGAACCTATAAAGTGAGCAATCCCCCAATCGAACGGCTGAGGTGAAATGGGTTTCACACTTTGGCATTCCAGGATGTTTTGAAGAGCCCCCCCCGCTCACCTTTGTGTCTTCAGAGGTGTGTTATCGAGGCCACATCGATCCCTCGCTACGACAGGACAGAGATGAGAGGAAAATATTCACAGCCTCTATCGATCAGCTGCGCTCAACAAACAGTAGCAGCGGCAGCACCGGCCTGTGGCATGCTGAGTTATTTTATTATTGTGTCTGAGACAAGACAGGCAGAGGGGGGAGGGAGAGAGGGTAATGTGGCATGGAAAATTGTCTGTTATGAAGCAATATTAGCCTTCCAGCCTTGAGCTGCACATATACATTCATATGTTTATACACACACACACACACATGCTGAGACAAAGCACTGAAGCGAGGCCCAGCATGCAAAATGTGGCAAGCGTGAAGCATCAATAGTGTGATGAATTACCTTAATATCAGGATTGACTTGCATTCAGGCTCTGCCTCTTCATCCTAATAAGGCCCTGAAATTGTCCACTTTAAATATACAGGATGGATGTCAGTGCAAAGGGGGTGGGGGCATCAGCACTGGTGGAATATCATTTATCTTAAGTCTTTATGACAAAGTGTTACAGAATAGTTTTGGTTTATATTGTCATGATAACAACAAATGGCCATGAAGAGTGAAGACCCACTTATGTCTGGACTGCACTCAATTCTCTGCCAGTACCTGGAAAATAAACAGAGGCAACAGATTTTTCATCCCATGAGAGAAAATGTTGGCCAATATATCTGCTGTGGCCACAGGTTCACAGAGTCACTGTCAGTCTCTCTTTGCACACACCGACCGTAATCCAGCATGACTTTGCAGATGTTGAGTCGATCGATAACCACAGTTGCTGCTGAGATTGTTCAGCTTTCCAAGCAGGCGAACCTGGTCCCGCCTGTGTGCATTTACCAGGAATGATCCTCCGGTCCTCTGAAGCACTCACCACGTGCCTCGCATTTGAAAACGCAAGTGGACACATCCGATGCAGGAACATTATACATAGTAAAGGATGAGGGAAGAGATGCAGACTTTGAAATTGCCCATAGGTGTGAATGGGAGCATGTGTGCATCGTTTGTTTCTCTAGGTTTGTTAAGAAGACAGTAGAAGGGCCACATGCTGCTGAAGAGGACATGGAGACATGGAGAGAGAGAGAGTAAGAGTTGCAGGCTGTGGAAGACAGAGACAGAGAGCAGTGTCCTGAGAGAGACAGCTATAAAGTAGAAAGGGGACGGGAGGAAAAATGCCAAAGGCAGATGGCATTGAAGAGCAGAAAGAGGCCATCTCACTGTAAACACTCCATCCTGTGTGTGTCTATCTCGTAATGGCTCAGAAGGGTTTTCTTCTCCATGTCACGCTTTGCTGTGCCGGTGCTGTCATTATGGTGAAATGGAAAATGTCGGAGTGAAGGAGTGGGGAGGAAGAAGCGGTGCACTCCTGAGGCCGTGCCGGCTTTTCACCGCGATGACTCTCATAAACAAGGTGGAGGCGTTGTGGATGTTTGGAGGCGGACTGAACAGCCTGGCAGGGAATCACACAGGCAGAACCTGAGCGTCCAGTGAATACCATTCACATAATACTACAGCACATGGTGCACGACAGGAGTCGGGTCTCCAACACCGATCACCGTGGGCTCCGACGAAAGACCCCTTTTATGGAGTACTGATGTCTGTGTGTTTAATGCATGTATTTAGATGTCAGATGATGTCCTTCCGTAGTAGTACTGTACAGAGAGCAGGCATGTGGGGAGTCAGTCTGCTTGTCTTCTCTTCACAACAACTTAAAAACCCATTATCTCCTCTCTTCTCCCCTCTCATCTTATTGTGGCAAAACTGTTATATTAAGATATTCATGTTCATAATACATAAACAAACAGACAAAAAACACATGCAGGCCTCTCTGTGTCCCATGTGCTCTGCAATACACTTGTCTTCTCTACTTCAGACTAAAAGAAATTTGTTTTGGAAAACACTTGTCTCTTAAAAAAGAAATTGATTAGTTGAAGTACAAGACATCAAAAAAAACACTAAATTCTAACACTTCATTACTAATTTGTTGAGCAGAGTGAAGATCACAGGCTGATGTTAGATCTACCGGGGGGTGGTGGTGTTCCTTCATTTAAGGAGGGCAGCAGGCTTCTGATCCACTTAATCCATCTGGTTCAGGATTTGAAGATCTAACAGGCTCACGCCGCTCCCCCTCAGGTTGATGCTGCCATAAGAAGCAAATTTGTGAATTAAGCCCGGTGACTTGTAGGCCAGCAGCTTATCTCCTGTGTGGCTCCAGGCAGCTTAGATGTACCTGCACGGCCCTCGGACATGGCACCTATTCATCACCGGAGCTCAGCTTTAATTTATCTCTGTAGTCCTGGAGGCAGGCGATGAGGATCAGCTCTGTTCGCTCAACCATTTACATCTGATGCTTTTATCCACAGGTCCTGAAAGTGAAAGCAAACTGCACTCTAATTCACCAGTGAGCTAGTGTCTTCATGGTGGGTCTGAGATCCTGTTGTGGTTCTTTTTTCTTTTCTTTTCTTTTTTTATCTTGTTTGATGAAAAACATTAGTAGAGGACAGGGGTGGGCAAACTTTTTGGCTCAGGGGCCACCATGACCTTAAAAATTTGGCGGATGAGCTGGGCCAGTATCAGATGGATGGAGAGTGTTTGTGTGAACAAACTACGAGGAACTATGCAGGAATATCCCGTGGCTAAGCTACATCTTTACCTTAATTTAACAGCTTCAGTGTAATTGTGATGGTCGCGTTTGTGTCGCAGAGCGCAGAGACAAGAGCTGGGACACCGGGGCGGAGGCCAAGTGCTGCTCTGATGTTGCAAGGTTGGTTTTCAGCCCAGAGACGCCAGGTGGCGGGCAGAGAGCCTCCATTCTCTCTGTAACAAGTTACAAGTCATGTACGCACTCCATAACCTATAATCTTTTGTTTATGACAGATAAGACTTATGCCATACACATTGTAACGTCATATATGTTATATAACATTATTCACCGCTCCATGGATTGCTTTCTTGGCAGCTTTGTCAAAAACAAATGCACATGGCCGGGAGGAGGGTTAGCAGAACAGAGGAGTGAAGTGACCAGACTTGCATAGCTCCCCTTTAAAAACCATGACCTCAAAGTAAAAGAAGACTTACATTCAAATTGCATTCAGGTTCAGTGGGAGCAGTGTTGTTGATCATCAAAGTTTGGGTTGTTGCTATAATTTGGACAATTTTGTATCAATATTTGATGGGCCGCATTAAAAAGGCTCATGGTTTGCCCATGCCTGGTATAGAACCTCAAAAAACCGCCTTTAAAATCATTCATCAACTGTTGGATTTAGTTCTCCTGTCAGAACCATTATCATTTTGCTGCCTCCTCTGTCAGTGGGGTTGAGGACACACTGTCCCTGTGAACATATGGCAGATGGTCTGAAACCTGGACAAAGCATAGTCCTGCTTCTTATAAACAAGACACTGGTTTGTAAAAGCAGAGTTTGAAGAGTTCACCTGATGTTGCAATGGGACTAAAGTGATAGTGTCTGACACTGATTTATTAGAAATATATGTCAAAGAAAATACAGATTTGGTTGAGTTTTTTTCTTGATGGGATGTGAACAGAGTCTGTAGTCAGGTGAACTCCTCTCCAGCAGCTTCTGAGGTGCTGTGGAAACATCACATTTCTCAAAAACTCAAATAGTATAATAATGACGTGTGGACTCAAGTGGGCCAGTAACAAAGTTCCATTTTTAGTGGCTCCAGTGTGAAGCCAGTGGTCTTCTTCTCCTTCAGCTGCCTGTGTTGTCCGATGTGAGCTGTGCTTCTGTTGGAGTGTCCTTAGTTGGACCAACACCCTGAGACTCTCTGTAATGCTGAGTCTGAGGAGGCGGTGACCAAACCACAGGGTGTCAGAGCTGAACCTAAGACTCGTGAGGATGTCTTTTCATGTTATCAAGTCATTCCTCTGTCTCTCTGCTGCTCCTTTTTTGAGTCTCTCTCATCCTCTCGGCCTGTCTAACATCACTCCACTCAGCGCTCTGCCTTTTACTCTGATCCTTCACCAAATCCTCTTTACATGCTCCACAGCAAACCACCACCTTTTCATGTAGATGAAAAAAAGTCATGCTTCAAAGTTCACATACCAATAAGCCTTTTTTTTTTTTTTTTACATTTCACTGATCAGCAAGGTGTGCATCAACGTTGTTTGTGTTTAATCTCACCTTCCACTTGTACCGTCACACAGGATTTTAGGAATGTGCAGTGTGTGCTGTGTTGTGTGTATACAGTGCTTGTAGTCGGTGCAGCACGCAGTTTTCCTCCAGGGGCTTTGGAAGGAGAACAGAGGCCAAGCCTGCAGCCAAACTGCTGCACCACACTGTTCCTGGTCCACCTTCCCACTACCTGCTGATCTCCCACTGAGGCTCAGACCCCAAACGCCATCCTTCATTCTGCCTCCATCTTCCCCAAAGTTGTTGTCCTTTCTCAAAGTTACAGTGATTAAAACCCTGCACCTCTCTGCTCGTGTTTGTTGTTCTATAGCGCTTCATTATCCAGTTTATTGTCTGCGGATTTTCTTTTTTTCACAACACAGAAAAAGCATCAAAGTAAGTTGTATAAGTGCTCACATGATCAGCAATAATAATAACATGTTTCTGGTTTGTTTTTTGACATATGAATCCCCACCTTTTAAGGACATATGAACACAATCACACCATGAGTCTGTGCCATGGACGCGTGGCACAGACCCATGGTCCATGGACACATGGCACAGACCCATGGTCCATTCCAGTCTATGGCATATAGACCTGATGAAAGAGAAGGTGATAGTGCACATCTCACATCACTGAGCACACTTCCTATTGCCTGCTAAAGTTTTGTTACAATTACACAACACACAAATAATAATTTGTGCCATAATAATAATAATAATAATAATAATAATAATAATAATAATAATGAGAAGAAGAAGAAGAAGAAGAAGATTTGACAAAAAACACTTTATTTATATTTTCACTTGCTAAAGTGTCTGAAAAATCCACTTCAGTAGAATTAAATCAGTGTAACACTCACACACAAATAAAATCTGCAAATTAAAGTCCACCCTCAGTGACAGTACAAAGGATTTATGTGCAACACCATATGTTTTTAAAACGGTCAAAGTCATTAATCTTTTATAAAAACTGCCCTCGATCTAGAAGAAGCGATTGAGATTTTACAAACGCACTCTATTTACAGTTTCACAGGGTAGATTTCACATTGTTGGCAAGAAAGTGCTTAAAAAATCCATATCTATCTATGAATAAGAATAACTAAATTAGTGGGACAATCACTCATGGAGGATATGTACACAGGTGCAGTTTGTTCAACAACAGCGCAAAGGATGTTTTTGTGACCCCAGTGTTTTTAAAAGCATCTAAATCATTGATGATTCTATACAAAATGAATTCCTGCCTCAGTCTACGAAGAAGAAGAAGAAGACTCATAAACACAGAAAAATGATGGCTGAAAAAGTTCAGCGTGCGCCTCTGGCAACAGTGGAGTTATAGAGGAAATAATGATCATCTGTTTGAGTTCATTCAGTGGATCGCAACAACAAAGGTCAAGTCCATTTAGTTTTTACAGCTGCTACATACTATTACATCATAATGAGAAATGTTTGTATTACACGAAGCACATGGACTGTTGCTACAGTATATGAAGCTAACAGCTAGGCTGCCCTGCTAACCATAACCACTTCCCACAGTTCTAACCCTGCTAATGGCCTCGGAATTTAATAAGGCAGAGCATCATCAGATCAATAGACTTGATGAATACAGTAGCACTGCACAGCCGTGTGAACAACAGACACATTAACCTTCCACACATGTTGATATGTTTGCATTTAATTAATGGGTTGGCATCAGGGGACGCCGTTAATGCTGTTACAGCGCGGCCCTGCAGCTAACTGCTGAACGTGTTCAACATCCACAGTCTAATTTCAACCTGCAGACAATCATAATAAAATACCATTTGATATGTTGGGAGTTAATAAGTGGCTTCATTAACAGGTTGGTTGGATAGAACAGCAGCAGAGAGGGGATCTCCGTTGTTATTCCTCCCAAAGACAGCTATCAGACACAGCAGTCCAAAAAGTTAGAGATGGGAATTCAAGTGGTTACATTTCTGAAATGGTAACTGCAGTATTTTAATGTGCATTTATTTTTATCATTTTTTATCATCATGTTCACATAGTAACAGATAACAGAGAAGTCAGGAGGGGAATTTGAGAAGTAACATTAAAAAAACTGAAGATGCTCAACCTTATCACCTCACAAAGACAAACTAAGACAGATAAAGAAAACAGCACTCCTGTTCAGTTACAATATACAATACAACATCCACTCACACTCACAACCTCACAATTCAAAGACAGGCTGGGCCCAGTCCCCAGATCACACACAGTCTACCACCAGAATAGTGAAGCGAGCCATCCACTGTTCAGCCGCCCCAAGCTTTCCTCTGGCTGCTGATTTGAAGCACCCAGAAAGGAAGTTGCAGGTGAAGGCCAGCCCAGACAGGAGCACTGCCACACCAATGAGGCCTGGCCACCGTGGAACCCTCTTCCTGACGCTCTGGCCAATCACAGAGATGATGGAGATGGCACATTCTGCTTTGCATAGTAAATAGTTATCACACATGCGGTGTAGAAATGTAGGCAGCGGCTGTATCAAGAGACTTCACAGAGATCAAATAAATGCGTGTTTTGGGGTTAAAGTTGAGTCTAGTTGAACTAGTTGAATGTCTGTGACTCATACAGCTACTCTGTCTTTTGAGACACGGTCCAGCTTTTCACTATTAAACTTTAGCTGTAACATTTTGAGCCTTGAGAGTGAAAGTGCTTTTATTCCACCAAAATATCCCTGTTGTTATTCCTCCCAAAAAAAGCACAGTCACACACAATGGTCCACAGTCTGTCCTATAGCAGTTTAAATGGATAGATGAGTTTTTTTGAAGTGTGGTAGTATGAGGTACAAATGGCCTCTAAGTATAATATGTGCAGCAGACAGCTCTCTGCTCTCCTCCACTGAGCCATACCAGCTCACAGAGCTGTACAGAGACACCGGAGATAAATGGCTGTGAACAGATACAAACTAACAGAGTATTTTCACTGCCCTCACATCTCACACTAATACAGCAGTTTAAATGGATGCTATATACAAAGTCTTTACAGCTCATTCAGTATTCCTCAGCAAAGACAGGCTGCACAGCATGCGGTATATCATCGTCGTGCAGCCTGCCTGTGCGGAGGAATACAGTTGGTTAGTTCCAGACAAACACCTTTTTCCCGACAAGTTGATACATTGTAAATAATTTGTATACAGCATACACCTAAACTGGTGTGTTATTTTGGGACTTCTTTCAGGCAGTGAAAATACACTTTTAGCTGTTTTTCTCCTTTGTCTCTGTCCAGCACTATGAGCTGGTGTGGCTAACTGGAGGAGAGCACCTCATACTACCCCACTTCAAAAATCCCTGAACTATCCTTTTAAATAGGTTGGGTGGATGTGGTGACCTTGGCCAGCATCAGACTACGGATGAGGTGCTGTCTTCCTGCTTCTCACTCACTTTTCAGGTCACCATTTGTATATTTGGCTTCTCTTCAGAGAAGACAGAGATGACAGAGAATGGAAGACATCAGACATGATGCAGCTTTGCAAAGATGTGACACCTCAGGTGATATGTGACTTTGACTTTTAATCCACAATGACACCTCAACTTAAAAGTTGCAGATTGTGCAATGCAATTAATCTGCGTGCAGGCTGCAGGCTTCGCTGCCCTCGTGAGGACTAGTACTGGACCGGCCGGCCCTGTGGTCTGACGTTTTTATTAGGCAGCGGAGCATCTTTGCAGGCTGCTTTATAAAATAGTAAAGAGAAAAAGAGGGGAGCAGGATGCCTTTAATGCTGCTACGTCACCCACACCCACACCCACACACACACACATACACACACATAGTCAAATCTGATTCCACCGCTGCTCTGGGGACGACTGACAGAATTTAGAGACATTTAATCAATCTAGGGGTTGGACCCAACTCATGCCTGCAAATTAAACATTATTTAACACTACATCTATAGCAGAGTGGCACAGCCAGCTCAGGGGACATCACTCCGACAGGGCTCCAGTCTGCTTCCAGCTGAAGTGTCCCTGCAGAAGACAATGACCTTTGAACTTTTAGAAGAAAAAAGTCTCCATGGATCAGCCGTGTCTTAACAAATCACTCCACACCTGCTCCAATTGCCCCCCAGAGGATGAGGCACTTGAGCTGGGAATGGCCCTGCTTTAACAGTAGCATCTTGCCAAGAAAACCCCTGACAGTTTGATTAAATGGGTATTTGAACGCTGTTGAATAAAGCTCTCACACGATGTGCAGCAAGAGCTTCTTACCGTTGTCTCCAGAAGAATCCTGTCAGTGTTTCCACCATGTTTCATTGGAAAAAGTCCAGTTCATTGAGATGTTACATTGAGTAGTTTAAAGTGATGACACAGTTGTTTTTCTGTGTGATTCATTGCACTTCTTGCTTCTGTATGTGATTGTGTTTGATTGCTGTGTTAAAATGTTTCAGTAAATGTCCCAGCTTATCAGTGGAGCCTGGATCTGGTGTAGGGGGTTGGATCCAGTCTCAGTCACAGCCACAGCATTATGGACAAGGATTAAAGCAAAAATGTCAAAAGCAAAAGTCTTTTGACTGAAATTTTTTTCAAGCCTCAGCCAAGTCATATTCCCCATCTGCGACATAAAAAACACGTTACAGGTTGCATTACTTGACGCCTGCTAAACAAATAACACAATATGTGAAAATATGAGATTAAGCACCACTTCACACACAACTACTGTTGCCGCTCTTCAATGCAGCCATCAAGTTTAATACACTAGAACAGGGGTGTTTTTTCCCCTCCATACTGACCCCAGTGAAGTATGTTAAGGGCCACACACATGAAAATCAAACTGAAACATAAAATACATGCTGAATCATGTTAGACTACATGGATTTGATAGACATGATTCCTAGACAACAGGCTATTTGCCAGCTCAGAAGACCTGGGTCCCTGTTAGGGCTGTACAATTAATCACATTTTAATCATGATTTTGATTTTGCCCCCAAACAATCTCAAATCCTATATAATCAAGGAAATAAGATTATTTTGTCATTTTTTAAAGACTATTGGGATTTTATTCAGAAAGACACATGCATGCACGGTTCTGCCCCCGAAGCCGAGTAACCACTCAGTCAGTACTGTGAATGAGGCAACTCGTGTGTGGTGAGTGGTGGTGTGTAAAAAGCGGCGATCAGGCTGAATGAATGGGCAATTTGAAGAAAAAAGACCTCGTATCCTCCAAGAAACGATGCTCGTCGTTCTACCAACATGTGTCAGTTAATTCACAAAAGCAAATATAACGGGTCATTTTTAGCTGGTGAGTCAGTTGTTCCTGGTTTATAACCCCCTCCTGAGGTCTACACTCACCTCATAAATGCTCTGTCTGGACTCAAAATGACAGAAATTTAGAACTTTAATCCCTGTCCTGGATCTACTGCAGGCTGGACGAGGAAGACCGGCTGATTCCAGTGGAGTACAGGGAGCGGCAGTGGTTGCTCCTGATATAACTGACATCACGCCCCATGGTATGATAGAAGAAAAATGCAGATTCATAGGTACTGCTACATCTTCAGCCTGGCCATGAACCGTTCTCATTGTTAATCAGCTCCTCCATTACATCATGGAGCAGGACACCTGGGTCAAACTTGAGCCACTGGCCTGTGTCAGAGATAGTTTGACATTTTCAGGCAAGAATGGCTGCTGGTCCTGGTTTGCGCACGTGTGGAGTCCTGCTCATGTTTAGTATCCTGCTCCAATTGAAACTACAGTTTTGTCACATTTCCCCCTCGGGTCTGTCTGAGTGATGATTTTATTTCACTTACTCATCCTGCTGTGATCTGTGTGTTCATAATATGAGCTCAATAAGATTCCTTTAATAACTAAACCTATTTGTTCCACAATAACACATCTGACTAGGCATGGGCACACTGTGTATTTCTGGAGCTGGTGTGACCTTTGGTGTAAAGTTATCTATCTGTCATAATTTCCCATAGTCCTCTCTGTGGTGCTCTGCTGCTGCAGGAAAACAGAGGAAACAGCTAAATATAAACCAGAGTCCAACACAGAGAGAGTCTAATCATTTCTCTCTGCTTTAGTACCACCAAGACTGCAGCACGCTGTATCCAGCAAGTCATTATACAGGAGTACAACACTGTGTACTACCACACACACACAAACATACAAACACACACACACTGAGAGCTACCATCCTGCAGTGGCTGTCCTTTTCATGGAAGATGGGAAAATGGTGTGTGTTTGTGTGCGTGTTCCTATGTACATACAAGCCTATTGGGAAAGCTGCCAATTGCAGTGCTGTGTCAGCGAACAATTGTCAAGATAATTACCTTCTCAAACACAAAACATGATATGTGGGACAAGCTGAAGACAGGACAGCAGGCTGAGAGAAGGACGGAGAGAGGGGAAGAATGGCAGCGACATCCAAACAAAGGAAATCAAAGTAGAGAAAGAGAGCGAAGGGGAGATGATAAGAGCAAAGAGCGGCAAACACTTGGTAGTGTTGCAGATGGTGGTGTTACAGAGGGACCCGCAGATTTTAGATTTTGTGATGCACAGTTTAAAATCAGTCAAGTGTCTGTCAGTCTGACCAGGCTCAGGTGGACACAGTGTTGGAGCTTTATTGGCCAAATGCAGTGAATGTGGAGTCATCATCCCCCCCCCCCCAAGCTAATAAAACACCACACAGCATGTGTTTGATTCATGACAGTGATCAGAATGAAATGCCACCAGCGACACAGCAACAAACGCAGATGGACTTGGTGCAGCCTAAATGAACTATTTGTATGCTATCGCTACATAGCCAATGTTAACATTAACAGCTATTGACTCTCCAGCCTCGCCAAGAGCTTCATCCATTGTTGCATTTACCCTCTGTGAGCCTCTTCTTGGAAAGACCAGCAGCTGCCACTGCTCTGGAAATGTGCAAAATTACCTGTTATGATATATAAAACAAACTTTTTTTTTTCATTTTGATTATTTAAAAGCAGGCGAGGCAGATCGAAAAGAAAATCAGAGTCTAATATTTGCACTCAAATGTGTCATTGATGGATTTTTATGCCATTGTGGAAGCACATCTTTGAATGCATTTTTGTGTGGGCTGTCAGCATCACAGTGGGACTTGTTCTGTGAAACAAACGTCTGTCTACTTTAAAACCTGTGAGGAAATTAGAAACCTGAGCGCAGTTCTTCCCATTTCTCTTTGCTGAGAGCCTGTAATTCCAGTTAACTTTGTGCTGCATCTGAAGAGTCAGAGAAACTGAGGGTAAACACACTGATATGTTCCCCAGCTGCATTAGGTGTGTTTGTTTGTGTATGAGAGAGAGAGAGAGAGAGAGAGAGAGAGAGAGAAGCTATTCTCCAGAAAGTACTGTCTACCCCTTGTCTGTCTAGTCAGGGAGGTAAACACTCTCCTCCCTGCGTCCCTCCCTCCATTCTCCTCTCTCCCAACTCCCTCTATCCTCCAAAATCCTGGCCACACACAACTGCAGAGAGAGAGAGAGAGAGAGAGAGAGAGAGAGAGAAACCACAGTGCACAACAACCACAAACACCCAAACAGCAACACACACCTATAATAACACAAACAAACCGGTGTGTTTAACAGCATCATGGCCAGCATCTGAATCTGAACACTTACAGGGGGCTTTTCAGAACATGTGGGAGAGAGCTGATGACAGGTTAAAGAGGGGGGGAGCAGGGAAAAGAGGGGGGGCCGCAGACAGTGAAATGTGGAGGAGAGAGGTAGAGGCTAATGGTTGTTGTTCTGTCATCGCGCTCATCATTCAGACACGATGGAGAGAACACAGAGAAAACAAAGGCGGGGGCAGGTGGTGGTGGTGTTCAGTGCAGAGTGTAGTGAGGTAACTTCAAAGCCCAGCAGACAACAAACAGCAGAAATGACTGGATGTGTGTGTGTGTGTGTTTTTCTGTCTGTGTGGAGATGAATCCAGACTGGATGCTGACACTGTCACACTCGTGCTGTTCATCCTAAACATCCCACTTCCTCATGACAGCAGCAGCTGGCAGCAGGTTTGGTCTCTGCAGCAGATAAATAGATAAAGGAAGGAGAGAGTTTGTGCTTTTTTTTCTTTTCCTCTGAACAACGATGGTGGTGCATGAATGATTCTCCTGTTCTGCTGCTGTAGTTTAGAATATCCTGTCAAACCTAAGGTGTTCTGCTCTCTGTCTTTGTTTGAAATGTGTTAATGTTTGCTGAGATGTTTTGTTTTTGTTTTTTTTTCCATTTTATCTTTTCTTTTTTATATAATAAAACTGATGATGCATGTAATAAAACAGCATGAAAACCAGAAAAGAAGTGACATAAGATCAGTCCATGAACCTATATCAAAAGGGCCAGACTCCATTGTTTACTCTGGGACCTGAAAGAGTAGAAATCAAACTGAATTGTTTTTATTCCTTTCCTCCTTTTTCCTTTTTGTCCTCAGACCCAGTCCTCCTTCTGTGGACTCAATGAAAGACAGAATGACTGATACAGGCAGTAACCAATAGGAGCTATTTCTATAACTGAAGGAAGCACATCATCCTTTTTTTCTGCTCGGGTACGCTTGCTGTATTCACCCAGCCCTCCTGGAGTGAAATCTGAAAGGATCTTTGCAGGGGTGGTGGTGGTGGTGTTGGTGGTGAGGGGGGTCTGTAGTTTGTAGCCAGTAAGCCGAGGAAAATGAACATAACAGCTGCCAGGCAGCGAGAAGGAGGGAAAATGGTTAAAATGTGCGGAGAAGTGATGCTAATAACGCCACCCAGTAGTCAGCAGTTGACTTAGCATGATGATATTCATAACTCAGAATAGGCCTTTTGATTTTGGTGATCTGTGGACACACAGGAACTTCAATAATAGATGAAGGGAAAGATAATAAAAGTACTATAGGCAGTCAACACCGCTTCACTGGTTTTTTATGATGCTGATAAATATGAGTGTATTATATTTATGTGGTTTCTACAGAATGAAGAGAATATTTGAGAGGAGGCTGTAACTGAGCTACCTGAGCAGTGTTTCATCGCTGATATGAGCTGAAGCATTTTCACCTTCTCCAAAAATATTGTTAAAAACCCTGCATGTTCATAAACAGGTCACCGGCGGCGACCTGGTGGGTAAAAATACTTTACAGCCAGTGCTGCTGTTCTATTCGGCAGTTTTAGTATTCAAATGTCTTCCATGTCTTACAGAGGCTAAACGAGAGATAAACAAACATGGAGCATAACGGAAGATAAAATGTGAGCTTAACAACAATGGCAGGAAGCACTTCATGAGAGCTGTGTGAGTTTTTCATTCTGCTCTGATTTCAACTCTAGCAGTAGCAGATGCCACAAAATCGACATCATATTTCCCCCTTCATGCCTGTGACAGCCAGAGATGTATTGTTTTCAGGTTGTCTGTCTGTACCTTTATACTAACAGTCCCATTATTGTGGATGGAGTATCTAAGAACCCCCCAATTTCCACATACTCTGTCTCCATGGCAGTTTAGCTCTGTCTGACGGATCAAACCTTTGACCACTGGATGTGTTGCTCCTGGAGCGTCTCTGGAGCCCAGAGCAGCTGGAGATGGTTTTCCACCTCCATGAGGTCCCTCTGACTGATTGATGACTTGCTGTTTGTGCCGGTGGGTGAAACTAATGTTGACAAAGTGATGATTTAGTAATCAGAAGTGGATGCTTTGCGTTATGTTTTTGTCGCTATATTATAAGTTATGTCATATTATTTTCCAATATATTTCCTCCAGTATGGCACAGGTGCCCACCTGGATTTATGTGTAGGAGGGTGGTCAAAGTTCAAGGTCAAACAGATGTGTAGCTCAGGAAGCAGATATTGCACATATACAAGGTCAGGAGGCAGAGTGGGTTGTCCACTAAGCAGAAGGTCAGTGGTTTGATTCTCAGCAGCTGCAGTCCACTTGTTAAAGTGCCCTTGGGTGAGATACTGAACCCAAAATTCACAACTTATGTGTCGGTGTGTGAATGCGTGCGTGGGTTAGGGTTAGCTCTTGAGTGTGTATAGAGACTAGAAAAGCACTATATAAAGTCCTACATGAATGCGGACTTGCATATATAAATGCAAGTCCGCTTCCATTCCATAATGTGACCTTGGCTGGCTAGTGAAAGCATACAACTGTGAGGCTGTCTGTCTTCTTCTGTTTCATTACTTTTGACTTCTTTTTTTTTTAAATGACAGGCACAGAGAGACAAAGAGTGAAAACATCCCCCGAATGAACACGTTATACCCTCAGAGGTCAGAGGTCAGCCTTAGCACAAACACTGGGTGAAACTGAAGGTACAGCAGATGCTTCCCATCAACACAGACTGAACCTGGATTTGTGGTTAAATGCCTTTGCTCACTGTGTTTGTGGTGAACCTGTCTGCCTGTAAAATACAAAGTTAGCATTTAAATTGTGGAATCAAAAAGCTCGTCCCTCGCCTGGTCCCGCCTGTATCAGATGGGATTGCGTTAACAGGCTTCTGCTGAGTAGGTTTTCAGAGTTTGCCTGTGGTCTAACAGCGTGGTGAAAAGCTCTGAGCAGACAGAGGATTGTCCTGAAAACGGTCGATGTAATGAGATGTGTATTCGGCGGCGAGACATCATAGCTGCTGTCGTGTTTGCCCTTTTTCTAGACTAATAGACACAGTGTGCAGGGGGTTTCCAAAAGCCTCCAGCAACAACCTGAATGCAAAACAGTCCATTGAAGTAGACCTCCCTCTCTCCACACCTCCACTGCCATCTGTCTCTCAACTGCTTCTCCCTGTCTTTTATTGTTTTTTCCCCTCTCTCCCACCCCTGTCATTTCTTTCTGTCTCTTGTTTGCGCCTGTTCTAAAGGTTATTTATTGTTCTCCCTCCTCATCTCCAGCTCATCTTTTTCTGTCTCTTTATCATTTTTCCCCCTCTGCTATTCATCTTTCACAGCTGTGTTCTTCACGACTAAGCCCTGACTGGCTGCTGTGCTTACATTACTTGAAGTACAGCTGGAAACTGCACACACAGGCACAGCACATGCACGAACACACAGCCGCTGATGAATCGGTGAATTCGTATAGACGCAGATGCACGCAATATATATACGCAAACCCCTTGTCACAATTGTACTGGTGTGGCTGTTAAGTCGCTGCCTGCCTCGGTCTGCCTGCACTGATAAGAGGATGCAGAGTGAAATAATTGTGCATGTGTGTTTGTGTGTCTGATAGGGGCTTTGATTGTTGCGATTGCGTGCCTGTGTCTTTGAATGGAGCGCTGAGTGTAGAACATTTAGAACATCAGTAATATGCCAGTTTATTTCAACACTCATAAAGTTTCAGTGATTTTTTTTTTGTTGTTGCTACTGTGTGTGAGCTGTGAATCTTCTCCGTGTGTGTGTGTGTCTGTCAGCTGAGGGATTTAACCAGGAGGAGGAGATAGATGGCCACCTTGTGATAGAGGCAGTTGCTGGGTGACAGTCGGGGGTGACTTAGCGACCTGAAGCCGAATTACTTTCTAAGAAGAGAGTGCAAACCAGAGCTTAAGATAGCACCATACTTATCTGTTATAAGTCATGGGAGAGAGGAGGGGGGCTGAGGGTGAGAAGGGATCAAGGGGAGAAAAGGTGAGGCATGCAATGAGGAATATAGGGTACAGGTGAGAGGAGAGGAAAAGGAGGATGAAGGAAAGACAAGGAGGACAGAATACTAGAAGTCAGAGAGAAGGTGAGAGAAGGATAGGGAGATAAATCAAAGAGGAAAAGAAAAGGGTAAAGAGAGTAGGGGAGAGTGAAAGTAGAGAGCAGCCGGAGGAGAGAAACAGGTGAGACAGGAGAAAGGGGAAGAGGAGGGCTGAAGGATATTGATTATTGATCAGTAGTGAGAGAGGAAATGAGTAGATAAGTGGTGAAGAGGAGGAAAAGCAGGAGGAAGAAGTATGTAGATTCACTTACTGCTCTGCTCAGAGAGCATCATGGTCCTGCTGAGGACAGATGTCTCCTGATCCACACTGAGAGTCTGGGCCCTCAGCTGGGACTCGACACTGAAGGCTTGGAGGAGCCTGGAGAATGGAGACTGGTTCAGAAGGTTTTTCCTCAAGCTGCCACAGTAATGCAGGAAGCCATTTAACATGTACCATCGTATGTCAATCATGAATTCACTGTCAGCTGTGGCTGCTTACAGGAAGTGTATTAGTTCTGCCAGGGAAGTGTCAGCTCCACCAGAGTTAGGAGTTAAACCTGCTAAAAAAAAAGGTGACTGACTTCTTTCATGTTGCCAGACTCATCCCTGGGTCGTTTGTGCTGTGGTGGTGTTGGAGCCTCCATGGGAGAAGCTTTGATCGGTGATTGTGTAGCTCAGGCTTTCATCCCTGTGTGTGGTGGAGCTGTGTTGTTTTATTCTAACATGCTGGGGAGCTGACAGGTGTGTTTACAGTGTTTGGTTATGTCACAGCATGGAAAATAAATGGGAGACAGTAGGAAAAATAAAAAGATATAAATGAGTAATATTTATGAAAATGACACATTTTTACTCTGACACCTGAAAAAAAACAAACCAACCAAAAAAACCTCGGGCTGTCAAAGTTAACATGTTAACGCATGTGACTCAGGTAGAGCCTGTCTGTGTACAGTCTGTGTCTGTGTCTGCGTTGCTGGGTTGTCACCTGTCCATTGACATACAGAATTGTCCTGTATTCAAGAATTAAATAGCGTGTCCTCTTCTGAATCAATATGGGATTGTCCCGTATTTTGAGTTGTCTTGAATGCAGCATCATCCCGCTCTGCCTGTGATCAGGTAAAACTCGCCACCACAGCTGGGTTGATCACAGAGCAGAGTGTGAAAACTCAAACTCTGGGTTTGACAGTGTCAGGCTAGATGTAAACTATGTCCCAGTGTTTCCTGTGGAGGACGGTGGCCTGTCAGATGTACGGCAGCTTCAGGAGGACAACAGTCTCCATTCACAACGAAGCCTGTGATGTGATTTGTTTATGAAGGCTGAGGTGTGCAGTCAGATACATAGACATTTATTTAATACACTGATCAAAATATAGTGCTGATGTGATAAATGTGTCCACATCTCAAATGTTCCTTCAAAAGCAGGTTCATGGTCTCTATCACACTTTGGTGTTCAGTTAGTATTCAGCTAGTATGACAATATGGCCACTGAAGAAGCCTTTTCATTACTTACTTTTAATAATTAAGCAAGAGAAAGAATTTTCTGCGACTGATTTTAATTGTGATTAATCACAGAGGAGGAGCTCATTCTTGCCCTAGATCCCCAAATTTGTCAATTTATCGGTACTTTCAGCCTTTAGACAGATCCTCCAATCATCATGCAGAAACCCAGCGTGCAGGCCCCGCCCACTGCTCCATTCACTCCCAGAGACATTGACAACATTGCAGCATTTATCCAATGACCATCTAGTTTCACTGCAGTGAAAAAAACTATTCTCTGACGCCCCATTTAAGTCCATGGATGCTGAGCTTCGATAGGTTTAATGCACTGAGACATTAGTCAATGAAATGTAAAATATATATAATCATGATCCTTTATTACTTTATTACATATATATGTATGTAAAATGGTTTAATAGGTTTAATAGAGCACTCAGGCCCAACATACACTAGCACACAAGTATGAACACATACACACATGTGGAACCATCCATACTGTCTCACTGTACCCACAATATACAGTACAGTATCTCTTCTAGACACACATAAGCACAGACACACATTCAACTTAGTAAACACAGCTTGACATTGACACTGATGAATGACATTAGCACACACACTCACACACACACTCGCTATCTCTTTCATACAGTCAAACACACTCCTGTGTATGCAGACATTTTTTACCTCCTTCACTATCTCTCTCCCTCTTACACACACACACACACTGACTGACCGACGCTGACAGATGGCAGGTTGTTGGAATTGAAAGCGGCAACAGCAGCTCCACTTTACGTGCTGTTACCACGGTGAGGGGCATTGCCCAGGGAAACCATTTTGTGGCCGAAACTGAGATTGAGTTTCCCCTTTGCTGGGGTGACAGATAACAAGACCCTGGCAATCAGACCCCGACAGTATCAAACGCTCGACCATCAGTCAGAGCTGACAGGTGACTGCAGGCAGATAGCTGGAGGAGAGATTATCTCTGCTAGGACACAAGGATGCAGGCAGCGTGCGAGGAGATAGGACACAAGGAGGCAAAGGAACTGTTGTTGGTGACGTCTCTGAGACAAAAACAAGCTCTCACTGGAATCGATTTGGTTCACAATTCATAATGAGAACATGAATTATGGACCTTTATTGCTCTTTGGTATTGAAATCTGCACGGCAGTTCTACAATCCTCACTTTTCCAGATTACACACACACACAAAAAAAAAAAAAAAAAAAACACGATGCAGTGTCTCCAGGATCCTGTAGTGTGTGTGTGTGTGTGTGTGAGTGTGGTGGTCAAGTCATCTCTTTTGCTCCTCTGTTTGTTTAGTAGTGTAATGGAGTGAGGAACAAAGGAGAACTTGTGTGAATGGTCCAGGGTGATTTTGTTGGCCAGCCTCAGGGAGTGATCAGTCCAGCTGTGGAGAAAGCCACTCTCCACAGAGTCACTCCACCAGCTTACAACAAGCGCTCAGCAGTCTTTTTTATCATTGTATTGTACTGGGCTACCATGCAGCAGGACAGTTTGAACTGTGGAGCAGAAGAGCAGATGTCCCCACTAACTCTGAATGAGCTGAGTCTCCTCAGTGGATCCTTTGTTCTAGGAAGGATGTGACCTTTAGACTTAGGTATGAAGTCCTGTCATATATGTCTGTTTGGTCGTGTTTTTGGATCCAACATAGTGAGTCCTCAGGCCCACATGTATGAACAGATGAAACCTCAAACACCAGTGGAACGTGAAACTTGCATTTTGCTGGGGCTGAGCAATAAAGTAAATAAAGCATTGAAATCACAATATAGCCAAGTGAAACACGCACATTACAACAGCAGCATTATCTTTTTCTGATGAAGGTCAAATGTGTCACAATGTACACTGACCTGCAGATATTTCTATACAATTTAATAATAAACCGTCCTACATTGCAAATCTTAGCAGTTTAACTTAAGTAAGCTCCTTATTCTTTATTCCCAGAAACATCTTACTTTACTCCTTGGGATTTACATTTGTTTTCCTGTGCTATAAGACACTCGGTAATATTGTCTGCAAACATTTAATCTCTACTAGCTCCACTGTCATATTGTTGTTACAGTGACACAGATCAGAACAGGCAGGGCTGATCTGACTAATCTCTTGCCTATTTCATGTGGTCAACCAACCCAGAATGCACTGAGAATGAACCCTGAGCCTGCGTATTAAACGGTCAGTATGTTACATGATCAGTCAGGGGATTAAACCGCTTTATACGATGTATGTCGTATCCATTATGGATCTGTGTGAAGCTATCTCCTGCTCACTCACTTTAACAGTGTCTGAAATGGTTGCAAGACAAGTGTGTTGATACCAGTGGAAGGCCAGCAGGTCTAATACGCTGGCTAATATGCTGCCTATGACAGAGCACTGGTTTCTAAGTTTGTTTTACATGTTTCAATCAATGAAAAAACAGAGAAACTTGGAATTTTAATCATTATCTCTTTTAAGCAGCACACATCCATTTTCATCTCTATATGTTTACCACATGAAGGATTTTAGTCATTGGATCTGGATCTTAGGTTATTAGAGAAAATAAGGTGAGTAAATGTCTCAGCTGGAGACGTCCCATCCTATGTCCATTGAAGGGCATCTATGAATCTCTGATTCTCAAAGTGAAAGTATTCAGTGTCTCTACTGGTTTCAATGTCCTGGTGTGTTTGTTATGAGAGGAGGACACCTCTGTGTGCATTACACACTTGGACACCTTTCAGCTTTTGGTAGAAAACACGCTGAACATCTGGATCGTAAGTCTTGAAAGAAACAAAGGTAATCAGTGTCAGTTTCCAGCTACTTTTTAGATGTTGTGAGTTCACTAAAAAACACCAGAGAAGCTATCAGCATTTTTATTCTGATCAGGGAGGGAGACAGGAAAGTTAGAAAAAGACAAAGGGAGAGAGAGAGGAGATGACATGCAGCTGTGGAGAGGACCAACTCTTTATGGTATGTGTTCTACCATGTGTTGAACCTGCCTTATTCTACTGCTATGTGTTTGACTTCATGACACTGCCACTATTTAAACTGAGGGAGACTTATAGTAAAAGTGGGGAGGACAACAAATCCCATCATCCCACAGTATTTCATGGCATCACCCAGCAACCACCTCTCATCATTGTTCAATACAGAGAACCCCAGTGGTGAACGTTACAGCCTGTGCCTTTAAGGCCAGTTACGGCTCATGTAAAAGCACAGATTGCCTGCTAAGTATTTCAGCTGTTTATACATCCATGTCATCTCTCCGGAGGTCTTTTATAGAGTGTGTGCATATGAATGTACTTGAGTGTATTAGAGTCAGGCAATTATGGGCAGATCATGTTTCCCAGCATGCCCTGTTGATTAAAGCTGCTGACAAAAAAAAAAAAAAAAGCTTATTGACATCCAGTCAATAAAGCTTCCTGGAAACCTGATCTGGAGACTGTCGTGTGTTTGAAGCTCTCAGAGTCTCATCAGCTGTCTCACTGCGGACATTATCCTGATGTCATGGATCTTTACATGAACTTCGTTACACTATGGCCTCCATAATTTGATTAGGCTTTTGTCCTAATGTTGCTTAGAAAGCAGACACATGGTTTACTGTTGTGTGTCCGGGCTGTCAGGCTTTAGAAATGTCACCTCACTGAAGACAGTGTGGCATGTATGAACCACACAATGCAAAGACACATCGGAGGCAGTAAGGTGAGTCATGTTGGAGGCAGCTGAAAGAGTGCTTCTTGTTTTTGATATTTTTCAAACATATGCTCTGACCAGCCACTGTAATCACATCCAAATTTCCAGATAGCAATTACATGCGCTATCTTACTAATTCTAGTTTCTACAGTCAGCCTGTGCCCTGATATTAAAGATCTGAAATGCTGAACATGAGAAATATGAATGTAACCATAGGGGTGGCACTGAAACGAAATCGCTGTAGCTGGAGGATTTACAGTGTGCATTACACACAAACATTTGCACAGGCAAACACACATCAGTGAACACACAAGATACAAGCACAGTACAAAAAGGCCAAACATGACATGGAAATGCAGGATGTACACAAATAACATGCTGCTCATACATCTTGTGCATTGCATGCTCATTTATTTTGCAGACACAGTGCAATAAGTGTCTTGGAATAAATGGATGAAGTAGTAGAGTCTGAAATTTGTACTTACACAAACAAGCAAAATAATGCTGCAAAGACACACACACACACACACACACACACACACACAAGCACCAATAAACCAAGAGCCTGAGTGTGTACAGGCATGTTACTGTTACTAACACAATGATGCACACATGCATCACTGCATAAATAGTATAAACAGGATCTGACAAGACACACACACACAGATCAGTGCACACATGATACAACACATGAAATTTGTTGTTATCCAGTACAATGAGTATAATGTGAGTGATTGCACAGCTCATTACAATAATCTCAATGTGTTGTGTGTGTTTGTTACTTGAATGCAGAAAAGGCAGAGACCATGTATGAGACTAGCAGAGAGAGGATTTCATCAGAGCTGAGTGACAGGCTCAACAGCTTTATACTAGGTTTACAAGAGAGTGATGTGGTGGTGGTGGTGGTGGTGGTGGGGGGGGGGGTGTCAAGTTTCTCTTTGGGTAAATACACCTCTAAACTTATCCTGAATCATAGACAATATGAACCATTTGTAGGACTAAATGGCTGAAAAATATTTTGTGACCTGCCATGCTGACCTTTGACCTTTACCAATCAAAATCTAATTGGTATTTTTCCTTGAGTCCAAGTGGACATTTATACTTGGGTTGCTGAAATTTCCCAAATTTGCAAAAGAAAAAAAGTATATATATATATATATATATATATATATATATATAGGGTATATTTTAATACTACTTTAAGGCTACTACATGCTTATATATTAATAAATTCAACAGAACAACTCTGTTTAATGACACAAAATGTTTGTGTCACAAACAGCTCATCAGAGCGTCTTGACAGTCGTCACACATTAACAGCCTAACATTACTCCAAACTCACTTTTCTAAAGTAGCATCCAAATACCTTTAGAGTACTTTGATACAAAAAACAAAACTGTGATTTCTGAGAAAGGCAGAGAAGTGGACGTCCTGTGGTCAAATGACAACTTATGACACATGGACATGTCTCGTTGTGGTACAATACATTGTTGGAGATGAAGAAATGACTGCTCCACACTTCTACTTAAATGCCCTACTTTCATGATACTGTATCACTGTAGCATCAACCTTTTACATTTTCCATACATTTCAATACATTTCACCTGAAGTCAAATCTCCCTAACTTTTTGTGTGTAGTGTATATGCACATCTATATCTACTGCTATCTGCTGATACAGTGACACAGATCAAGGCTCCTCATCGAACTGATGTAAAAATGTTAAAACCCCCAACATCACTATGGAGAGAATCTGTGCAGCACTGCCAAGATTTTAAAGGATGAGCCATCTCAGCACAATGCAATGGGAAAATCTGTGCACAATCTCCTGTTGTCTGGTATAATAGTTTATTTAGCTGTGGCAGTGCGATGCAGGGGAACAACAACAATCAATCTGTACCTGCGTTATTGGTGCACTTTTTTTTCTTGCACACATACAGTATGACCTGATTGTTTTTCTGGGCCATTTTATGACTCTCCAGCGACTTCATCTCCCTAATAACATTTCCATTATTTATTTGTTTGACATCTCAAAACACAACAGGTCTCTCACGTCTCATTAGCATAGCAGCTCCTCCTAATAACATGTTAATGGTTGTCCCATTGATCATAAAGGGACTGTAATAATTAGGGTTCTAACCCCGAAGGGGTAGAACCCTTCTAAAATCCTACCGGTTTATTATTATTATTAGGGTTCTAACCCCGAAGGGGTAGAACCCTTCTAAAATCCTACCGGTTATTATTATTATTATTTGTCGTCTGCCGCTTGAGCTCAAATTCCCGTGAGCTGGAATAGGCCAGAAAGCTGAAACTTGGCCCAATGATTGGAAATGATGTGCATCAACTTCTATTAAAATATGAGCCCAGTTGGCCAGATGGTGGCGCTGTAATTAAGGATTAAAAATTATTTTTTTGGAAGGCCACGCCCCTCACACCGTAAGTCCGATTGACCTGAAATTTGACACACAGGTCCAGCTCAATGTGCTCTACAAAAAAGCCAATGGGACCATTAAAGTCCGTCATGATAGATTTTTTGCTAATTTGCATAATGTGAAAAACAGTAAAATGAATAGAACTTTTGAAAGATTGACTCTATCAACACCAAATTTGGTATACAGCCTCGGGGGATGAAAATACAAATTTCTATTATAAATGAGCCAGATCGGATAAAAAACATGGCCGCCACGGACCAATGAATCTCCGCGATGGGCGGAGCTTAGAAATGATTGGCCATAACTCCCACACCCATTGCCCTATCGTCACCAATCTTGGTGGGTAGGGTCACAAGGTGACTGGGAAGCTGCCTACCAAAGCGTTTCGAGCTCAGCCCATAGGGGGCGCTATAAATGCCACACATGCATATCTCAAAGACCATTGAACAGAATTTCACCAAATTTGGTATGCATACTCTAGGGGGGACTGTTAACTTATATCTTGAGTGCCATGTTGATTGGTGAAAGTGGGCGTGGCCTGTTGGTCGTTAACTGCTGTTGTTTAGTTTTTTTGAATTTATGATGAGCTGGAAGGACCTAGGGACATGAAAATCGGTACATGGATTATAAATGACATGCAAATGCTTGTCAAAAAATTTGACCCCATTCGGCCTAACGGGGGCGCTGTTACATGGCGTGTGAACTTCAAATGGCTCTCCCCGCCCAGATATGAGTGCTATTGACTTGAAATTTTACACACATGTCCTCCTGATGGTCCTCTACAAAAAAGCCTCTGGGACCATTAGGGTGATTATGACGGATTTTTCAATAATTTGCATAATGTGAAAAACAGTAAAATGAATAGAACTTTTGAAAGATTGACTCTATCAACACCAAATTTGGTATACGGCCTCGGGGGATGAAAATACAAATTTCTATTATAAATGAGCCAGGTCGGATAAAAAACATGGCCGCCACGGACCAATGAATCTCCGCGATGGGCGGAGCTTAGAAATGATCGGCCATAACTCCCACACCCATTGCCCTATCATCACCAATCTTGGTGGGTAGGGTCACAAGGTGACTGGGAAGCTGCCTACCAAAGCGTTTCGAGCTCATCCCATAGGGGGCGCTATAAATGCCACACATGCATATCTCAAAGACCATCAGACAGAATTTCACCACCTTTGGTGTGCTATTGACTTGAAATTTTACACACATGTTCTCCTGATGGTCTCTACAAAAAAGCCTCTTGCACCATTAGGGTGGTTATTAGGGATTTTTTTTAATAACTTGCATAATGTGAAAAACAGTAAAATGAATAGAACTTTTGAAAAACGTATATGGTACTGCCTCATGCTGAACACCTCAAAGACAAAGGAAATGATCATGGATTTCCGTAGGTCCAAGCCCACTCTTCAGCCAGTCAACACTTGTGGAGTGGACATTGAGGTGGTGACAACCTATAAATATCTAGGTGTTCATCTTGATAACAAGTTGGACTGGTCTGTTAACACAGATGCACTCTAAAAAAAAGGGCAGAGGCGCCTCTTTTTCCTTAGAAAGCTTAGATCTCTAAACATCTGTAATAAGATGCTGCAGATGTTCTATCAGTCTGTGGTGGCAAGTGTTTTATTTTATGCTGCAGTCTGCTGGGGAGGAAGTTTAGGAAAAAAGCAGGCAAAGAGGCTGGATAAGCTTGTCAAGAAGGCTGGCTCTGTGATGGGAGTAAAGATGGACTCTCTGGAGGAGGTGGTGGAGAGATACACAGTGAGGATGGTGGAGGCCATACTGAACAATACGGATCATCCACTTCATAACACCTTGATGGATCAAAGAAGCAGCGGTGGTGGACGGCTCCTATCTCTTGGGTGCAGGACAGAAAGATACCGTAGATCTTTCATACCCACAGCCATCAGACTGTTTAATTCTAATGCAAATGGAAGATGAGCTAAAAGACAAATCAATTTCCCTTTGGGATCAATAAAGTCATTTCTATTTTATTCTATTCTATTCTATTTCTATTCTATTCTATTCTATTCATTTGTTGTTTCATCGTTTCATTTCATATTTCATATCATTTCATATTATTGCATTTCATTGTTCTATTCTATTCTATTCTATTCATTTGTTGTTTCATGGTTTCATTTCATATCATTGCATTTCATTGTTCATGAAGAGGATGATCTGAGTTGTTCAGAATGGCCTCCACCAGCGTGTATCTCTCCACCACATCCTCAGTGAGTCCATCAGGGAGACATGACTGAAGCCAAGTGCCTCAGGATGTTTAGTCTGTATCCTAGCAACCACTTGATGGAGAATTTCACATGGAACTTTGGCAGTAGCCGTTGGTGGGATGTATACAAGTATTGTTTTGATTTGAAAAAATGTCTACTGCCTGAGTCTTCATCTATATCTCCAGCTCCTCATTATTCTTGTTAGGCAGAGAGTTGATATTTTGCATGATGACTGACGGCAGAAAGGACCTTCACTTCATCTCCACTTCCAAGCCTTTAACCTCTGCACCACCAGCATAGCAACCACCAAAACACCTCCTCATCCCAGATGGAACAGGGTGTCATCCTCCTGAAGAATCTCCTCTCCCCACAGAAGTATCCATCAGTAGTTGAGAAAAACATACAAAAACACAACAAAATAAAGCAAAGGTTGAGTAAAAGCTCACAGCCACTAGACTTTGCTTCTCCCAGTTGAAGCGCATGTTCTGAAAGTATGTGACTACCAAAACATTTTGAACTGGGCCAATATGGGGTGTCACAAATGTGTGACCGAAAACCTGGTTTGGAGATATCTGGGCCTGGTAATGGGTGTGTATGGCGTGGAGCCTTTAGGAACGGAGCGGGCGCTGTCGTCGACCGTGGCCGGCGAGGGTCGGGGTGGCCGGTTTGGGCCTCAACAGGTTAGAACCCGGGGATTGCCGCTTGCGGCTATATTTAGGGTTCTAACCCCGAAGGGGTAGAACCCTTCTAAAATTCTACCGGTTTATTATTATTAGGGTTCTAACCCCGAAGGGGTAGAACCCTTCTAAAATCCTACCGGTTTATTATTATTATTATTATTATTATTTGTCGTCTGCCGCTTGAGCTCAAATTCCCATGAGCTGGAATAGGCCAGAAAGCTGAAACTTGGCCCAATGATTGGAAATGATGTGCATCAACTTCTATTAAAATATGAGCCCAGTTGGCCAGATGGTGGCGCTGTAATTAAGGCTTAAAAATGACTTTTTTGGAAGGCCACGCCCCTCACACCGTAAGTCTGATTGACTTGAAATTTGACACACAGGTCCAGCTCAATGTGCTCTACAAAAAAGCCTCTGGGACCATTAAAGTCCGTCATGATAGATTTTTTGCTAATTTGCATAATGTGAAAAACAGTAAAATGAATAGAACTTGTGAAAGATTGACTCTATCAACACCAAATTTGGTATACAGCCTCGGGAGATGAAAATACAAATTTCTATTATAAATGAGCCAGATCGGATAAAAAACATGGCCGCCACGGACCAATGAATCTCCGCGATGGGCGGAGCTTAGAAATGATTGGCCATAACTCCCACACCCATTGCCCTATCGTCACCAATCTTGGTGGGTAGGGTCACAAGGTGACTGGGAAGCTGCCTACCAAAGCGTTTTGAGCTCAGCCCATAGGGGGCGCTATAAATGCCACACATGCATATCTCAAAGACCATTTAACAGAATTTCACCAAATTTGGTATGCATACTCTAGGGGGGACTGTTAACTTATATCTTGAGTGCCATGTTGATTGGTGAAAGTGGGCGTGGCCTGTTGGTCGTTAACTGCTGTTGTTTACGTTTTTTGAATTTATGATGAGCTGGAAGGACCTAGGGACATGAAAATCGGTACATGGATTATAAATGACATGCAAATGCTTGTCAAAAAATTTGACCCCATTCGGCCTAACGGGGGCGCTGTTACATGGCGTGTGAACTTCAAATGGCTCTCCCCGCCCAGATATGAGTGCTATTGACTTGAAATTTTACACACATGTCCTCCTGATGGTCCTCTACAAAAAAGCCTCTGGGACCATTAGGGTGATTATGACGGATTTTTCAATAATTTGCATAATGTGAAAAACAGTAAAATGAATAGAACTTTTGAAAGATTGACTCTATCAACACCAAATTTGGTATACGGCCTCGGGGGATGAAAATACAAATTTCTATTATAAATGAGCCAGGTCGGATAAAAAACATGGCCGCCACGGACCAATGAATCTCCGCGATGGGCGGAGCTTAGAAATGATCGGCCATAACTCCCACACCCATTGCCCTATCGTCACCAATCTTGGTGGGTAGGGTCACAAGGTGACTGGGAAGCTGCCTACCAAAGCGTTTCGAGCTCAGCCCATAGGGGGCGCTATAAATGCCACACATGCATATCTCAAAGACCGTCGGACAGAATTTCACCACGTTTGGTGTGCTATTGACTTGAAATTTTACACACATGTCCTCCTGATGGTCCTCTACAAAAAAGCCTCTTGCACCATTAGGGTGGTTATTAGGGATTTTTTTAATAACTTGCATAATGTGAAAAACAGTATGAATGTGAATATAGGGATTTGATAAAAGCCTTCAGTGACTGGAGTCACCAGAACTGCCTCATGCTGAACACCTCAAAGACAAAGGAAATGATCATGGATTTCCGTAGGTCCAAGCCCACTCTTCAGCCACTCAACACTTGTGGAGTGGACATTGAGGTGGTGACAACCTATAAATATCTAGGTGTTCATCTTGATAACAAGTTGGACTGGTCTGTTAACACAGATGCACTCTACAAAAAAGGGCAGAGGCGCCTCTTTTTCCTTAGAAAGCTTAGATCTCTAAACATCTGTAATAAGATGCTGCAGATGTTCTATCAGTCTGTGGTGGCAAGTGTTTTATTTTATGCTGCAGTCTGCTGGGGAGGAAGTTTAGGAAAAAAGCAGGCAAAGAGGCTGGATAAGCTTGTCAAGAAGGCTGGCTCTGTGATGGGAGTAAAGATGGACTCTCTGGAGGAGGTGGTGGAGAGATACACAATGAGGATGGTGGAGGCAATACTGAACAACACGGATCATCCACTTCATAACACCTTGATGGATCAAAGAAGCAGCGGTGGTGGACGGCTCCTATCTCTTGGGTGCAGGACAGAAAGATACCGTAGATCTTTCATACCCACAGCCATCAGACTGTTTAATTCTAATGCAAATGGAAGATGAGCTAAAAGACAAATCAATTTCCCTTTGGGATCAATAAAGTCATTTCTATTCTATTCTATTCTATTCTATTTGTAGTGGATGTGATAATAGCCACATATATAGTTTTTTTTTTATTAACAGACACCCCCCCTTTTTCATTTTAATATTCGAACCTTTTATTTTTTACATTTTGTAATAACCGTTTGCACCAGTAGAGGGTGCTCCACCACCAGTGGATCCAAGCGTTCTCTGTTGGTGGGATGTATACAAGTATTGTTTTGATTTGAAAAAATGTCTACTGCCTGAGTCTTCATCTATATCTCCAGCTCCTCATTATTCTTGTTGGGCAGAGAGTTGATATTTTGCATGATGACTGACGGCAGAAAGGACCTTCACTTCATCTCCACTTCCAAGCCTTTAACCTCTGCACCACCAGCATAGCAACCACCAAAACACCTCCTCATCCCAGATGGAACAGGGTGTCATCCTCCTGAAGAATCTCCTCTCCCCACAGAAGTATCCATCAGTAGTTGAGAAAAACATACAAATACACAACAAAATAAAGCAAAGGTTGAGTAAAAGCTCACAGCCACTAGACTTTGCTTCTCCCAGTTGAAGCGCATGTTCTGAAAGTATGTGACTACCAAAACATTTTGAACTGGGCCAATATGGGGTGTCACAAATGTGTGACCGAAAACCTGGTTTGGAGATATCTGGGCCTGGTAATGGGTGTGTATGGCGTGGAGCCTTTAGGAACGGAGCGGGCGCTGTCGTCGACCGTGGCCGGCTCTTGGATGCAGGACAGAAAGATACCGTAGATCTTTCATACCCACAGCCATCAGACTGTTTAATTCTAATGCAAATGGAAGATGAGCTAAAAGACAAATCAATTTCCCTTTGGGATCAGTAAAGTAATTTCTATTCTATTCTATTCTATTTGTAGTGGATGTGATAATAGCCACATATATTGTTTTTTTTTATTAACAGACACCCCCCTTTTTCATTTTAATATTCGAACCTTTTATTTTTTACATTTTGTAATAACCGTTTGCACCAGCAGAGGGTGCTCCAAGACCAGTGGATCCAAGCATTCTCTGCTCTGCTTGCTCTGTGCGGGCGCAGACAATAGAGGCGCTTAGCGGAAGCGACAGTACCTAACGAGGGAACGTGTCCTATGTTTGGATCCACAGGTTGGTAAAGTGTATGGTTGATACAGTTTTGTTAAGTTGAAATGAGTAACAGCTTGTGTTAAAGCACTGAAGTTAAGATGAATGCTTTAAGTTGTGAAACACTTACTATATTGTCGTGGTTCGTGATCGGACGTTCACGTCCCCATGAGGTCGGTTGAACAAGAATGTGTGTGTGTGTGTGTGTGCTTGAGAGTACTAGTAGTTGGTACGGTATGTTGTAATGTTGATTATATGGAATGTGAACTTTGAAGAGCGGGCGCAGACGATAAAGGCGCTTAGCGGAAGCAACAGTAGCTAACGAGGGACCGTGTCCTATGTTTGGATCCACAGATTGATTGGTTGCTCAGTCACACCGTAGCTCAGCCGCTCAGTGCCCGCCGCCTGAGCGGTTTATGCTGCCGGCCAGGGACCCCTAGCTCTGGCGCCGGTAACATATTCTATTCATTTGTTGTTTCATCGTTTCATCGTTTCATTTCATATCACAGCCACTAGACTTTGCTTCTCCCAGTTGAAGCGCATGTTCTGAAAGTATGTGACTCGCAAAACATTTTGAACTCGGCCAATATGGGGTGTCACAAATGTGTGACCGAAAGCCCGGATTGGAGATATCTGGGCCTGGTAATGGGTGTGTATCGCGTGGAGCCTTTAGGAACGGAGCGGGCGCTGTCGTCGACCGTGGCCGGCGAGGGTCGGGGTGGCCGGTTTGGGCCTCAACAGGTTAGAACCCGGGGATTGCCGCTTGCGGCTATATTTAGGGTTCTAACCCGAAGGGGTAGAACCCTTCTAAAATCCTACCGGTTTATTATTATTATTATTATTATTTGTCGTCTGCCGCTTGAGCTCAAATTCCCGTGAGCTGGAATAGGCCAGAAAGCTGAAACTTGGCCTAATGATTGGAAATGATGTGCATCAACTTCTATTAAAATATGAGCCCAGTTGGCCAGATGGTGGCGCTGTAATTAAGGCTTAAAAATGACTTTTTTGGAAGGCCACGCCCCTCACGCCGTAAGTCCGATTGACTTGAAATTTGACACACAGGTCCAGCTCAATGTGCTCTACAAAAAAGCCTCTGGGACCATTAAAGTCCGCCATGATAGATTTTTTGCTAATTTGCATAATGTGAAAAACAGTAAAATGAATAGAACTTGTGAAAGATTGACTCTATCAACACCAAATTTGGTATACAGCCTCGGGGGATGAAATTACAAATTTCTATTATAAATGAGCCAGATCGGATCAAAAATATGGCCGCCACGGACCAATGAATCTCCGCGATGGGCGGAGCTTAGAAATGATTGGCCATAACTCCCACACCCCTTGCCCTATCATCACCAATCTTGGTGGGTAGGTTCACAACGGGACTGGGAAGCTGCCTACCAAAGCGTTTTGAGCTCAGCCTATAGGGGGCGCTGTAAGTGCCACACATGCATATCTGAAAGACCATTGAACAGAATTTCACCAAATTTGGTATGCATACTCTAGGGGGGACTGTTAACTTATATCTTGAGTGCCATGTTGATTGGTGAAAGTGGGCGTGGCCTGTTGGTCGTTAACTGCTGTTGTTTACGTTTTTTGAATTTATGATGAGCTGGAAGGACCTAGGGACATGAAAATCGGTACATGGATTATAAATGACATGCAAATGCTTGTCAAAAAATTTGACCCCATTCGGCCTAACGGGGGCGCTGTTACATGGCGTGTGAACTTCAAATGGCTCTCCCCGCCCAGATATGAGTGCTATTGACTTGAAATTTTACACACATGTCCTCCTGATGGTCCTCTACAAAAAAGCCTCTTGCACCATTAGGGTGATTATGACGGATTTTTCAATAATTTGCATAATGTGAAAAACAGTAAAATGAATAGAACTTTTGAAAGATTGACTCTATCAACACCAAATTTGGTATACGGCCTCGGGGATGAAAATACAAATTTCTATTATAAATGAGCCAGGTCGGATAAAAAACATGGCCGCCACGGACCAATGAATCTCCGCGATGGGCGGAGCTTAGAAATGATCGGCCATAACTCCCACACCCATTGCCCTATCGTCACCAATCTTGGTGGGTAGGGTCACAAGGTGACTGGGAAGCTGCCTACCAAAGCGTTTCGAGCTCAGCCCATAGGGGGCGCTATAAATGCCACACATGCATATCTCAAAGACCGTCGGACAGAATTTCACCACCTTTGGTGTGCTATTGACTTGAAATTATACACACATGTCCTCCTGATGGTCCTCTACAAAAAAGCCTCTTGCACCATTAGGGTGGTTATTAGGGATTTTTTTAATAACTTGCATAATGTGAAAAACAGTAAAATGAATAGAACTTTTGAAAAACATATATGGTACTGCCTCACACTGAACACCTCAAAGACAAAGGAAATGATCATGGATTTCTGTAGGTCCAAGCCCACTCTTCAGCCAGTCAACACTTGTGGAGTGGACATTGAGGTGGTGACAACCTAGAAATATCTAGGTGTTCATCTTGATAACAAGTTGGACTGGTCTGTTAACACAGATGCACTCTACAAAAAAGGGCAGAGGCGCCTCTTTTTCCTTAGAAAGCTTAGATCTCTAAACATCTGTAATAAGATGCTGCAGATGTTTTATCAGTCTGTGGTAGCAAGTGTTTTATTTTATGCTGCAGTCTGCTGGGGAGGAAGTTTAGGAAAAAAGCAGGCAAAGAGGCTGGATAAGCTTGTCAAGAAGGCTGGCTCTGTGATGGGAGTAAAGATGGACTCTCTGGAGGAGGTGGTGGAGAGATACACAATGAGGATGGTGGAGGCCATACTGAACAACACAGATCATCCACTTCATAACACCTTGATGGATCAAAGAAGCAGCGGTGGTGGACGGCTCCTATCTCTTGGGTGCAGGACAGAAAGATACCGTAGATCTTTCATACCCACAGCCATCAGACTGTTTAATTCTAATGCAAATGGAAGATGAGCTAAAAGACAAATCAATTTCCCTTTGGGATCAATAAAGTAATTTCTATTTTATTCTATTCTATTCTATTTATTTGTTGTTTCATCGTTTCATTTCACATTTCATATCATTTCATATTATTGCATTTCATTGTTCTATTCTATTCTATTCTATTCTATTCTATTCATTTGTTGTTTCATGGTTTCATTTCATATCATTGCATTTCATTGTTCATGAAGAGGATGATCTGAGTTGTTCAGAATGGCCTCCACCAGCGTGTATCTCTCCACCACATCCTCAGTGAGTCCATCAGGGAGACATGACTGAAGCCAAGTGCCTCAGGATGTTTAGTCTGTATCCTAGCAACGACTTCATGGAGAATTTCACATGGAACTTTGGCAGTAGCCGTTGGTGGGATGTATACAAGTATTGTTTTGATTTGAAAAAATGTCTCTGCCTGAGTCTTCATCTATATCTCCAGCTCCTCATTATTCTTGTTGGGCAGAGAGTTGATATTTTGCATGATGACTGACGGCAGAAAGGACCTTCACTTCATCTCCACTTCCAAGCTTTTAACCTCTGCACCACCAGCATAGCAACCACGAAAACACCTCCTCATCCCAGATGGAACAGGGTGTCATCCTCCTGAAGAATCTCCTCTCCCCACAGAAGTATCCATCAGTAGTTGAGAAAAACATACATTGACACAACAAAATAAAGCAAAGGTTGAGTAAAAACTCACAGCCACTAGACTTTGCTTCTCCCAGTTGAAGCGCATGTTCTGAAAGTATGTGACTCCCAAAACATTTTGAACTGGGCCAATATGGGGTGTCACAAATGTGTGACCGAAAACCTGGTTTGGAGATATCTGGGCCTGGTAATGGGTGTGTATGGCGTGGAGCCTTTAGGAACGGAGCGGGCGCTGTCGTCGACCGTGGCCGCTCTTGGGTGCAGGACAGAAAGATACCGTAGATCTTTCATACCCACAGCCATCAGACTGTTTAATTCTAATGCAAATGGAAGATGGGCTAAAAGACAAACCAATTTCCCTTTGGGATCAATAAAGTCATTTCTATTCTATTCTATTCTATTCTATTCTATTTGTAGTGGATGTGATAATAGCCACATATATAGTTTTTTTTTATTAACAGACACCCCCCCTTTTTCATTTTAATATTCGAACCTTTTATTTTTTACATTTTGTAATAACCGTTTGCACCAGCAGAGGGTGCTCCAAGACCAGTGGATCCAAGCATTCTCTGCTCTGCTTGCTCTGCTTGCTCTGTGCGGGCGCAGACAATAGAGGCGCTTAGCGGAAGCGACAGTACCTAAGGAGGGAACGTGTCCTATGTTTGGATCCACAGGTTGGTAAAGTGTATGGTTGATACAGTTTTGTTAAGTTGAAATGAGTAACAGCATGTGTTAAAGCACTGAAGTTAAGATGAATGCTTTAAGTTGTGAAACACTTACTATATTGTCGTGGTTCGTGATCGGACGTTCACGTCCCCATGAGGTCGGTTGAACAAGAATGTGTGTGTGTGTGTGACTAGCGAAATTCCAACTGTAAACGTTACTCGCTTAGTGTTATTTTTTTGTAATATTATCTTGAGAGTACTGGTAGTTGGTACGGTATGTTGTAATGTTGATTATATGGAATGTGAACTTTGAAGAGCGGGCGCAGACGATAAAGGCGCTTAGCGGAAGCAACAGTAGCTAACGAGGGACCGTGTCCTATGTTTGGATCCACAGATTGATTGGTTGCTCAGTCACACCGTAGCTCAGCCGCTCAGTGCCCGCCGCCTGAGCGGTTTATGCTGCCGGCCAGGGACCCCTAGCTCTGGCGCCGGTAACATATTCTATTCATTTGTTGTTTCATCGTTTCATGGTTTCATTTCATATCACAGCCACTAGACTTTGCTTCTCCCGGTTGAAGCGCATGTTCTGAAAGTATGTGACTCCCAAAACATTTCGAACTCGGCCAATATGGGGTGTCACAAATGTGTGACCGAAAACCCGGTTTGGAGATATCTGGGCCTGGTAATGGGTGTGTATCGCGTGGAGCCTTTAGGAACGGAGCGGGCGCTGTCGTCGACCGTGGCCGGCGAGGGTCGGAGTGGCCGGTTTGGGCCTCAACAGGTTAGAACCCGGGGATTGCCGCTTGCGGCTATATTTATTATTATTATTATTTGTCGTCTGCCGCTTGAGCTCAAATTCCCGTGAGCTGGAATAGGCCAGAAAGCTGAAACTTGGCCCAATGATTGGAAATGATGTGCATCAACTTCTATTAAAATATGAGCCCAGTTGGCCAGATGGTGGCGCTGTAATTAAGGTTTAAAAATTATTTTTTTGGAAGGCCACGCCCCTCACACCGTAAGTCCGATTGACTTGAAATTTGACACACAGGTCCAGCTCAATGTGCTCTACAAAAAAGCCAATGGGACCATTAAAGTCCGCCATGATAGATTTTTTGCTAATTTGCATAATGTGAAAAACAGTAAAATGAATAGAACTTGTGAAAGATTGACTCTATCAACACCAAATTTGGTATACAGCCTCAGGGGATGAAAATACAAATTTCTATTATAAATGAGCCAGGTCGGATAAAAAACATGGCCGCCACGGACCAATGAATCTCCGCGATGGGCGGAGCTTAGAAATGATTGGCCATAACTGCCACACCCATTGCCCTATCGTCACCAATCTTGGTGGGTAGGGTCACAAGGTGACTGGGAAGCTGCCTACCAAAGCGTTTTGAGCTCAGCCCATAGGGGGCGCTATAAATGCCACACATGCATATCTCAAAGACCATTGAACAGAATTTCACCAAATTTGGTATGCATACTCTAGGGGGGACTGTTAACTTATATCTTGAGTGCCATGTTGATTGGTGAAATTGGGCGTGGCCTGTTGGTCGTTAACTGCTGTTGTTTAGTTTTTTTGAATTTATGATGAGCTGGAAGGACCTAGGGACATGAAAATCGGTACATGGATTATAAATGACATGCAAATGCTTGTCAAAAAATTTGACCCCATTCGGCCTAACGGGGGCGCTGTTACATGGCGTGTGAACTTCAAATGGCTCTCCCCGCCCACATATGAGTGCTATTGACTTGAAATTTTACACACATGTCCTCCTGATGGTCCTCTACAAAAAAGCCTCTGGGACCATTAGGGTGATTATGACGGATTTTTCAATAATTTGCATAATGTGAAAAACAGTAAAATGAATAGAACTTTTGAAAGATTGACTCTATCAACACCAAATTTGGTATACGGCCTCGGGGGATGAAAATACAAATTTCTATTATAAATGAGCCAGATCGGATAAAAAACATGGCCGCCACGGACCAATGAATCTCCGCGATGGGCGGAGCTTAGAAATGATCGGCCATAACTCCCACACCCATTGCCCTATCGTCACCAATCTTGGTGGGTAGGGTCACAAGGTGACTGGGAAGCTGCCTACCAAAGCGTTTCGAGCTCAGCCCATAGGGGGCGCTATAAATGCCACACATGCATATCTCAAAGACCGTCGGACAGAATTTCACCACGTTTGGTGTGCTATTGACTTGAAATTTTACACACATGTCCTCCTGATGGTCCTCTACAAAAAAGCCTCTTGCACCATTAGGGTGGATATTAGGGATTTTTTTAATAACTTGCATAATGGGAAAGACAGTATGAATGTGAATATAGGGATTTGATAAAAGCCTTCAGTGACTGGAGTCACCAGAACTGCCTCATGCTGAACACCTCAAAGACAAAGGAAATGATCATGGATTTCCGTAGGTCCAAGCCCACTCTTCAGCCAGTCAACACTTGTGGAGTGGACATTGAGGTGGTGACAACCTATAAATATCTAAGTGTTCATCTTGATAACAAGTTGGACTGGTCTGTTAACACAGATGCACTCTACAAAAAAGGGCAGAGGTGCCTCTTTTTCCTTAGAAAGCTTAGATCTCTAAACATCTGTAATAAGATGCTGCAGATGTTCTATCAGTCTGTGGTGGCAAGTGCTTTATTTTATGCTGCAGTCTGCTGGGGAGGAAGTTTAGGAAAAAAGCAGGCAAAGAGGCTGGATAAGCTTGTCAAGAAGGCTGGCTCTGTGATGGGAGTAAAGATGGACTCTCTGGAGGAGGTGGTGGAGAGATACACAATGAGGATGGTGGAGGCCATACTGAACAACACGGATCATCCACTTCATAACACCTTGATGGATCAAAGAAGCAGCGGTGGTGGACGGCTCCTATCTCTTGGGTGCAGGACAGAAAGATACCGTAGATCTTTCATACCCACAGCCATCAGACTGTTTAATTCTAATGGAAATGGAAGATGAGCTAAAAGACAAATCAATTTCCCTTTGGGATCAATAAAGTAATTTCTATTTTATTCTATTCTATTCTATTCTATTCATTTGTTGTTTCATCGTTTCATTTCATATTTCATATCATTTCATATTATTGCATTTCATTGTTCTATTCTATTCTATTCTATTCATTTGTTGTTTCATGGTTTCATTTCATATCATTGCATTTCATTGTTCATGAAGAGGATGATCTGAGTTGTTCAGAATGGCCTCCACCAGCGTGTATCTCTCCACCACATCCTCAGTGAGTCCATCAGGGAGACATGACTGAAGCCAAGTGCCTCAGGATGTTTAGTCTGTATCCTAGCAACGACTTCATGGAGAATATCACATGGAACTTTGGCAGTAGCCGTTGGTGGGATGTATACAAGTATTGTTTTGATTTGAAAAAATGTCTACTGCCTGAGTCTTCATCTATATCTCCAGCTCCTCATTATTCTTGTTGGGCAGAGAGTTGATATTTTGCATGATGACTGACGGCAGAAAGGACCTTCACTTCATCTCCACTTCCAAGCCTTTAACCTCTGCACCACCAGCATAGCAACCACGAAAACACCTCCTCATCCCAGATGGAACAGGGTGTCATCCTCCTGAAGAATCTCCTCTCCCCACAGAAGTATCCATCAGTAGTTGAGAAAAACATACATTGACACAACAAAATAAAGCAAAGGTTGAGTAAAAACTCACAGCCACTAGACTTTGCTTCTCCCAGTTGAAGCGCATGTTCTGAAAGTATGTGACTACCAAAACATTTTGAACTGGGCCAATATGGGGTGTCACAAATGTGTGACCGAAAACCTGGTTTGGAGATATCTGGGCCTGGTAATGGGTGTGTATGGCGTGGAGCCTTTAGGAACGGAGTGGGCGCTGTCGTCGACCGTGGCCGCTCTTGGGTGCAGGACAGAAAGATACTGTAGATCTTTCATACCCACAGCCATCAGACTGTTTAATTCTAATGCAAATGGAAGATGAGCTAAAAGACAAATCAATTTCCCTTTGGGATCAGTAAAGTAATTTCTATTCTATTCTATTCTATTCTATTCTATTTGTAGTGGATGTGATAATAGCCACATATATAGTTTTTTTATTAACAGACACCCCCCCTTTTTCATTTGAATATTCGAACCTTTTATTTTTTACATTTTGTAATAACCGTTTGCACCAGCAGAGGGTGCTCCAAGACCAGTGGATCCAAGCATTCTCTGCTCTGCTCTGCTTGCTCTGTGCGGGCGCAGACAATAGAGGCGCTTAGTGGAAGCGACAGTAGGTAACGAGGGAACGTGTCCTATGTTTGGATCCACAGGTTGGTAAAGTGTATGGTTGATACAGTTTTGTTAAGTTGAAATGAGTAACAGCATGTGTTAAAGCACTGAAGTTAAGATGAATGCTTTAAGTTGTGAAACACTTACTATATTGTCGTGGTTGGTGATCGGACGTTCACGTCCCCATGAGGTCGGTTGAACAAGAATGTGTGTGTGTGTGTGCTTGAGAGTATTAGTAGTTGGTACGGTATGTTGTAATGTTGATTATATGGAATGTGAACTTTGAAGAGCGGGCGCAGACGATAAAGGCGCTTAGCGGAAGCAACAGTAGCTAACGAGGGACCGTGTCCTATGTTTGGATCCACAGATGGATTGGTTGCTCAGTCACACCGTAGCTCAGCCGCTCAGTGCCCGCCGCCTGAGCGGTTTATGCTGCCGGCCAGGGACCCCTAGCTCTGGCGCCGGTAACATATTCTATTCATTTGTTGTTTCATCGTTTCATGGTTTCATTTCATATCACAGCCACTAGACTTTGCTTCTCCCAGTTGAAGCGCATGTTCTGAAAGTATGTGACTCCCAAAACATTTCGAACTCGGCCAATATGGGGTGTCAAAAATGTGTGACCGAAAACCCGGTTTGGAGATATCTGGGCCTGGTAATGGGTGTGTATCGCGTGGAGCCTTTAGGAACGGAGCGGGCGCTGTCGTCGACCGTGGCCGGCGAGGGTCGGGGTGGCCGGTTTGGGCCGCAACAGGTTAGAACCCGGGGATTGCCGCTTGCGGCTATATTTATTATTATTATTATTATTTGTCGTCTGCCGCTTGAGCTCAAATTCCCGTGAGCTGGAATAGGCCAGAAAGCTGAAACTTGGCCCAATGATTGGAAATGATGTGCATCAACTTCTATTAAAATATGAGCCCAGTTGGCCAGATGGTGGCGCTGTAATTAAGGCTTAAAAATGACTTTTTTGGAAGGCCACGCCCCTCACACCGTAAGTCCGATTGACTTGAAATTTGACACACAGGTCCAGCTCAATGTGCTCTACAAAAAAGCCTCTGGGACCATTAAAGTCCGTCATGATAGATTTTTTGCTAATTTGCATAATGTGAAAAACAGTAAAATGAATAGAACTTTTGAAAGATTGACTCTATCAACACCAAATTTGGTATACAGCCTCGGGGGATGAAAATACAAATTTCTATTATAAATGAGCTAGATCGGATCAAAAATATGGCCGCCACGGACCAATGAATCTCCGCGATGGGCGGAGCTTAGAAATGATTGGCCATAACTCCCACACCCCTTGCCCTATCATCACCAATCTTGGTGGGTAGGTTCACAACGGGACTGGGAAGCTGCCTACCAAAGCGTTTTGAGCTCAGCCTATAGGGGGCGCTATAAATGCCACACATGCATATCTCAAAGACCATTGAACAGAATTTCACCAAATTTGGTATGCATACTCTAGGGGGGACTGTTAACTTATATCTTGAGTGCCATGTTGATTGGTGAAAGTGGGCGTGGCCTGTTGGTCGTTAACTGCTGTTGTTTACGTTTTTTGAATTTATGATGAGCTGGAAGGACCTAGGGACATGAAAATCGGTACATGGATTATAAATGACATGCAAATGTTTGTCAAAAAATTTGACCCCATTCGGCCTAACGGGGGCGCTGTTACATGGCGTGTGAACTTCAAATGGCTCTCCCCGCCCAGATATGAGTGCTATTGACTTGAAATTTTACACACATGTCCTCCTGATGGTCCTCTACAAAAAAGCCTCTGGGACCATTAGGGTGATTATGACGGATTTTTCAATAATTTGCATAATGTGAAAAACAGTAAAATGAATAGAACTTTTGAAAGATTGACTCTATCAACACCAAATTTGGTATACGGCCTCGGGGATGAAAATACAAATTTCTATTATAAATGAGCCAGGTCGGATAAAAAACATGGCCGCCACGGACCAATGAATCTCCGCGATGGGCGGAGCTTAGAAATGATCGGCCATAACTGCCACACCCATTGCCCTATTGTCACCAATCTTGGTGGGTAGGGTCACAAGGTGACTGGGAAGCTGCCTACCAAAGCGTTTCGAGCTCAGCCCATAGGGGGCGCTATAAATGCCACACATGCATATGTCAAAGACCGTCGGACAGAATTTCACCACGTTTGGTGTGCTATTGACTTGAAATTTTACACACATGTCCTCCTGATGGTCCTCTACAAAAAAGCCTCTTGCACCATTAGGGTGGTTATTAGGGATTTTTTAATAACTTGCATAATGTGAAAAACAGTAAAATGAATAGAACTTTTGATAAACATATATGGTACTGCCTCATGCTGAACACCTCAAAGACAAAGGAAATGATCATGGATTTCCGTAGGTCCAAGCCCACTCTTCAGCCAGTCAACACTTGTGGAGTGGACATTGAGGTGGTGACAACCTAGAAATATCTAGGTGTTCATCTTGATAACAAGTTGGACTGGTCTGTTAACACAGATGCACTCTACAAAAAAGGGCAGAGGTGCCTCTTTTTCCTTAGAAAGCTTAGATCTCTAAACATCTGTAATAAGATGCTGCAGATGTTTTATCAGTCTGTGGTGGCAAGTGTTTTATTTTATGCTGCAGTCTGCTGGGGAGGAAGTTTAGGAAAAAAGCAGGCAAAGAGGCTGGATAAGCTTGTCAAGAAGGCTGGCTCTGTGATGGGAGTAAAGATGGACTCTCTGGAGGAGGTGGTGGAGAGATACACAATGAGGATGGTGGAGGCCATACTCAACAACACGGATCATCCACTTCATAACACCTTGATGGATCAAAGAAGCAGCGGTGGTGGACGGCTCCTATCTCTTGGGTGCAGGACAGAAAGATACCGTAGATCTTTCATACCCACAGCCATCAGACTGTTTAATTCTAATGCAAATGGAAGATGAGCTAAAAGACAAATCAATTTCCCTTTGGGATCAATAAAGTCATTTCTATTCTATTCTATTCTATTTGTAGTGGATGTGATAATAGCCACATATATAGTTTTTTTTATTAACGGACACCCCCCCTTTTTCATTTGAATATTCGAACCTTTTATTTTTTACATTTTGTAATAACCGTTTGCACCAGCAGAGGGTGCTCCAAGACCAGTGGATCCAAGCATTCTCTGCTCTGCTCTGCTCTGCTTGCTCTGTGCGGGCGCAGACAATAGAGGCGCTTAGCGGAAGCGACAGTAGCTAACGAGGGAACGTGTCCTATGTTTGGATCCACAGGTTGGTAAAGTGTATGGTTGATACAGTTTTGTTAAGTTGAAATGAGTAACAGCATGTGTTACAGCACTGAAGTTAAGATGAATGCTTTAAGTTGTGAAACACTTACTATATTGTCGTGGTTGGTGATCGGACGTTCACGTCCCCATGAGGTCGGTTGAACAAGAATGTGTGTGTGTGTGCTTGAGCGTACTAGTAGTTGGTACGGTATGTTGTAATGTTGATTATATGGAATATGAACTTTGAAGAGCGGGCGCAGACGATAAAGGCGCTTAGCGGAAGCAACAGTAGCTAACGAGGGACCGTGTCCTATGTTTGGATCCACAGATTGATTGGTTGCTCAGTCACACCGTAGCTCAGCCGCTCAGTGCCCGCCGCCTGAGCGGTTTATGCTGCCGGCCAGGGACCCCTAGCTCTGGCACCGGTAACATATTCTATTCATTTGTTGTTTCATCGTTTCATCGTTTCATTTCATATCACAGCCACTAGACTTTGCTTCTCCCAGTTGAAGCGCATGTTCTGAAAGTATGTGACTCCCAAAACATTTTGAACTGGGCCAATATGGGGTGTCACAAATGTGTGACCGAAAACCCGGTTTGGAGATATCTGGGCCTGGTAATGGGTGTGTATGGCGTGGAGCCTTTAGGAACGGAGCGGGCGCTGTCGTCGACCGTGGCCGGCGAGGGTCGGGGTGGCCGGTCTGGGCCTCAACAGGTTAGAACCCGGGGATTGCCGCTTGCGGCTATATTTATTATTATTATTATTTGTCGTCTGCCGCTTGAGCTAAAATTCCCGTGAGCTGGAATAGGCCAGAAAGCTGAAACTTGGCCCAATGATTGGAAATGATGTGCATCAACTTCTATTAAAATATGAGCCCAGTTGGCCAGATGGTGGCGCTGTAATTAAGGCTTAAAAATGACTTTTTTGGAAGGCCACGCCCCTCACACCGTAAGTCCGATTGACTTGAAATTTGACACACAGGTCCAGCTCAATGTGCTCTACAAAAAAGCCTCTGGGACCATTAAAGTCCGTCATGATAGATTTTTTGCTAATTTGCATAATGTGAAAAACAGTAAAATGAATAGAACTTTTGAAAGATTGACTCTATCAACACCAAATTTGGTATACAGCCTCGGGGGATGAAAATACAAATTTCTATTATAAATGAGCCAGATCGGATAAAAAACATGGCCGCCACGGACCAATGAATCTCCGCGATGGGCGGAGCTTAGAAATGATTGGCCATAACTCCCACACCCATTGCCCTATCGTCACCAATCTTGGTGGGTAGGGTCAGAAAGTGACTGGGAAGCTGCCTACCAAAGCGTTTTGAGCTCAGCCTATAGGGGGCGCTATAAATGCCACACATGCATATCTCAAAGACCATTGAACAGAATTTCACCAAATTTGGTATGCATACTCTAGGGGGGACTGTTAACTTATATCTTGAGTGCCATGTTGATTGGTGAAAGTGGGCGTGGCCTGTTGGTCGTTAACTGCTGTTGTTTACGTTTTTTGAATTTATGATGAGCTGGAAGGACCTAGGGACATGAAAATCAGTACATGGATTATAAATAACATGCAAATGCTTGTCAAAAATTTGACCCCATTCGGCCTAACGGGGGCGCTGTTACATGGCGTGTGAACTTCAAATGGCTCTCCCCGCCCAGATATGAGTGCTATTGACTTGAAATTTTACACACATGTCCTCCTGATGGTCCTCTACAAAAAAGCCTCTGGGACCATTAGGGTGATTATGACGGATTTTTCAATAATTTGCATAATGTGAAAAACAGTAAAATGAATAGAACTTTTGAAAGATTGACTCTATCAACACCAAATTTGGTATACGGCCTCGGGGGATGAAAATACAAATTTCTATTATAAATGAGCCAGGTCGGATAAAAAACATGGCCGCCACGGACCAATGAATCTCCGCGATGGGCGGAGCTTAGAAATGATCGGCCATAACTCCCACACCCATTGCCCTATCGTCACCAATCTTGGTGGGTAGGGTCACAAGGTGACTGGGAAGCTGCCTACCAAAGCGTTTCGAGCTCAGCCCATAGGGGGCGCTATAAATGCCACACATGCATATCTCAAAGACCGTCGGACAGAATTTCACCACATTTGGTGTGCTATTGACTTGAAATTTTACACACATGTCCTCCTGATGGTCCTCTACAAAAAAGCCTCTTGCACCATTAGGGTGGTTATTATGGATTTTTTTAATAACTTGCATAATGTGAAAAACAGTAAAATGAATAGAACTTCTGAAAAACATATATGATACTGCCTCATGCTGAACACCTCAAAGACAAAGGAAATGATCATGGATTTCCGTAGGTCCAAGCCCACTCTTCAGCCAGTCAACACTTGTGGAGTGGACATTGAGGTGGTGACAACCTAGAAATATCTAGGTGTTCATCTTGATAACAAGTTGGACTGGTCTGTTAACACAGATGCACTCTACAAAAAAGGGCAGAGCCGCCTCTTTTTCCTTAGAAAGCTTAGATCTCTAAACATCTGTAATAAGATGCTGCAGATGTTTTATCAGTCTGTGGTGGCAAGTGTTTTATTTTATGCTGCAGTCTGCTGGGGAGGAAGTTTAGGAAAAAAGCAGGCAAAGAGGCTGGATAAGCTTGTCAAGAAGGCTGGCTCTGTGATGGGAGTAAAGATGGACTCTCTGGAGGAGGTGGTGGAGAGATACACAATGAGGATGGTGGAGGCCATACTGAACAACACGGATCATCCACTTCATAACACCTTGATGGATCAAAGAAGCAGCGGTGGTGGACGGCTCCTATCTCTTGGGTGCAGGACAGAAAGATACCGTAGATCTTTCATACCCACAGCCATCAGACTGTTTAATTCTAATGCAAATGGAAGATGAGCTAAAAGACAAATCAATTTCCCTTTGGGATCAATAAAGTAATTTCTATTTTATTCTATTCTATTCTATTCTATTCTATTCTATTTCTATTCTATTCTATTCCATTCTATTCATTTGTTGTTTCATCGTTTCATTTCATATTTCATATCATTTCATATTATTGCATTTCATTGTTCTATTCTATTCTATTCTATTCATTTGTTGTTTCATGGTTTCATTTCATATCATTGCATTTCATTGTTCATGAAGAGGATGATCTGAGTTGTTCAGAATGGCCTCCACCAGCGTGTATCTCTCCACCACATCCTCAGTGAGTCCATCAGGGAGACATGACTGAAGCCAAGTGCCTCAGGATGTTTAGTCTGTATCCTAGCAACGACTTCATGGAGAATTTCACATGGAACTTTGGCAGTAGCCGTTGGTGGGATGTACACAAGTATTGTTTTGATTTGAAAAAATGTCTACTGCCTGAGTCTTCATCTATATCTCCAGCTCCTCATTATTCTTGTTGGCAGAGAGTTGATATTTTGCATGATGACTGACGGCAGAAAGGACCTTCACTTCATCTCCACTTCCAAGCCTTTAACCTCTGCACCACCAGCATAGCAACCACGAAAACACCTCCTCATCCCAGATGGAACAGGGTGTCATCCTCCTGAAGAATCTCCTCTCCCCACAGAAGTATCCATCAGTAGTTGAGAAAAACATACATTGACACAACAAAATAAAGCAAAGGTTGAGTAAAAACTCACAGCCACTAGACTTTGCTTCTCCCAGTTGAAGCGCATGTTCTGAAAGTATGTGACTACCAAAACATTTTGAACTGGGCCAATATGGGGTGTCACAAATGTGTGACCGAAAACCTGGTTTGGAGATATCTGGGCCTGGTAATGGGTGTGTATGGCGTAGAGCCTTTAGGAACGGAGCGGGCGCTGTCGTCGACCGTGGCCGCTCTTGGGTGCAGGACAGAAAGATACCGTAGATCTTTCATACCCACAGCCATCAGACTGTTTAATTCTAATGCAAATGGAAGATGAGCTAAAAGACAAATCAATTTCCCTTTGGGATCAATAAAGTCATTTCTATTCTATTCTATTTTATTTGTAGTGGATGTGATAATAGCCACATATATAGTTTTTTTTTATTAACAGACACCCCCCTTTTTCATTTTAATATTCGAACCTTTTATTTTTTACATTTTGTAATAACCGTTTGCACCAGCAGAGGGTGCTCCAAGACCAGTGGATCCAAGCATTCTCTGCTCTGCTCTGCTCTGCTTGCTCTGTGCGGGCGCAGACAATAGAGACGCTTAGCGGAAGCGACAGTAGGTAACGAGGGAACGTGTCCTATGTTTGGATCCACAGGTTGGTAAAGTGTATGGTTGATACAGTTTTGTTAATTTGAAATGAGTAACAGCATGTGTTAAAGCACTGAAGTTAAGATGAATGCTTTAAGTTGTGAAACACTTACTATATTGTCGTGGTTCGTGATCGGACGTTCACGTCCCCATGAGGTCGGTTGAACAAGAATGTGTGTGTGTGTGCTTGAGAGTACTAGTAGTTGGTACGGTATGTTGTAATGTTGATTATATGGAATGTGAACTTTGAAGAGCGGGCGCAGACGATAAAGGCGCTTAGCGGAAGCAACAGTAGCTAACGAGGGACCGTGTCCTATGTTTGGATCCACAGATTGATTGGTTGCTCAGTCACACCGTAGCTCAGCCGCTCAGTGCCCGCCGCCTGAGCGGTTTATGCTGCCGGCCAGGGACCCCTAGCTCTGGCGCCGGTAACATATTCTATTCATTTGTTGTTTCATCGTTTCATCGTTTCATTTCATATCACAGCCACTAGACTTTGCTTCTCCCGGTTGAAGCGCATGTTCTGAAAGTATGTGACTCGCAAAACATTTTGAACTCGGCCAATATGGGGTGTCACAAATGTGTGACCGAAAACCCGGTTTGGAGATATCTGGGCCTGGTAATGGGTGTGTATCGCGTGGAGCCTTTAGGAACGGAGCGGGCGCTGTCGTCGACCGTGGCCGGCGAGGGTCGGGGTGGCCGGTTTGGGCCTCAACAGGTTAGAACCCGGGGATTGCCGCTTGCGGCTATATTTGGAATATGTTTTCATGTGCCTCTGGAATTTGAATAAGTAGCAGTTTAGTACAGGCTGCGTTTGGTGAATGAGAAAAAAGGGAGAAGAGGGAGTGGGATGGTCAGTGACTGAGTGACCCAGATACATGAATTTTTCATTCCCACACCACAACAAAGCAGCAAATGTGCTGAGGAGGGGATGCTGAGAAGAGGGCACATAGGAGGTTTCCATGTTCCCCGAAGTTTAAAGTCTGAATCTCTGCCTCACTGAGTCTCTTTCCTTCACTTTTTTTGCTTCTTTAAGCTTCAACATTCATGAAAGTCGACACATAAATTACGCTTTTCTGTGATTTCCAGGCAGGGTAATAACAGGCAACTGCAGCGTTTTCTTAGTGCAGTCTTCCAAGGTTTTTATTTTTCCTTTAGCAGAGAGTAAAAGTCAAAGTGAAGTACCTTCCACAGCGTGATTGTAATTTTCCACCTCTCTCTCCTTCATGTATAAAACTTGAAGCCAGCAGCACCAGTCGGGTTCCCTTTGTTCTTGGCCCCGACGTGCCAGCAGTGTCACAGCACGACATACTCTAACTGTTCACCCCTCACATCATGTTTATTGCAGGAGTGGCAGCTCCTCTGTAATTACAACTGACACCTGACGGCTGCTTGTGTTACATAGTTTGCTGAACTCAGTGCTCAGATTAAAATAGTACTTTTTCTCTGTGACAGAACCGCACACACGACTTATTCTACTGATTCTTTTGTTCATTTGTGAAGCTTCCAGTCTTTGTGTTGACATGTTTTTCATCATAAATTATGCATCAAATGCGTTTTTATTCAGTTTCACAAATGTTCTCATAAACTCCCAAAGCAAAGGTCCTTACTGTATATGATATTTGCACCAATCACCTAGAATATTACTGTGACGCGAGATCTATCAAATCAGCTCAGGTGTCACATCAGCAGCAGCACCGTGTTATGTCCTTATGTCCTGCGTTAGCTCCCTTCAGCTGATGATGACAACCCTTCTGTCGACTCATAAGATCAGTGACAGGTCACTGCAGCTAATTGTTAAAAATAAAGCTGCAGCATGTAAGATGATTATAGAGATAGCAGCAGTTAAGACTGAGTTAATCATTGCTTTGAAAGAGTTACAAATACAACCTGATGAAAGAAGTATATGCTGTATAGGGAACTGGAAAAAGAACAACCCATAACTCATGTTCATGTGTGATTACCATGATCATGATTCCACCACATGGTTCCACAACACTAGTGGCTTCTGATTGTTTGAACGTTAATCTTTCCCATCACTTGTTTTCATCCCACATGTTCTTTTCTCTGCTATAGGCTCTACAGTATGGAGTCAGACTATAACTAATCTTCTCTCGTGTCGCTTGGAGCCATGCTATAGCTAGTGCTAATCTCCTATAGCCTGCAGCCTTAGCCTATGCCAAGGCTAAGCCCTTTTTGGGTGTGTGTGTGTGTGTGTGTGTGTGTGTGTGTGTGTGTGTGTCGTGGCAGGCCATACTAAGGCTAATCTGCTGTTGTTTAGTCATGCTAATGCTAATCCAGATCTGAGACGTAGAGGTACTGACTGAGACGCCTGTGGTCCATCTCTGCCCTCCACTCTCATCACCTCCTCTGAGTCTGACTTCACCTCCTGTATCACACTCTGTCTGACATTTACTATCCTTTCTACATCTGCCTTTGTCTCCGCTTTCATTCTCCGCTAACATTAACTTACCTTTTTGAGCCACTAGTCTTTGCACACATTGATTAAACTAAGAGTTGATTTGTGAAAGTGCCAAATTATGCTTTTTTTAATCATAATATCTTAATTATTGCAACCCCCTGTAAGAAAATATAATATGCTGTATACATGCATATAGTATGACTTTTCATATATGATGAAGTAAAATATATACAATTGTATTTAAATAGGATGAAATTGGTCTATATATTAACCCGGTAACCCCCAGTGACCTGTGGGAATACAGGGCCTGCCTGTCCAAAGGGTGTTAAGGTGTTAACATACATCTGTCCAGCCGATACATATACGTATGTTTGTATGACTGTATTATGTTGTCATTGATAGAGTGTGCAGCTAAATGTGAATTGGCTCAGGATGAAAGTCAGCAACTCAAATCTGTTTTCATGGTTCTCAGCAAGGAAACAATGGACTTCTCCCTTCAGGTTGGGGGTGACTTGCTGCCCCAAGCAAAAGGTTTCAAGTAGTTGCACTGTCACCAATACAGTGGACCTTGCATTGCGATATTGTGGTGAGGAGGGAGTTGAGCCGGGCGGCAAAACTGTCAATTTATTGGTCAATCTTCATTATCCCATCTGGCCTCAAATGCCTTGATAAGTTGAAGAAACTGCATGGATGGATGGATGGGTGGATGGGTGGGTGGATGGATGGAGCAGACAATGTAAAAATTTATATGTGATGACCTCTTGAAATTTGATGTCTTGCTTTTCTTTTGTTATGGCAACACTCAGAGTGAAGACGGTTCAGATATGCATGACTGAATCAGGCATCTGTCCCCTCTCAGCAAGAATAATCTAGGTTTGGTTCCCGGGCCGGGGTCTTTCTGGGCGGAGTTTGCATGTTCTTCCTGTGTCTGTGTGGGTTCTCCAGCTTCCTCAGTCCAAAGTCATGCACACCGGGCTGATTGCCCTTAGGTGTGAATGTGAGTGTGAGGTTGTCGGTCTGTGTGTGTGGCCTTGTGATACACTGGTAAACCTGTCCAGGGTGCACCCCTGCCTCACCCTATGTCAGCTGGCATTGTCTCCAGCCCCCCGCGAACCTACATGAATAAGCAGTACAGACAATGGATGGATGTGTGAATTGGATCTGCTGGGAGTTTCCCTGGTCCCCTCTCCTGCCTGCTTAGCTGTTGTTTATTTATTTCTCTGGCTAGACAGCTTCCCGTCACTGCTAAAATTCCCTGCTTTCTAGTGTCTGCACAAAACAGCTTCAAGTTTCCCCCAGTGATCCAGTATGCAGAGTGTCTTCCTCCTCCCCCCTCCCACTGTCTTCCACTAATGATCTGTCTGGAGACAGTTTTTAATGTTCTTTCCTGCTAATTTTTCATCAACACTGTTGTTGTTTTTTTCTGCCATCGTTCATCATGTTGTGTTTTAAAGTCATTTAGATTTCCTTATCAAATTCATTTGCACCTTATCATCAGGACTTTTTTGTATTTTTTTGTTTTGTTTTGAAGACAGTTATTAGAGCTTGCCTTTTCTGTCATTTATCTCTGCTACACAAATTGTGTTTTTGCTTTGTTCTTCTGTTGTGGCAGCATTTTATCACCTTGTTTAATTACCTTTCTTCTTCTACCTTTTACCACTGTGCAAACTAAATTAATGAAGTAAACAGAGGTACAGACCTGCAGGCAAGTTAAATGCATATTGATAAAAGCGGAAATGAAAATGTAGAATTTTTCACACATTACACACACGCACTCACACATACATATTGCCAATGCATAGAAAGTGATATAACAATTCCTCTGAAAGGCAAGCAGGCACTGACGCTACACCCACATCACCTATAAACACAAACTCTGAGAAACCTTTAGGGGCCTCACAGGCAGAATGTTATAGTATATCATCAGTCTCTGATGTTCACAATGTCCCAGGAATGGTGTCGTAAAGAGCTGATCTAATTTATCAGTTTATGTATTCACTTTTCATGTGCGTCCACTTTCCTTTAACCTCACTTAGCAGTTTCTTGCATTTCCCAGCATGCCTTAGGAGACTCCCGGGAGAGGGAACGTGAGCAATCACCTGCAGGTTTTAGCTGTGGAGGTGGATTAAAACGATGTCCAAAGTCAGATGTGAGAGTGTGAGATTTTTTCTTGCTGTGCCACTTACTCCAAACACACTGTTCGTCTGTTGAGCCTGCAGAGAACTGCGCTCCTCTTCTCTGTTGGATATTTCTTCCCTGTATGAATGTTGAATGGAGGAGTAAATGCCACTCATTGATTCTGAAGGACAGATGCTAAAACCTTTAATGCTAAGAACACAGTGCAGTGTGGGGGGGGGGGGACGACAAACAATTATTGTATTTCTCTGAGTTCATGGCTCTGCTCTCTCTGGGTATAATGTCAGATATAAGCCTCTGAGTTTATCACTTCCCTTGCTATCCTTTTATAGTGTCACAATATGACTCACTCTCCATTTAGAGTTCATACATTAATCCATCCAATGGATGAAGTATTTGTGTGACGAGCTAGCCCCTCCCTCAGGAAAGAAAGAAAAAAGAGATACAAACTGGTCAGGTGTGTCTTTCAGTGTCATTTGACAAAAATGTCCCTTTTCTTAAAGAACACGACTTTTCTTTTGGTCAGCAGTGTCTGACTCCTTTGTTTCTGTCAGTATGTTCTACTTGTTGTCAGAAAACATTGAACTCAACATGTCACTGACAAAAAGCTATCCAGTGATTGATGTGGAAAGTAATACTCAGGACTGGTGTGATGATTTGTTGGTCTGGTGGTGGAGGGGGTGGGGGTTGGGATGGGTATAGCATCGTCTCAGAAGACAGATGGAGAGAAATTGTGGGAATACTAATAAGTTAATGATGCAACATATTGACATTTCTCTCCTTCTCCTCTCCATCCCTGCACTCCTTCCTTCTTCTGCTCCCACCTTCCTCCCTTCCCTCTCCTCTCCTCTCCTTGCTCTTCTCTGCCTTTATGCAGGTAGGAGGGTGTCCTTGTTAGCTTGTCATCCTGTTGTAACCCGGAGGCCAGTGATGTGACTGGAATGTGAATTCAGCATAAAAGGACTGACACTACCCGAGGACTTCCTGCTTCCCCAAGAAACTCAGGTAGCACGGCTGTAATGGAATTTTTAATGTGTTAATTCTCTGTGTGGTTTGATTGTGTGAGTGGAATAATTACAAATGGTGACAAGCAGAGCAGGAAGCAGCCTGGGAAATGTTAAATGTTTGATTAAGGCCTGGTAAAGTTAGACTTTTTACACACCGGTAGTCTGGCAGGGAAATAACCAGCAGTCTTTTTTCAGCTGAAACATTTATTAGGTTAATTAAGTGGGAAATACAGTAATCGATTCATAAATTATAAGTGGAATTTAGTGGACATGACTGCTGTATATATAGTGACAATTCAATTTATACATAGCACCTGGTGGTTAATAATACTTGGTGTGATAGTAGAAATCTTTGTGAGAGTTTGGGGGAGGCGGGGGGCTGCTGGAGATCATGGTTGTACATAATTAATGGCTGCATTGACTTGTATGAATTGATTGACATCACAGCTCACAGACCTTTTGTCAGCAGATTGTATCAGTGTTTTCCCAACAAAATCAATCACGCTTACTGATGTCCATGTCTTATTTGGAAAGGAAGTGGGGATAGTTCCCACTCTGCCTCACTGTGTGGGAGCTGCCACAGCACTTTTGGCTTTCGGGGGGGGGGGGCAATGAATCCAGTCAGATCTGGTTAGAGGAAACAACAAGGCGTAGCATGGGATTCATATTTATGGATGTATTAATGCCCAAAGGGAAATAATTGTGTTGGACAATGATGACAGTGAGAATGTTGTTTTTGTGAGCATTTGTCCTAATGAACATATGTTTGAAGTGTGTGTGAGTGTAAGTCTGCACAATTTGTGTGAATATCCGTTGAAGCTGATTCCATGAGCTTATGGCCCTGTACAAAACATCTTTCTTTAAGAAGTTTGAAGAATTTGGAGCAGATAACGTCATGTACCTGTAGTAAATTTCGGAGTACACCATTAAAATGAGCCGATAAATATAAATAACAATCTCCTCTCTAAAAGAGATCCATCCCAGTTTACTGTGCATTTCGACAGTGCTGGTCAAAGAGGGGCAGCCCAGAGTGAGTCTGGCTGCTTTGTCTGTCATTTTCTTATGAGCTGTTTAAAGGCAGAAGACCAGACAACTGAGCAATAATCCTGGTGGCACAGAATTAATAAGTGGCTCATTTGACAGAGCAGTGATGAAGATAACAAAAGTGGCACATTTCCTAGTAGTTGCATCTGCTCTTTAAAACTATTTTATTTACATGTTCAAACCAGGACAGTGTGTTATCAAGCCAGATACCCAGTAGCTTATGCCCTAAAATTGACTTTCCACTCTTAATTCTAAGACGCTATACAGCTATTTTACTAAATAAAGTGTCCTGGCGAAGCCTTTCGCTGTAGTCCTTCAGCTAACTTATCCAGAGTGACTCACAATAGCTGCAACAGTATAAGCTGCAATAAAGTCTCAATTCCTGCATCATCCACAGTACAAATGTCCAAGAAGAAGAACTGTAAGAGGATTGCAAGGGGCAGAGCTCCAGTGCATGGACAAAAGATGGAATATATATCCCTGTGTCCATAAAAAAATAGATCTTGTAGTATATTACAGCAGCGTGCTCGAGCATGAAATAAGATCTGAAAGAAGAGATTTGGGGGGAAACTGAGAAATGTTTCTGCTATTAGTTTTTTTTCTTCTTCTTCTTCTTTTCGCCCCCAAAGAGGCTCAGGCGGTAAAAAGCAGTGAGAGAATTACTTTGCTGTTCCACTGGAACAGAAGCCACTGGAAAGTCTTTATAAGATTATATTTGGAATTGAAATCTAGGAAACTGGATCTTGCAAATATGCCCTGTGGTGTGAGAGCAACTTTCAGTTTTACCGAACATCTAATTACTTTTATATCATTTTTAAAAGAATCAGTTAGAAAAACACATTAGTGACATACTGTATGTGCCTTTGTGTAGTATGATGTTAGGGATGTACCATGTAATATGTGTACTGTAATGCATGTAAAGTTGTTTTGTTACAGGCTGGCACTGAATATCTTGCCCAGGGACTCCAGTTAAAAACTCTAGCCAGTTAGCTAATGCTGGCACATTTACAGAAATGATGTTTAATATGCACCGTCCCTGTGAAAATAAACAAAAACAAAAAAAAAAAAAAGGAGAAAAGACATACTACTAGGCAATAGGCAAAGAGGCTGGATAAGCTTGTCAAGAAGGCTGGCTCTGTCATTGGAGTAAAGATGGACTCTCTGGAGGAGGTGGTGGAGAGATACACAATGAGGATGGTGGAGGCCATCCTGAACAACACGGATCATCCACTTTATAACGCCTTGATGGATCAAAGAAGCAGCGGAGGTGGACGGCTCCTCTCTCTTCGGTGCAGGACAGAAAGATACAGAAGATCTTTCATACCCACAGCCATCAGACTCTTTAATTCTTCTGCAAATGGTAGATGAGCTACAAGACAAATGAATTTCCCTTTGGGATCAATAAAGTATTTTCTGTTCTATTGTATTCTACTGTGGCAAAGCTAACAGAAATGGAATCAAACAGGAAAATAAAATAAACTGTAACCCAACTGCTAACTGATGGTGTCATTGTGATGCCATCAGATGTAATAAGTGTTGGGCTGTGGTTGTATGACATGGGGAAATTAGTCAAATGAAAGGGACTACTGATTTGCATCAAAGTGTGGCATCCCTTTTTGTATTGACTGGATGTCACCTTACATGCACACACAGATAGTTCTTCCACCTTGACATTCAGTGTGCATGCTCACACATGCATGCTCAGTACCTGATTAGTGCTCAATAGGAAAGATCAGGGCGGAGTGGTGCACTCTCAGCCAATCACTGAGTAAGTATGTGTCTGAGTGTGTGTGTGTGTGTGTGTGTGTGTGAGAAGAGCAGCGATAGTGCCGTCTCAGAGAATCACTCATTGGATATTTCAGATCCTTTTCAATTTTCTACATCATTTGCTACAACCATTTATCCAGAGCACCGAGTGCACAGAGAGTTTTATTCAAACTTAACCTCTGCCCGTGTTTCACACTGACGACCACCACACATCAATACGGTCACTGAAAAACGTCGACAGTGGTCAGTCACATGATCATCCACCGTGCCATCTGGGCAGGTCATGACAATCAGTGGAGCATAAATCAGTGTGTTAAATTCTACTTTAACTGCACCAATGACCGTTTTTGTTGAACAGAATGCATTTCCTCCCTGGATCCAAGATGGAAGAAGGAAGTAAGGAAGAAATATTCAGCAACATTTCACAGTAAAGACTGAGGTGCTATCTGCACCCTACCAGAGTGTCTCTGCACCTCTGCTTCACCACATTTCTACATTTCACAGGGACTAAAACTGAAAACAAGACTTTATAAAAGTAACCTTTTGTCTTTAACCTGAACACTGGAACAGTGAGAGGGCCCAGACCAGCACCTGAGGGGTCAGTTCAGATGGCAAGGAGAGGGGACATCCAGCATGTACTCTGACACCAGGTTATTCAGAGCTTTGTATGTAGTTAAAATCACAACAGAACTTCCACCTCCATTCAGCTCTTCTGCATGTTCTCCTTAGACCATGGATCTCCTCATCTATCCATGGGGCAATTTTGATAGTCGCCATAAGTCTAGTTATTGTCAGTGGTGGAGGAGCATTACTGACCAAAAGCTGGTCATTTGTCATTTGTCATGAATGTGTGTTAAACAGGGTGGACATGATCAGAAAGAGAGAGAGAGAGAAAAAAAAGGTCTAGTGTGTGCTCCCAACTGTGAGTCGGACCATGCACATGTTGGGCAAAACTGTAGGACTCCACATGATTTAAAAAATGAGTTGCAGCTTGATTTAAATGGGTTGTTGACGTGAATATTAAAATCACCAAAAGCCCTACGTTTCTTTTGAAAGTTCAGTCAGACACACAGGGTTAACAACTGAGGGATGATGAATATCTACAGGGACTAGAGAAAATAATGCTACACTTAAAAGCACTTTTAAAAATTGCAGCAGGGAACTCCTCTTCGGCCATTTTCCCCAGGGCAGCCCAAGAGTTCATCACCTGGTCTTCACCACGTTCCTTTTAAGAAAAGAAAGTTCCCAGCTATCATGAAGTTGTTTAGAATAAAGCTTTTGTTGGAGACTGACCTCACATCAAGGAAAAAGCAATTTTAGGTGGCAATCTGATTAAAAGCTGAGAAATATTCAAAATGGCTGCAAAATTGTCCACAAAGAGAATATCTCTGTTCTCACAGTAACCCTACCAACACACATGGAGCTGGTGAAGCTTATATCACCAAATCACGGAGGGAGGTGGACCGGAAACAACCACCTGCTTTCCAGTGTTTTATGTCATGTGTGCCAGCCTGTAACCACTGCAGCGGCAGGGTTGCAACACTGCATGCTGGTGTCCTGACAATCAGGACGAATGGAGCAGTGTAGTTTGCAAGTCACCAAGTCACCACTGAGGTGCTGCACAGTGAGTCCTGTTCCATGTGGCCGGTTGAGAGATCGGAGGTCCGATGCCCGTGTGTCAGTCAGGGAGGAATGGGATCCAGCATCCAAGGGAAGGAAGTCGTGTGGGTCAAGGATGATGTAGACCCATTTATTCTCCAACTGGATGTAGTTGAGAGGAGGTGCAGGGGAGCAGCGCCTCCATTTTCTGCCATGACCAACCAGCTACCAGGGACCGGGACTCCTGCTGGGAAGGTGAGATCATCAGGACTTTAGGCTTTGCCATGAGTTGTGTCGGAGCGTCGAAGTGTTGACAGGCTCCGGTGGCGGATCCTCCACCGACAGCACCTAGACACGGAGAGTTTTCACAGCCCATTCAAGATGCTGGCCACACTGACAACACTGGCAATATGGGCATTTGGTGTAGAGTCCTGCACTGGGTCGGGTACCCGCATAAACAGCTCATTTACGGGTGGTTTTTAAAAGCTTTTTTTTTCACAGGTTCGGATCTGGGTGGAAAAAACAACATGCGGGTTGGATCGCGGGTTTTAGATAAACAAATCAAGATTAATACAAAATGATGATAAATAAAATAAAATAAAAACAAAAGTTGGCTGTGACTGTGACATGATGATCCATGGGCTGTGACGCTGTGAGCGTCACCACGGCGACGGCTGCTTCTGGTCATTAGCCACGCAAACATTTCCGGGTTAACAAAACAACAATGGCGGAGGACGTGAGAGTGAAGTTGCAGAGCGGAGAATACAAGTCTTCAAGAGTTAAATCTAAAGTCTGGGAGCATTTTGGTATCATCATAGATGACCAAAATAACCAAGTCGCTGGATTCGCCGCGTGTAAAAAGTGCAGGAAAGTGTTATGTTACGATAGCCGTAAACTTGGTACCTCATCACTAAAGAAGCACACCTATTACACACAGTAAGTTCCTTTACAGAGACTTCTGTGGGCGGAACAGTGTGTTCGAAAGGGTTAAAAGTAACAAACGAGTGCTTTTACACTCGTATAGGAGAAGAACACACAAAGGGCTGATGATGGAGAGTCAGGTTTTTATTGAGTTGATGACTGCTTCATTCAGGTGCATTCATTGTTCACTCACTGGCACTGTGATAATATGCTGTTCAATATGTCAATATGACAAAATGATTACTTTAAATCTGGGTTACGGGTCGGACTGCGGGTCGTGTTTCAGCGGGTCGGGCCGGGTTGCGGTACTAACTGGCCTGATGCGCGGGTTTGCGGTTTGGGTGCGGGTTTGTATGGCCCCGGGTCGGGGCGGGGCGGATCTTGAAAATTGGACCCGTGCAGGACTCTGATTTGGTGTTGTGGTTTCCTGCCAGAAGCTTAAAGAGACTTTCATGTAGTTTGAAGTCACAGATTTTAATGGTTTTCAACACTGTGTTTGAATCAGAAGAAGCTCTCAGAGAAACGTTAGAGTGTCCTGTGTCCACTGAAGAGTGTCGGTGAAAAACTAGTGAAACTGCTTTATTCAGTCTTTGTACTGGTTTTCATCCCCTGGTCCTGCTTCCAGCTGCTGCGTCAGCACTGCTTCTGGTCCGACCAGCATTTCACAACTCTCCCCGGCTGAACACTGTCATCAGTGCTGACGTTATAATGTTATAAAGTCATGTTCACGGTGGTAATAATAATTTCACAAACACTGATGCTCAGCAAACTGTGATTAAAAGAGCATTTTATGACATCACTGGAGTTCGTCATGTGATCAGTGTGACTGATTGTTCACATACATGTGTCTGCGCTTCTATCAGTCACAAAAACTATCACTCTACTAATGTCCAGATGTTTAATGGTGCTGCCCTCTTCCTGTTGAATCCCTCTTCTTGGCCACCTTCTGTGTGTCCATGCTGTAAAGTGGACAGGACGAGGCCTCTAAAGCAGGAATATATCAGGGTGTGACTTTTAAATTACAATCATTTTCACCTGCCAGATTTATGAACACCACGCCAGTTTTACACTGAAATCAGCAACATACACACCTTTGGTAAATCGCGCGTGACACTTGGCGCAGGCTGATATTTACACCAGAATCTACACCAGATCCTACACAGGTTTGATAAATGAGGGGCACAGTGTAGAAATCCACACTGGGAGGAACTCCCACACTTTCATGATGCCCAGTTGTTTTGAATTGAATTGAATGACAGTTCAACCATTAAAATCAGCATGACTGCACCTTGATAATGCTTTGGTAAAATATAATTAAATGACACCCATCTCACCTCTCTCTGGTCATTCTCCACAAATACTTTCACATTTGGTCCTTGAAGTACATTTTAGTTCTGACATATGCACTATGCACGTACACAGATAGGAATACAGAGCTTCAGTGGGTGTCAGTCCCAGTTGGGTTGTGTTGGGTAGTAACTTCATGCTGTCATGGTCCATCTTCATGTGAAAGCTCAGACTCTGTTTGCCCAAATCTGCAAACTTGAATATACACGTTGATGTAAATGGAAAAGAGGTTCACACACACCTTTGGTGTTTTGTTTAATTCCTCCTTTTGGTGACATTTTACCACAGGAGCTGTCGACCCAGAGAGTTTAGTTCTCATTACTGCCCCTCTCCATGGAGGAACCACACCAGTGGAGCAGAAAACATTCAGTCTTTAAGTCTTAAACATGATGCAGACGCCTCAGAAGGCTGGGAAAAAATGTCAGGATTATAATGAACAGGTTCCCAAAGAAAGTTCAAGCTCAGTTCAAGCGAACATTTTATAACAAGTAACAAAGTAACAAACAAGTCTGTGCCTTCTTCTTTTTCTTTTGTTTAAGACTATCGTTGGTTCGTGTCAAAGTAAAAATACAGAAAAAAAAGCTTCATAGTGGTTTTGTGAACATGCTGGAAACTGGAAAGAGTTTCACTGATTACAACGAGTTTACACAAGTGCTATTCAGGTTTCAAGTCACATGAATATATTTAGGATGCAGGAGCATCCTTTAAGGAACACATTGATGTATCTGTGAGGCAAACGTTGCTCAGGTTTCTTGTCTTTGTTGAGAAACTCTGGATTTTTCCACACATCCAGTGCATCCAGAAGTAATATGCTGCTCCAGGAGGAGCTGGTCCTACACCAGCCTCCTCCTCACTTTTAACATCTAATTGGATAATTCAGGCAGTGAGCTCCTATGGAGGGCTTGGAGCGTACGATCACGCAGCTGATATATTGCTCCTCCGCCAGGAGACATTGTGGCGTCCCTCTGGGCTGTGCTCGCTCTGCAAGGAGCAAATCACAGTCCACAAAACTCTAAATCTGTCTCTTTACTGTGATTCAGCTCTCTGTGCTGGCTGCGATCACAACCATTCATCATGAGGATGTGGATATCTGATCTTTATCTGCGCTACCTGTGTTTTCTAATAGAAGAAATGAGCGACCTGTGACCTCCTCTCCACAGCTGGCGCTCTGTCTTTATTTTTCTCTGTCTGGCCTGTCTTCAGGTTTTACATCCAGATCTGCTGCTCTCGGCTCCACTTGGGAATGTGATTGGACTTTAATGTAAGTATGCACAAGAGTATTCAACATTAACACTCACCAAGTGTCAGTGGGATTTGTCTTGGGGGAGTGGGGGTGTCAGCCTCTGCACATGCTGGGAACATTTAAATGCTATATGTTGACTATTTTTAGCTCTGACTCTTTGTCTGTTCCCAAAGCTTTTAAATGAATGTTTCTGTACATGCATGTTGTTTTCTATCACAGAAACGACTCCTCCACATGCAGATGAGTCATTTTTGTGAAAGAAAGACAAGAGAAAAATCATCCATTCAGTGATAAAGTCTGACATTCGCCATTATTAAGTTTTTAACAGGTGGACCAGAGATGGAACCTTTTTCTTATCACAAACATGTTTTCCATTTTTCTTTACAAGAAAGGATGACAGTGACAACAATGAGGGAAATGTACATTTTGATGGATTCTTTAAAATCTATTTTTCAATCATTGTGAAAGGTGAAGGCAAGACTACATTTAAATGTAAATGTTAATCATTATTTAGATGTGTCTGTTTGAGAGGAGGGCGTTGCAGTGTTGTGAAAAGTCTTGGTGAACATAAAGTCTGGCGTGGAACAACTTTTCCTAAACGGCCTTCAGCATATGTGAAGCAGTGCAAATGGGGATCATTTCAGTTCACATTTATGGTGGGAACATTATAAACAGGCCATCAAAAGGAAACAAAGTCCATCATTCACACTCGTCCATGTGCATCACATCCACAGCGGCACCGCTGCGTCAAACAGTCAATAGCAGCATCACGGGCTGAATGATAATGATATCTCCTTTCTTAACTGTGCTGACTTTGAAAAAGCCGTCCATGCTTTCATTGGTTCAAAGACTCAGCCACTGTAGTGCACCCTGTTGGTGTCCTCCATCAGTCACCTGCAACTCCTGCAGAATGCTGTAGCCTGTCTTTTAACAAACACTCCTAGATGTGTGCACATCACCCCTGTCCTCTCCTCCCTGTGCACTAACTGATTTTCAACCTTTAATGTTTGATTTTAAAGCTCTTAACAGCCTTGCTCCACCTTATTTATCCCACCCACTCACACTACAGGACAAAAACAGAGCTCTCAGGTCATCCAGCCAGTGTCTGTTAGAAGTCCTCCGGTCAAAATATAAATACTTCTTGAAAGTGTTATTTTATTCTGGCTTCATGTACCTATGTACCTGTCTTTTTATTGTTTTGTTGTGTTATTGTAAAGCACTTTTTCACCCTTTGGGCTGCCGTAAAGGGCTATACTAGAAATACACTTTGACTGATCTGATCGATAATATTTAAATTCAGTATAAATACAACAATCAAATGGAGGCATTAAGAACATGAGCTCGGCCAGAGATTAGTAAACTTACAGTACTAAAGCCCAAAGTGTGGATTATCCATTGACAGCTTCCACTATTCCTCCAGGGGAGAGAGAGCCTGGTGCAGTGGAGGCATGTGCTTCAGTTTGAACTAATGGGCCGATTCCAGATAGCGGTGGGGACATGTCCCCAGTGTCCCTGGTGTAAATGACACCTGTGCTCTGCAGGTTTTATTGGCTAAGTTCAGATAAAAACCTCTGCCCTCTCTGCTGCTCTTTCTGCCTCACTTCATTTCATTCCTGTCCTTCTTTCATTCTCACCATTTTTCTCTCACAGTGTCTTTCCTTTCTCATCCTGTCTTTTCTCTAGTCTGGGTGCTGGTATTACTTTCATGATCTCTATCACACATGATATCCTCCTTTCCTACTTTAGCATCCTTACCTTCGCTCTGTCACACTTTCTCCCCTTCACCCTGATTCTCCTCCTGTTTTCTGTTTTTTTCTAAATATCTTCTTTAACTCTCCCTGGGCTTCTGTCTTTCAACTTATTCTTTGATTATTCACTCTTTCTTCTTCTATTTCCCGTCTCTCTTCATCTCTCTCCAGTTGATGATAATATTAATATCAGTAGAGAGTTCCACGATCAAAGAGTCAATGATGAATAATAATTATGAGACAATTACTGCTTGGAGAGATAGGGGAGATGTACACTACACACACGCACACACACACGCATGCACGCACGCACGCGCACACACACACACACGCACACGCACACGCACACACAGAGTGAGAGCTTCCTATATTTTTCAGTGTTGTATAGCTTTAGCTTTACCGGCTTGTGTTAAACCATGATATACACCCCTTACTGTTCATATGACACCATCCCCCAGCCTGCATGTCTGATTGTACAGCCTACTAACTTTTTCCATACATCAGGCCTGCATTGGTGACAGTCTGGATTGGACTGAAAAAGCAGCCAAAGGAGTTCTGCTACCTAGCATAAGCACCTCTTTATGCACCAGTGGAGAAGAAACACTGCATGTTTTGTGTGAGACTGTTCACTCACCGAGAGTCAACCTCTTGGTCGAGGCAGATGGCTCCGCCCTGATTCTGCTCAAGGGTTCAGCCTCTTAAAAGGAGGTTCGTCCTTTATTACTGTTGCCATGTGTGCTTGCTCTTGGTGGGATCCTATTGTTTTTTTCTGGGATTATCGTTATTTTGCTGGAATATTTGCTTTTGTGTGCACAGAAACTCAGACCCAAGGTCCCTGTGACATTGCAGAGTTCAGTAGTACAGTAATTGTGCTAGGGTGTGGTCAGCAAGCCCCACAAAATGTAGGTCCATGACTGGACAAAGGAGTTCAGATGGTCATGGAAGTGGGTGAGATGACTGGACACATCATAAAGGAGCTGGTACAGTGTGATGGCCTCCAAGTCGCTTTGTTTTTGCTCACTCTGTTCTGTTGTCCTTCAGGTCCTGGTAGGCAGAGTTGCTGTGAGTGCATGTGGGTGCACCTGGCCAGTCTACCCGTCATGCCTTTAAGTGAGCATGTTGATTTTTTGGTGTTCTAAACTCTCCCAAAGACTGCACCTACTTTGCAGATTTAGAGTGTTTTTGGCATCAGCCCTAAAGTTATGCTGCTGTTTTACAATGGAGCTGCAGCCTGGTTCAACACACTTTCCATAAAAGCAAATAAAAAACCGACAAACTGGCAAAACCTGCCAGGAAGGTGACTGGACAAAAAGATACCCATCCCTTCAGTCTGTTTTTGAGAAAGTTATCTTTAACCAAGGACAACAAATTCTTAAAGATACTTCTCATATTCTCTTTCCAGAATATGAAGTCTACCTTCAGGGAGACGTCACAGAACCTGCAAATATAAAACTAATCGCTATAATCTCTCCTTCCTCCCTACGCCCATTGCGAACAACAACAATTGCAACAATTGCAAATGAACAGAAGGACTCCTGAGTAGCCTGCCCCACACTTGGCCCTTTATAGTTTATATTTCTTCTGTTCGTCCGTCTTGGTAAACCATGGATGTAAACACGGAACAACATCTCGCAGCAAATCTCACACATGCGCACAAACATCAACAGAGCCACTGGGAGCTACTGCTACAACGAGGCTAAAAACTGAGATCAAATTCATTTTTTCTGAACAACTTTTTCATGTCGGGGCTTCAGGACACTTGGGTCAGTACAGACAAGCAGTATGGAGGTATTTGGTTGTTTCATAGTGTGTGTTTTTGGACGATTCAAGGGTTAGGTGAGCACCATCCACTGCCATTAGATGAAAATCTGTTGCTAGCTGGACCCCCCCCTGCAACTCCAAAAGCATTTGGATAACTCCAAAAGTTCTTCCAACCCTTCGTTGGCATGACGGTGAGTAGAAAATGGGTGAACTTTCGATTTTGGGTGAAGTATCCCTTTAACTGCTGAGCTGCAGAGTAAGGGACAGTTCAACATTGCTTGCAGCTCAAATTCATTTTGAAATTTAATAGCTGCTTGTAGTGACAACAGGATCATTAAACTGTGGTGTGGTCATGTGTAGTTCAGGAAAAGTCTGTAGCAACTCAAGACTGGACATGTCTCATCAGAGCCATGTTTTCCCCATAACCTTAACCAACAGCTTTGTTTAACTCCAACCACAGACAGGAGGCAAGATGCAGATGTTAGGCTCTGGTGTCACAGTCCTCCACTTTGTACCTCGGTCATCCACCCCAACCACCTCCATGTGCCTCTGGTACACTTTGCACGACATTTTTTCCACAATACATATTGTGATATTAAAAAATACAAGAATTTTCTCCAGATGATTTTAATAGCTCAATTTGTAAAGAATTAGGTTGACTCACCATGACACCATTGTATTCATATAATACCCTGCTATTCACCCGGGCTACTGACCAACCAACCTGACCAGAAGTGCTGGTTCAGGCCGAAAATATATATGAATTCAGGCTGAGAGTTAATGTAAGTGACTCGGGCTGTGTTGGGTCCAGGCTTCAACACCCCCGGTTTGGGCTGGGTCAGGTTTTAATTTTCAGGCCTGCTGAGAACTCTAAGCAGAGCAAGGAGCTGGCTCAGAGATGCTTTTCTGAAGCAAAACAAAAGTTCTTACAAAAAGAGAAAACATCCTATGATGTGACTATTGCACACTCCAGGTAAAAGCAGAGTAGTTGTTTATCCTGCAGGATTATCAACATTTGGAAGATATTAAATCAACGAGCATCCCTGATGTTTCTGTCAAAGTCAGGTTGCAAGTCCAAGCCCTGGCTTTAATGGCTAAAATAGGTCATTGCTGTGTGTGTGTGTGTGTGTGTGTGTGTGTGTGTGCAGGTTGTTTTTTTCTGTAGATTTTTTATACTATTTTTTGTTATTAATGTGTATTTTTCCAAACAAAATTATCTCCAAAACACACAAAAATGTCTACTTTACTATACGTGTGTGTGTGTGTTGTGTGTGTGTGTGTGTGTGAGAGAGAGAAAGAGAGAGAGAGAGAGAGCTTGTGAGTCATTGCAATGTAAATTTAGTGCTACAACTCTGACCTACAGTTAGCTAAGCTTGAAGTCTGTGATTGTGACGTGGATATTTTCAGGTTAGGGTCTGTAAGTGAGAAGATATCAGGAAGCAAGGGAGGACTATCTGTTAGACTATCAAACAGGACACTGCTGCTTTCTGATCCTTCATCTTTATGTTAAATCAAAGTCAACCTTACTGTGTGTGAGTCAACAGTATAAAGAGGTCAGCGTCGTGGCTCCTGCACATGATTCATGCCTCTCTTTCTGCCATGCAAATGACTCACCATTTAAACCACAAAAGGTCAGATTTAATCTTTGTTGCTTTTGTATTTTTGCTGCCCTGAAGACAGACAGAAAATAAAAACGACTCCAGTTGTTTATCTCTGTCTGATGTGGTTACTTTTGAACATATCATCTATCCCTTTAGTCCTTCTCTCATGTTCTCCCTCTCGTCCTTTTCTCTCTGGCCTACATTCCCGTCCATCTCTTTCTCCTCTTATTAGAGAAGCAGATGGCTGTTGTTGTTCACAGGTCATCATACGATCAGAGCCTCAGCTCTGCCCCTCTGTCACATGCATGGACAAACACCACTGACCTACTGCACCATATGTATGTTAGTGGATTTGCTCTTTTTTCAACTGGCCATCCTATTGACTGACTGACTGAGTGACTGAGTGACTGAGTGAGTGAGTGACTGACTGACTGACTGTCTGACTGAGTGAGTGACTGACTGTCTGACTGAGTGACTGTCTAATTGAGTTCATCATTCCGTGTTTCCACCACATGGTACTAGCTCCACGCAACTCGACTCTACTCACCCTTCTCGTGTTTCCATTAGGTAAAAGTACCTGGAATCTGGTACCTGGTACTACTTTTCTGGCAGCACCTGGGCTAAGGTGGACCACTGATTGGTTGATAATCGTCACTGCGTTGTCAAAGTGCAGCATGCACAGAATATCCTGCACAGCCTAAAGCTGTTTTAATTTGTGCTGGAGGCCTGTTAATGTGTCACTTTATTAAGATTTCATATTTTTTCATGTGAGAAAGTAACTGTTTTGATCTCAACATGTGTTCAGTTTATCCTAATAACTCTTTTTTGGACATTTGCTCTGACGTTTTTCGGAGAAGTGAAGAGCCACCTGAGTCCTTTCAGAGGTGAGCAGCCGGTCAACCTCTGTCAATTTCTGTCATTCTCCCAGGGAGAAAGCATTCCAATGAAGTTCCCCGGCAGCTCCTTGGAGATTTACAGCTGGTTGATATAATTCCTTTTGGAAGATAAAAATTGGTCTGGCAGGTGAAATCTAACAACTGTGGCAGCCACATTAGTTTGTGTGAATGTAAAATGAAGCTTCATGTTTGTACTGGACAAAATGGGAGCACTGCCTTGGGCTCTATATGTGCAGATATCACATTATTTTACCATGTACCACATAGTGGAAACACATAGTGGCTATAGTGATAGGAGAAATCAATTTGACTGTATTGGAGTTGGAATTGGCACAAACAGTGAAGACAGAGGCTGTCCTCTGTGCGAGACACAATAAGAGAGACACTGAGTCTCTTCCTCTCTGAGCGATCATGTCACAGTGAATCCAGCTAATGTCACAGCTCAGGCTGTGGCTGAAGTGTTTGTTGACAGGCAACCTCGTGATTATAAAATTTAGGATTTTAGCAGCAGCTTGGAGGTGACAGCTTTTTAACATGTAGGCCTAATGGGCCACGTTTCAGTCACTGTCCTCAGACCTGTGTCAGTGTCATGACAACAAGTGAGTGAGAAGTGTTTCTTTGTGTAACGGGTAAAGAGCTGAAAGCAGCTAATGCTAGGCTGGAAGTTAATACAACATGATGACTCCACAACACTTCAATAATAATATTAATAATAATAATAACCACAACAACAACAACAGCAACAACAATGATGGAATTTTAATTAACTATGTGTTTATTATTTTCTCTCAACAGTAAGAATAAACATTCACTCATTAATGGCTCAGAATAAGCACAGTACAATGTGTACAGTATGGTAGTCAGTATGGGATAATGCAATGAGGTAAACTGCACTGTTGTGCTGTAGAGTGGTGGTATAGACATTGTACAGCAGTGTGTTGGTGGGTGTCAGCTAATTTGTAGTTTGTTTGTACTTCCTCTGTATATGTATTTTTGCTGGATTACATATCTATCCTCTATATGCTGTGTGTTTGTCTGTGTGTGTGTGTGGGTGTGTGTGTGTGTGTGTGTAATTATAGCGGATGTAAATAGGTCATGCTGTGTAGTGTTTTCTCTGCTAATATGAACATCTCTGCCAGGAAGAAGGATCAATAGTAGCTCTGCTGGAGGACCAATCACTTCCATGTGAATCCTTACATCTCCTCATCTCTTCACATTTCACTCTCATTGTCTCAGTTTGCGCTTCACCTCCTCCATGTTTCGCCTTTGTTCCATATTTTTTACCCTCCTCTGTCTGTCTGTGTCTATCTGTAAACAACAAACCAACAAATCAATTTCTGACCATTTTAAACAGGTCTGGTGCTTCTGTTCATATTGAAATGGATAGAGCAAGTCTGCAGGATTGACCTTATTTGTGATAGAGGAAAGGTTCATAACAATCGTTTGTGAGCTGTCTTTGCTTCAGCACCAGTCACCTGCAGTGTCTCTGACTCCATTCAGCACCTGCACTGTAATTAAACTACTTAGATAGATACTTACTTACTACTTTGATTTATAGCCAGACATATGAGTTATGGCCATTTTCTTTTTAATCACAATGTGAATAATAGAGGGTTTCTAGATGCTGAGATCTTCAAACTTTTTTTTTTTTTTTTCCTTTTTGGTCTTGCAGAAAGAGCAAAGAAACACAAACAGACTTGGTTGACAGTGATAGAAACCAGTGACAGATGCTCAAGTACAAAAAACTAAGTAAAATATGTTTTGCTTTTTTGCACACAAATTGAATTATTAACTGATTACCACAACTGACTTAATGTCTGCTGACTGGTGCATTAGTTGTCTGTTTTTTAGAGGTAGAGCAGCCTGTATGTGTTTACTCAGTTGATTTCTGTTGTGTTTCATTACTTCTGTCTTTGTGTGTGTGTGTGTGTGTGTGTGTGTGCTGTTGGGTTGATATATGTTCATTTCTCATGCCCGGCGTGTGTTTTCAGTGGCTCAGAGATCTGTGCTGAGCAGCTTCCAGTTTCCTGAAAGTCAAATGTGTCTGGATGAGTTATGTGCTGTGTGTAACTTACTGACTAAAAGAGGCCAAGGACTAAAAAATAGTACTTTAAAAGAAAAAAAAAAAAGTGAATTCCTCTCTATTGAAGCACTGTCATCAGTGACGGGTAAGAGAAAACAGCAAAAAATGTGGAGACAGAGAGAGAGAGCGTGAGAGAGAGAACATTAAGTAGCAGCAACCCACCACTGCTTCAGAATCGGGGCAGGCACACCATAATAATCTACTGGTTACCATTACTTTGTACCCTAAATAATAAACCTCCTAAAGTGTCTGAACCCACTGGGCAGCAACCAGTTTATCATTAAAAAACATCAGAGGTGATATATTATTATTAACACCACACACTAACATGTCCTTTTTTGATTATAATCTCCTCTCCTCTCTGTGGTGCTGCAACCAAACTACAAAGCTGTTAAATGATTGGCTGTTTGCCTGTCACTTGTAGCATCTTAGGATATGATAGGCCATTTCAGTGAGCCAAGCAGTTTCAATGAGCACACGTGGGACTGTCTGTTAGATGATTGGCTGTTAGCATGTCACTCTCAGCATGCTCCATTGTCAAGACAGGCTGTTTAGGATCCAGTGTGTGTGTGTGTGTCAAATTATCACGCGTTTTATCAAGCACTTTTCTTACTGCTATCGTCTAGGCCTAATATTCACAACTTCAAATCAATTTGTATCAAAGTTAGGATCACATGCAAACACAGACCCGTTGACAGTCACACAGAACACACATACACATATTTAGTCTGGTGTGCTCTCCTGTGCCAGATACTTGTCCTCTTTTCTTGGCTGCATGGTTCATGTGTTTTTGGGGTTTGGTCCTTAGCTGAGTGGAGCTGTGCATCAGTGACACAACTTCTGTGTTCATCTGTTGTCAACAGAGCAGCAACCTGTGGGCCACTAATAACAGAAGTGTGAAATTTTCTCGCAGGCCACATAAAATTGTATAGCAGGATGGATCTGGCCCTGGGCCCTGTCTGGTTTTGAGATAGCTATTCCCAGGGTTTCCGCTATGTACATCACATACATTAATAATAACATTTGTTTCTTTGTTACAACAAAATTGCAGTTTATTCATCCGTTATTTTCAGTGGTAGGTAATATATGTGTGTGTGTGTGTGTAGTTGCGGCACTGGATATAGACAACATTTTTTGCGTTCCCCCCTAATTTGGAAAAGTATAAAAATACACATTAGTGTTTATACTGATACCAAAATGTTGGTATCGGGACAACACTCCCAAGGACAGACTCCTCAGTAGAGGCAGATGTGAGAAGCACTATGACCTGAGACAGCTTGAGTATCACTACTTTTAATCACAGCTATTTGCTGTTTCATTTTGACTGTATTCTACATTTCTTCACTTCTGTGTTGTGTGAAATATCACCGTGCTGCATTTTTCCAAACTGAAGCTCAAGTTTCGGTCTACCACATTAGATTAATGACATAATTCGCTCTGTGTGAAGAACTGCTATTAAAGGTCAAAAGGTCAAACTGACACCATAATTGGTGCATTAAGTTTCAGTGACAAATTCCCTTGAGTCAGGGTGACACACTTTACTCCACAACCCTTGTGTACAATTATTCAGCACTTGACTTTCTATGAATCATGTCTCTCTTAAAAAATAATAATAATTGAGCAGCAGTATCCCCTTGATAAAAGGCTGTATGTGTGATGATTATGAAACTATATTTTTAAGTAGAAATCGTCACCTCGGAGCTGCGACTTTTCTCACAACTCCCACCATCCTCCTCACACTAATGAAATTACTTCCACACAGGCAATCATTCTTCTGGGTCTTCTCTCAAATGGATGACTGCAGTGCACTGATAGTGATGATAAATAAAGCTATTATCTGATACTGTTAAGTAAGCCGCTGCCAAAAGTGCATTATGGGACAGTATAGAATCTGCTTCCTCTCATCCCTCCCATATCTCCATTCAGCCTGGTGTAGTGGTGAGGGTGTGCATGTGCGTCGCCTCCAGCCTGCATGATATAATCTAACCCACCAAACTGCTTTAATGAAGCTGTCAGACATACTGTACCTCATTTAATTATTCACAACCTTGATGTGTGTATGTGAAAATCTATATGTGCTGTGCAGCACCAACAGGAGCAATAGGTCTTTAAGTTTTAATGAAGCCGTGAAAACTTGGCATTCAACACCAGATCACTCGGTCAGTCAGCGCTGGCATGGGTAGATGTATCATATCTACCTGGGAAATTTGTGTGATGTCCAAGTTGGGAGAGGACGGCTGAAGTATGAGGAAGAAGTAGCCTTGCGGCTGTGGTTCAGGAGGTAGAGCGGGTCATTCACTAACCAGAAGGTCGGTTGTTCGATTCCCGGCTCCTTCTGTCCGCATGTCGAAGTGTTCTTGGGCACACTGAACCCATACTTGCCGGATGTGTAAATGTGAATAAATAGTGCCCCTAAATGTCTGCACAAACATTAGGATGAGCACAGGACATTTCTTGAGGACATCTGAAATTCAAAGTGCTGCCTGACATGGTGCAACGTGTGTTTGCGTTTATCAACAAACTGAAGCTCTTCAGCACCCATCTTCGAAAAGGAGAATTAAAGGAGACCAGTGGAAAATGGAAACAGCTGGATACACAACACTGCTTGAAGAACTTCAGGGGAGTTTTATGGCCCGATTCGAGGACCTACGACCGAAAAGGCCACAGATCGCGTTCCTCATTGACCCATTTAATGTGGAAATGGACTGCAAGCAGCAATGAAGTAAAAAAAAGACAAAACAACAACCTGTTGTCACATACTCTGTTTATTGCATGCTATTGCAAATGTTTATATTTATGTGTGGACTTGCCTAAGTCCTGCGTGGGATTTATGTCAGTGAGTGAGTGGAATAACTGGCTGGACTTGCAGTGTGATGTGAATCTGGCGGAGCAACATGTGTGTATGTGTTGACAATGGCTGGCCTGTTGTCTAGGGATGAGCTTAAGCCAATTTCTTTCAATCTCCTGTTTCGTAGTGAGGGGTGTGTGACATTTGTGACATGGGTAATTGTTAATATTTCATTCTCTGTGTCTGTACATGGGGAGAGAGGGTGTGTGTATGCGCGCATGTGTGTGTGTGTGTGCGTGCCTGCATATACAATGTGGAATTTGGGATAACAGACAGACAGATGTTTTCACTGCTGGTCTACTCTGCCCAGTGTCTGGTGATGTCATAAGATGTCGATTCAACCACGACTGGCTTCATGGAGAGGGGTGTGGGTACCTCTGGCTGGGCGAGGTCTGTCAGATTCAGTCAGACAAAAGTGTTGCAGTAGGCAAAAAAGGGCCAGGCACGCTGCAATGGGGATGACCTCTATATAGTTCTCATACCTGCCTGTATGCCCGGTCTGATTTGGTATTTCATTCAAGTTCAGCCACGTCATTATGATTGATAGAGTAGAAAATTAATTTCACATGTGCCTGTATTAGAACACAATAATGATGCATCTGGCCGGTGTTTTTTTTCTTTGGCCAGGTTCAGGCTGAGAATCAATGCTATTGACTCGGGCTGCATTGGGTCTGAGCTTCAACACCCACGGGTCGGGCCAGTTTCAGGCCCATTGAGAGCTCTAATGCACAGTATACTACATATCATCTATTGTCTTTCATATGAAACTACTCTGAGGCAAAAGCAAAGAGCCAGAAAAACACAGCAGTCAAACAGAAGAAGAAGAAGAAGCAGAAGAAACACAGTGGTTCAACTGTGACATTATTCAGAGGGTGTAACAGCACTGATGTGTGTGTTGGAACATGTGAGTAGAGATCCAGTTCTATTTTAACAGCAGCGACAGTTTGACTGTGAGAATAACTGACCTGAGTTTGGGATGAACCAGAGACTGTGGGTGGGAAGGAAAACAAAATCTGTTTCCTGTCTTGGAGGCAGTGTGATCAGAGCACAGTGTCCTTTACAAAAGCTCTGTGAGCTGCTGGCACAGACGTGACAAACAAAATCCAGAAATAACACTGACTATCCTTTTACCTCCAGACTTGACAGGAGGTCTTTTAATTTTGTAACTAGGGCCTACAAGTCTTAGTTTATGAATAACTGCATCTGTATTTGAGATCATTGGTTTAAATATTGCATTGAGAAATAGAAGCACTGAAGGGTTTCATATTCTTACCATAACATAATATCTGCAGGAATGCCATATATTCTCTGATTCTTTGGCATGGGAGTCATATTAGTGACATAATTCTCTGAGTTATCTGTCGGAGGTACAGTCTCACCGTTTGTCTTTGATTAAAACACGCTGAATACATCTTGTTTAAAGATCACCTCCAGACATGGTTTAAGACCTGTGCTGTGAAACAGATTCTACTTTGAATGATAATTTGTGTCTCTAAAATTGCATCGGTTAGCATGGCGACACAGTGATTAGCAATGTTGCTTTACACTGAGAAGGGTTAAAACCTATAGACGTGGTGTCAACTGATTGGCTGAAAGCCCCTGCAACGGTGCAATGTATAAGCAGTATAGCCGGTGGATGGATTGATATATTGCTCCCTCATTGAAAAATCAACAATGTTAATATTGTGAAACCCTATATTTGCTGTCCTGACATGACAGGAGATGCACTCGTGTGGATACATGTACAGTATTTCTACATTCTTGCTCTTTCTCTGTAGTCGCTCCAGACGCTCCCAGATACAGTCTCACGCTGGCCTTCTCTGTTCTGCCCAATTAATCTGCAGCATCACTAAATAGACTCTCTAACATCACAGTGGCCCCTAAATTGCCTCCAAGATGAACAGCTAAAAGCAACACTTTGAAATTACTTTTTAAAATTAACCACCAAAGTCAGCAGCTCTAAATTGGCTGCAGAATGACCAATTAAAAGCAACAGACTTAAATAGCTGTGGAAATGAACGCTACAAAACAACGTCTGTAAGTTATAATGAACAAATGAGAAGTTTGTTTCCACAGCTCCTATATTGAATTTGGTGTGGGGGAAAAATCTCATTAAGTGGAAAATCATTAGGAGCATCACACTAGAATTTTGTCCACTCTGTGAAACTGGCCACACTACTGTCTGATAGGGATACAAGGTTTAATGTCTTTCCAGCAATCATTTGTGTGAGGAAGGCCCACTTTATATTGGATGGAAGCTTTTCATGTTGAACTTCCTGTAAGGCACCAGTTCACTCTGAGCTCAGGCCTCTGTTGTCTCTGTGAAAGGAATGTTTTACTCCAGCAACATTTTTTTTGAGATATTCAGAAACCAAAATTAGGTTTTGTGACATCATCATGATTTTGACCTTTGATCTCTGACCACCACAATCCAATCAGTGTGTCCCTGCGTCATAGTTTCGAGGCTTTATTGAGATGTTGCATTCACAAAAATGGGATGGATAGATGGGCAACCTGACAATGATCTGCCTCCAGCTCTGGCTGTCACAGGAGCACAGCCATAATAAACCTGAGGCAGATTACTATGCAGAATGGATGCTGAGCCCTGCTGTGGTGTTTCATAATGTATTTCCTGCCATCAGTTGATTTTACTGACATGTTGCTCTATTCTGATCCTGAGTTCTATTTCCCAAAAGCATCCTTGAAAAATGACCTTTGACCTTTTTCTGTTTGGTTGCTTTCATGTTTTGTATCTCTACTGCAAGCCCGTTCATTGGGTGAACATTGGATTTAATAAAGACAGAAAAGAGACTAACACGTTTATTGTTGTCTAATGGTAGGGTGAGTTTGGTACCCATGCATAATTATCCCCCTAGCTCCACCCTGTGTCACCCTAATAATAGTAATCATCCAGAATAAGTGAAAACACCTGAGTGGGTTGCAAATCCTTTAAGGTGCTGTCAATGTAACTCAATAGTTGTTTCACAATAAAATCCTTCCATGGAAGAATTTCTGCTCCTGAACTACTGAAGACTTTTATTATGAAATGGTCTGATATCAATAAATAAATAAATAAAATGGGGTGTTAATTTTGCATTAGGAGCAGAAAGAGGGAATCTGAATGGCTTTGAGCCTTTTAGCAAAGTTTGGGAAATGATCACCCTCTGCTAACTTTGCTGACCTCAACACTGACCTTTCTTTAAACTCTATAGGGGAAGTGTTTCCTGTGATCTCCCTCTCTTGTCGTTCTTGTACAGTTGTGTGTCTGCCAACATGGCGTCTGTGTGCTGCCCTGTTGGCTGCTGGCCATCTCTCTTTTGATTGATCCCTCTTCACATTTTAAAAGCTGAACGTTCTTTGCTGTTCTGGCTCGGAGACGAAAGGCCGATGGATTATTTCATCCACAGGTTCATGTGGCCAGTTTGTCAAACACACACACAAACACACACATTTGGCTGTTGGCTGTCGTTGAAACCAGCAGCTGTCCCCAGTCTCTATGATGCTAACGAAGCACTCTTAATCAAGGAGTAACCAGACGACTGGAATGCTTTTATCAATGTGTGTACACATTCAGGTCTGTGTGTGCTTGTGTCTAATCTTATCTGGCAACTGACTTATTATCATGACCATGTTTAGTGATTGTGTGTGTGTGTGTGTGTGTGTGTGTGTGTGGATGTGTGTGTGCATCATTTCTCATTAGCCAAACGCATGGTGTCGAAAGAAGAGATTAATTAAAATGTGAGTGTGTGACACTGAACATCCCCAAAGAAATGTATGTGGAATTTCTTGTGCATTATGCAGCAAAGAGGAAATAATGATGCAAATATACACAGCTAAATGCAGATAACTCCAGAGCTGTGATTGACAGCTCAGGGGCAGACAGGAGTTACAAAAAGACACAAAGAAGAGCTGAATGTGTGAGAGGAAAATGGAAAAAAAGGGAAAGAAAAAAAGCTATGCAGTTCCTGACAGTTTATTCATGACCTTGGAGAAAGAAATAGACAAAACAATCCCCACCATCATCAGATGACGTTGCTCTCTTGTCATAAATATAGATGAAACTGTGAACAAAGGGGTTGTCTATTAAAAGTCCACTTTCATGTATCAGCGGTACGAAAAGCAAATGTTCTAGTTTAGTAAGATTAATACAGCATTAGTGTTTTGTGAAATTAGCTGATGAGTCTACAGCCCTCTAGCAACCTTGTGAGACTGCGGTCTCATTAGACACAGAAAGCATTATTTGATGGATGAAAAATGAAGTGGCTTTGTCCTGAGGGTGGTGCCACATGAAAGGAATGCAACTCAAACCAAAGGGTTTATCCTCTATACAGTGGCCTCAGCTCTAGGCTCAGCAGGGCTCTAACTTTCACTTCCTCTCCAGACATGTTTTAAACTAAAAAAAAAAAAAAAAAAGAAGCTAAAGAAATGGCTCTGAAGCTCATCTACTCTGACTTTCTCATTGAGAAATCTAGATCAGGCCTTGGCTCAACCCATGATTAACAGAGAGCATTGAGATGGTTGGAAGAGGAAACAACAGAGAGACTCAGAACCACACTCAGAGACCAGAACTTAGCATGGTTAGCATCTTTTATTTCTTTATGCTCTTTGTTAGCTTGTAACTGTTTGTGACACTGTGTGTGTCAGTGGTTTCTGTGCTGATGCAAAGGATGAGTTAGCCCCGCCCTTCATCCCCTCAAGTGACAGGATTGGTTCCCCAGGTTTGTGATGTATGAAACCCTGGCAGTCTGAATCTATGTTTATGAGAGTGTCACTGGTTCCCTGCAGTTTAGGGTGAAACACTCATATTCATACAGGTATGTAGTGATCATTTGTTAAATGTGTTGAACGTTACCACACTGGTCAAAATTAATTTCATTATAACAAGGCAGGTGATTAACTAAATAATGGAAGTTTGACCTTCATCTAAAATAAATGTTGAAGGGTAACAGTTGTGAATATGATTTACTATATCGGTCAATAAGACAATGTTAAAATCCCTTAAAACATGTAGCTTATATCTCTGGCAAAATTCTGCATCATCTTCTGTTGTTTTCACTCAGGCCATTCATTTCCATACTAATAAGAACACATTTCTTTATCCAGTCTTAGTATTTGGAGCACTTGAAAGTTTTGTGCCTCTGGCATCTTTTCACCACAAACCAGACTCTCTGCTGCTGGATGCAATTTTTTGAGAAATGTGATAAGTGTTTTCTTTTTTATTTATTATTATTATTATTATTTTATTTCTATTTATTTATTCATTTATTTTTTTCCTGCATCACTTCCTCCATAGGCTACATTCCTGTAGAAGGCAAGGCAGCTTTATTTATATAGCACATTTCATACCAAGGGGAAACTCAATGTGCTTTACAGAAAAACAAAACTTTTAACAGTAAGATTAAAAATTGAAATAAAACTCAAAACAGTAAAAATTGGAAACATTAAATATACAATTAAAAGCAATAAAAAAAGAATAAAAGAAAGTACAGGAAAAGAGAGAGAGAAACTTTATATATACTAAAATAAAACCTAGACCAAAGTAGAGCATAAAATATGAGTTTTCAGGTTGGTTCTTTAAAAGGGCTCAGCCACAAGCACATGAAAAGAGAAGTGTTTTTAACCTGGATTTAAAAGTGCTTATAGTTGGGGCTGATTTCACTTCTGCTGGTTGTTTGTTCCAGTTGCATGCATCATAACAGCTAAATGCTGCATCACCATGTTTGGTTTGAACTCTGTGCTCAACTATCTGACCTGAGTCAGTAGATCTCAGAGCTCTACTGGGTTTATACTCTACTAACATGTCATTCAACCATTCGGTGATTAGTAGACCAGTAGCAGGACTTTAAAATCTATTCTGTAGCTGACTGGGAGCCAATGTAAAGACTTGAGAACTGGGGTGATGTGCTCCGATCTCTTTGTTCTGGTTAAAACTCGAGTTGCAGCGTTCTGAATGAGCTGCAGCTGTTTGATGCTTTTTTCGGGGAGTCCAGTCAGAAGACCATTACAGTAGGCAAGTCTACTGGAGATGAAAGCATGAATCAGCTTCTCCTTCTCCTGAGCCCTTGACTCTGGATATGTTCTTAAGCTGATAGAAGGCTGTTTTGGCGACTGATTTGATATGACTGTTGAAGGTCAGATCAGAGTCCATCAGCACGCCAAGGTTTTGGACTTGGTCTTTAGTTTCTAGAGACAGTGACTCAAGGTGTTTAAGGATAGCAACCCTCTTCTCTTTATTGCCAAAAACAATGACCTCAGTTTTTTCCTGATTAAACTGAAGGAAATGTTGGTTCATCCAATTTTTGACTTGCTCTAAACAGTGACACAATGACTCTATTGGACTGCAGTCATCTGGGGACAGTGCAAGATATATCTGTGTGTCATCTGCACAACTATGATAGCTGACATTAGAATTTGACCTAAAGGCAGCATATATATAGGCTGAACACAAGGGGTCCTAGGACTGACCCCTGAGGAACTCCACGTCATAGCCACTTGATCAGATTGATAACTTCCAATGGTCACAAAATAACTCCGCTCCTCCAAGTAGGACCTGAACGATTCTAGGACTGTTCCTCTGAGTCCTGCCCGGTTTCCAACCTGTTCAACAGTATACTGTGATCCACAGTGTCAAACGCAGCACTGAGATCCAACAGGACCAAAACTGACACCTTGCCTGAATCAGTGTTCAACCTTATGTCATTTAACACTTTAATGAGATCTGTTTCTGTACTGTGGTGAGGTTGGAAACCTGACTGAAATTTGTCAAAGAGTCCACTGGAGTTCAGGAAATTTTTAAGAGTGGCTTAACGGCAGCTACTTTTAGGGGTGTAGGAAACGTGCCTGATTGAAGTGAGCAATTTATTGTTTGCTGCAGATCTCGGTTGGTAGCTATACCAACCGCATATTGATTTTGAAATGAGAGATTCACTATTTAATAACATTGAGACCTCCTCACAAATCACTTCTATAATTAAATATATAATTGATTAAGTTATTATAAATCTCAAAGAATAATAATGCGTTTCAGTCCTCCCATTTATTTGTATGAATGTGGTATGAATGAATAATGGTTTGTATAAGGGGCTTTTGGTACCATTAAAATTGTCATATAAATCCAAGCCATTATCATTATTGTTATTGTTTGTTTCTGATTTCTGATCACACACACCCAGGTAACCAACAATATCATCTGTGTTCTCATGGCTGATGTAGTGTGTTGTACAAGTGACTAAAGCTGCAGCAACAATAAGTGTTTCTTCCAGCTGTGACAAATGTCCCAAGATTGAAGATAGTAAGATGATAAATGTGTGAGAGCACTCTGAGCAGCCCGGCACAAAGAATATAGCGCTGTCAGGATCCATTTAGTTGTCCCCGGTACGACAGAAAACAGATGACTCGTGGTTGGAGCAGCTGACTCCCTCAGATAAAAGAAAGGTTACAGGGATGTAACGTGCTTGCAAATTGCTGCAGCATTAAGTGGTCAGAAAAATGAGATGAAGCTGAACAGAGCAGTGAGACAAGAGTTGCTGACAGCAGGAATTGCCTGGGGAACTAGATCTGAGCATGTGGAGGGTGAACAAATTATACAAGACATCATATGATGCAGGGAAACAGTATGCAGCATCCTTCCCTGTTGAGTTTGACTCATTGATTCAGACTCTTTCAGTATATGGCGCCCATTTCTGTTGTCTCTGTCTGGTAAGCCACTTAAACCTAATGTAAAATGTTGTCATTCATAATGAATTAAAGGGGATCTTGGTATGTCCAATGTCACTTGCAGGAAAAGATGAGTGCAGATGAATTCCTCACTCGCCCCAGTGGACAGTCTGTTTGTCCTTCAATTTCTGGTCCTCTGTCAGAGGCCTGGGAGCTAGAGAGTCCTGCACATTATCTCAGCAGTTCCCAGGACTGCACTGTTCCAAAGATTTGGATGTTGCTCCTACAATCTGTTGGAGACACTCTCCCAGCAAGGTGATTTGCTTTGGGATTTCCAGCCCATACTCAGCTGTATACTATGCCAGTCACTTGGTTCTGGCATTCCATATGTGCCCTGCCTGCCAGAATTGTCTCTGGGGCATCTTGCCACACTTGATGGTGACTTGTGCACTTTGCTTGAGGGTAGCCTCTGTAGGTGTTTTCCACAGCCCCATTGAGTTCTTGATGAGGGCTCTTAGGCCCAGTCCCAGTTCTCCTCCCTTTACACTAGCACTTGAGTGACCTCCAAAGGACCCTTTGATGACAAAAGGGGTGTTGTTAGGAGTAGAGAGCTTACCCTACAGAATGGGACGCCACTTAGTGTAGCAGACATGTTCACCTACATCATGCATAGTGACGACTTCCACAACCTGCAGTGTGTTTTCATTCAGGTTTGAAAATGCTGTCTCCAGCGTTTGTGTTACCTGTTGCCTGGCCTTTGATCTTTCTTCATTTGATGAACCAATGAAGAGGAAATCCAGAAAACGGAAGACACTTTTCATCTTGTACTAAGTTCAAAGTCTGGACCTGGCCTCCCTCTGATTTGAGGGGTGGTTTTAAGGGTTGAAAAGCACTTACCCTTACTCTCAGAAGAATTGGGACACCCTACCCTTATACGGGAATGTGCAAAATTGAGTGCTAGGGCCAAAATAGAGTGGAAGTGGGTAAAATGGGACAGGGCTTTAGAGTCCTGTAGAAGTTGTATAGTCCTAAGCATTCCAGAATTGAGTTCCTATTGAGTCATAGTCAACCTCTCTGCAGCCAATCCAGGCAGTGCTGGATTGGTTTATTCAGGTCACCAATTCCTTGCACTGAACCATGTACCTAAACATCTCTGCTATGATGCCTGACAGGACCGTTCATGTTGTGCACAGGCTTACTAGGATTTCTCCCTTCTGGGGATCCATCAGGATCAGGACTGTCCAACCTTCTGTTGGATGGGATCCACTCAGAGTGGATCCCATCCAACCCATTAGCAACTAACAGTTATTTGTGTTAGTGATTAAGCAGCTATTAATTACAGTGTAGCTTTAATGATGACATGAATGTGAGAAAGGAAAACTCTTGGTTTCCCATCATACTGATGATGTCGCAAAAAGTGGTGGCCACAGTTATTTGTTCTAGCAACCACCTCTGACGTTTCAAATCACCCAATTCTACATTCTTCTCCCCATATAATTATTTTTTCTTGACGTCTTCGGTATTTGTTCTTTTTCCATCATGAAATTCCGCTAGCAGGCCAGGCAATTTGTGTTGAAAGGTTAAAACGAATGTTAATACAGCCAAATCAAAAGGCACTGACTGTGCTGGGATTAGACGTTTAATAACCTGTGTAAGACAAAGGGCAGCCACACCATAAATGTGTCAAACCTGACTGTTTGCTGTGAGTCAGAGGCCAAAGCTCCGTTAGGTTTGACAGCATGTTTGAGTTAAAGCTTTGGGGGAAGAGGGTAGAAGAGGTGAGTCTGGTTTAGTTCATTCAGTCTCATTGTTCACAGAAAGAATCTATGCTGTTGTTTTTAGACAACATTGAATCAAAGTCCTGGTTGCAGCAGTGTCAACACAACCAATTCCATCATAACAAGTTGTAGTAAAAGGTGAACCACTGGGAACCCATCTGTCTTTTCAAATTTAGAATGACTTTTGCCCTTTGAGGATATGTTCACACCAACTGCTCTGTGTCAAAAACAATCTCCATCTACACCTGAAAATACATACATACATGACCTGTCTCATACACTTGTCTTGTGTGAGTGGCTGTAAACAGGGAGCAGACTGTCCACTCTGCAGTTGATTTGGTGCAGAAAATACCACAGACGAAGAAGAGAAACAGTTGTAGCTTTAATAGAAGAATGTAATGAAAGACAACAATGTTAAAACCCTAACCCTGATAATAAGTGTCCATGAGCGTCCACATCATTGTTTGTTTGTTAAAGTTTTCAACTTTAAATAAGTTATGCATCTCAGTTCTAGGTGCTGGCAAACTCAACAAAAGTCATTTGTTTTAAAACTAAAACATAGCAGTGTGGAGGCAGCCTGACTTTATAAACAAAGCAGAGATCATTCATGTTGGTGAAATGTTCTTTTAGAAGCAGCAGGGGAATGCTTCCATTTGACAGCACCCTGATGTAGGGTGTTACCATGCCAACAGGTGTTGAACATAACAATGCTTATGTCCATCAGCATGTTAGCATTCTTGAATCAGGACTTCAGCTCAAATCACCAATGTACATATGTACATCTTGTCACTACAGACTTTTATAATCAGACAACTCTGAAATGAGAATAAATAATTTATTGGACATAAGCAAGCTGAAGCACAGCATAGGTAGCCTATTCTTGAGCATGGCTGCAGCAGGTTTGGCGTCAGGCTCTGTCTGAGTTATTCATTCCCTGAATAATGATCTGTTTGACAGACCTAACAGGGAATGAAAGCAGACCCCCGCAGGGGATCATAGAGACAGAGCCCACAGGTGGATGCTGGGGAGGTGGTGGGTTTGCAAAACCTCATGGGCAGCAGGGGTAGCAGCAGCAGTAGCAGCAGCAGCAGCACGAGATGAGCGGTAGCAGCAGCAAGGGTACCAGCAGTACCAGCAGCAGAGAACAGCAGCAGCAGCATCAGCAGCAAGCCAGGGGAGAGCAGGTAAGCTGGGTGGGTTTAAATAACCCGCCCTATTTGGTTGAGGGGAGCACGTGACTGATCAGCTGATCAGGATGGGCGCAGCTTGAGTTGTCTGCCTGAACTAGCTTCGCAGGCTTCGCATCATTTATTGTTTGTGTGTAGCATTTAATCGTCCAAAGTGAAACACTGAAATCTCAGTGGTCTGGTCTATTACCATGAAATAGATACATGAGCACATATAATCGTATTACTACTATAACAAAACTAAAATTATAACCACCGTTTCTGTGTGCACAGGCCTGGACATCTGCATTGGTATTTGTGTATCCAAACAGCTCCTTGGGTATGTAAAGTAATAGCCATCATGAATATTTAACAAGCATTAATACCATCAGATATTAGTCCAAGCCGCCCGCTCAGGAAATCAATACAATCACAGAGAAGTGCTGAGAGTCGCCCTCCTTGATCTATTTTTAATGGACTGCAAACACACAGTTTCACAGCCACAAGGCTGCCCACCTAACAAACACACCAATATACACCAACACTACAAGTTCACAGAGGTGCTGTTTCTGCCCCTACTGCATCACAGTCCTGTAGATTTTACAGAAATGAGTACACAAATGATGGTGACTGAGTTATTGTTCTTCTTCATCAGACCAGATTTTACACTAACAACTGTAACTGGCCATGGAGAGTCATCAAACACAGGGAGATAACAAGGACAAGCACCCTGTCCATCGTCTCACTGTAAAATGAGGTGTAGACAGATGTGAATATGAGGCTATGTTTGTACATATATATGCAACATTAATGAACAAGATCTGTAAATAACAGTCCACCTATGTGTTTTTCATACTTTACTGCGCAGACTATGTAAACAGCAGTGTAACTAATAACATTAACAGTGGATACATGTCATTTGGGTGTGCCAGAGCCTTGGTGCCAGACATTACAGTAGTAGGACAGATTTCTAAAAAAAAAAAAAAAAAATAAAAAGAGTAAGGTTGGATAAGACCAATTACAATGACATTCACCATGAATGCAACCTTGTCATCGACAAAAAGCTGACAAATGATACTAGTGTTGCCTGTGTTTTATTGCCTAATGATTCCAGGGCTTTAGGGCTGCAGCTGCCTGTCAAACATAGAAGCAAACTCCTGAAAACTACTCACACATGCTCTAAAATAATCAGCCTCCCCACTCCCACTCTACCAGCACTGGACCACGGCACAAGACCCCTGCCACCCTCTTCACCCATTTTCACACCTCCCCCTTCCAGCATCGGATACAGACAGATAACTTTCAGGAAAACACACTGTGAAAGTTTCATTCCATCTGCCATAAACACTTTGAACAACCTCAGCAGAGGGTACAGTTGTAATTTGTGTGAGTGTTAGTGTTGTGTCAGGGTGTGCTTTGTTTGTATGTTGTATGTTTACGTTTACATTGAGATGATCACCTGTTAAATGTATCAAAGACTGTGAAAACTCATTTCCCCTGCAGGACAATAAAGGCTGAAGCTGAATCTGAATCTCAGTCTATGTAGATGAAGCAGCTGTCAGCATTGTGAGGTAATGGTGGCCGAGGTGACCAACAGGCTGATGGCTCTGCACATGACAGCAGATAGGTTGGAGATCAATGGTTGAGCAGCAGATTAGGTCAGTCTGATCATCTCAGTCAAATTTGCTTCCTCCTCCAACCTGGACATCCACAAAGCTCGTTTCTTTCAACCCTCTGACACAACCCATATGAACGTCTCCTGGAATAGCATCCATACACTGGCAGCTGGCGCCTATGGGAGGACAGTCCAGTTGGAATAGTCTGGCTTTCAGTGTGCAAGGTTAAGTCTGGTTTGATCAGTCTGTTGGAGCAACAATGTACGTTCAGTAATACATGTGACTGAGATCTGTTTGGAGAAGTGTTGGTCAATGAAGTGATTTGTTGGAAGAGGAGAAAAGGAAAGGAGCTATTGATTTGAAGAATGCCATCCTCCTCAGGGACTCTTTACTGGCTGCCTCAACTGTTTTTACAATCTATATGCTTAATTTGAAAAGTAATAATATGTTAATTGACAATGAAAATGGAGCTGAATTTTATTACATTATCCAATGGCTCAGAGATAAAAAGCTATTGCATTAAAAGCAGGCGTGCCTGCTCCTCTGAGCTAACACCCCTGTGTTTAGTTCTGTTTATTATTTCCCTGTGTGGACCTGTCAGGAAGTGTCAGATAATCTCTGACAGAAAACTCTCTGTGTCAGACTGACCTGAACATCCGGCTGGCAGGAGCTAAATAAGCAGCTCTGAGTACGACCATCACACACACACACGCACGCTCAGGTTCCCCAGTTCTTCACTGTGGAGATCAGTGGTATATAAACAACTGGTGGAGATGTGAGGAACAGGTAATTTCCTGCCTTATCGCTGCGCCGCACGCAAAACATTACCTGATTCATTTCCACAAGAGTCAGACCTAATTTAGTTCTGTATGATCCGAGCAGCGGGACTCGTAGTCCGCAGCTCGAGAAGTGTTGTTTGATTAGTGCTATTTGCTGTGATGTACTTTATCCCGCCCACATATTAAACTTATTTCAGTCATTTTCTTGATTAGAACTTTTTTTTTTCTCTGATTTCTCATTTGGCAGTTAAAGTTTCCTTGATCCACGTTTTGTCAGCAAACAAGTAGACCAACAGTATTTATCTATTGTATCTGAAACAATGTTTCACAGAGATCCTAGAATGGACTTATTTAGTGGAGCCACTTTAGAAGCACTGGCCAAGTTACGGTCACAGTTTTGTCCAGAACTGTTTTGAGTTTCCATTTTAATTTTACAAAATATTACCTTGTCGAATCATCCAACAAGCCGGCTCTAATGAGTGTATATTTTGAGTGATGTTTGATTTTTTTTTTTTTTTTTTTTGTGTGTGTGTGTGTGTAGTTACTTCATTTAAGCAGATTAGTGGAAATGTACCTACTGTGTTAACGCATACACTTCTTAATAGATGAGTTTTCACTTTTGTCGGAACCAGCAATGGCAATGATGTATATGCTGAAGGTTGAACTGACTGAAAAATACTGAGATACACAACCAAATCTGTTGGGGGATGTTTGGACAGTGATTAATTCCTGTGCCTTGTGTCTAATTGTGGCACATTAACTTCTCCTTGTCCCCGCACTGATGTCAATGCATGGATTAAAGCCACAGACCCTGGAGGTTCAGCAGAGCTTCAGCTGGACGGCAACAACACTGTTGTTTGACTGCAGTTGCATCGATCACTGCAGGTCCACCACAGCGGAGCTCTTTAATTAAAATGCAGATTATTTACTTTTTGAAACAAATGGTGAGATTTCCTCTGGGTGTCCGGTGTGTTTGGAGGTTACATCCAGGTGCAGTTTCTCGTTAATGCCACTGGTTCTCAGTCAAATAACAACTCACTTGATTCTGTGGTGGCAGAAAAGTTCCGATCTTTAATTCAAGAATTTAAATATGTTGTATAAATCACTATTAATTAACACAGATTGCACTGTATTTTCCCCTTTCTTATGTAGGACAACACAAGACAAAGATTAAGTCACCTTCGCACCTTACCATCTGGTGGGAAAAATAGTAATAAAATAAAATCCATGCAGGTGAATTTATGAAAACGTGTGTTACATCTGTCCATTAAAGAACTGTAGATTCAATCCTATTTCAGACTTCACTTCAGCCAGCCACAGCAGAAGAAAACTGACAGCAGTCACGTGTGAGTGCTCCAGATGTTCTCCACACAGAGCAGTCCACTGAGATCCAAGTAAGACCAGACGAGGAGATAGTTCCTGCCTCAAATCTCTGCAGGCCACAGTGTTGCTATTACGAGAGCTTGTTAGTTTAATGTGTTTCTTGTTATCTAACACACACACACACACACACACACACACACACACACATTCATGCATACTGCATGTAAAAAGCTAAGTGTAATAGCAACAGCACTTCAGCCATGTTTTTAATCCAAAGTGATTTCTGCAATATTGATACTTGTTATATCACTGCTCGGCATCACAGTGAGAGGCAACATGGGAGAGGGGTGTTAAAAATAAAGTAGCTTCTATAGATAGATCAGTCAGTTGAGTGTTGTCCTCAGCTGGTGCTGCAGCAGGTACACTTCCAGAAAAGGTCAAAGTGAACTGTACTTCTCTGGTGGAGAAAGATGTGAACTGTGAAGTCCAGTTATGTTCTCCATGTGATGAAAAGTAGCTTTAGAAATCACATTATCTTCATTAGATGCACTGGCCAACATTTTAAATGTAGTTTCCTTTCATGGCATTTCCTGCCATTTCTGTCTGCCTTGTGTTATTGACTAAGAAAGAACATTTATCCATCCATCCATCCATCTATCCATCCATCCATCCATGTTTACAGCCTGATACAAAACAGCTTTGGTCTCTATAGCTAATTTCCTCCTTCATGACAGTTACTATATGGTGGACTTTTATATAACTCACTTGTTTACATCATATTAGCATTATTTGGGGCCACTATACAACAGGTGCACAAGTTTAGACTCCACACATGCCCCACCTCTTTGCCTCTTTTGGACCAGCTCAGATTTAAAGGGTGGAGTCAGGTAATGCCAAATGCCAATATTCACAGTGAGCTTCAAAACTGTTCTTCAGAAACCTGTAGATGATATCAGAGAGGATATGTCCATCTTTGGTTACACTCTGTGGTTTATGTGCAGACCCTGGCCTCCTCCAGTCTGTATGTCAAAATGTCCTTGGACAAGACCCTTAACTCCCGACAACTGTTCCATCAACACACGTGTGTTTGGGTATGATGTATGAATGTTTGAGTGAATGGAATGTCCTGTTTACTATAAAGCACTTAAACTGGTAATTGCACTAGAAGATTTAGAATGATAATCAATCAAAGTGATGATCTGTGGGGCTGACTGGATAAATTATAGACAGATCTGCCAGGATCTTCAGTATGGATCTCTGATGTTCATATAAATTGAACCAGTTATTCTGTGAAAAGCAGCTTCCTTTGACTTCCTGTTGTTGCACATGTACTGCAGCCCTCAGAGCTTCTGTCCTCACCAGGGGTGATAGGAGTTTAACATTCTTGTCTCTACTACAACTACTACAACCACAACCTTCATCTCTTATTGTATTTTCCTCTCTCCTCAGCTTCACCAAAAAGAAAGTCTTTAATATTTTAATATTTGTATAGAGTGGAGAGAAAATGGAAACACTTGACAGTTTGTATTTCAGTGGTTTGTATTAATGGTTAATAGGCTGACTAACGTTCAAAATCCTCACAACTGATATGAATTAATAACCGCTGAATTTAACAGCTCAACAGATTGAAGTCTTTGGATTTCCTGACATGCGTCTGGTAAAAGAAAGAACAGATGTTATGAGTCTAAGTCTGTCGTCTGGTTATGAAAAAATTGTGCGGATCACATCAATAAATCAAATGCATTTTTCACAGGAGCTGTGTTTGTGGGAGTAAAGATGGGCTGATGTGTACCACTGATATGAGTTGCAAAGTCTGACTGTCACCTGACACACAGCTTGTCTCACCTGCTGTCTGTGTTGTCCAAGTAAAACAGAATATCATGGAAAATCACAACCTATTCTACTACATATTTTACTTGGGAGACAATTGTCTGACTGCTAAACCCCACAAATCTGGATATCAGTCAGCTGCAGTGTGTTGGTGGAAGCTCAAGCTAACAGAACTAATAGCACTAGGGGTAATAAAAGGCAACTGTGGGCCATGCAGCAGTGATCACAACACAGTGGTTCAGAGGTAAATCCTCAGTGACTTAGAAGGACACTACATGATGTGATGTCAACATGTTTTTTTTTTTTGTTTGTTTGTTTTTGTTGTTGAAAGTCTTCTGGGATGCATTATCAGACCATATGGCCCTAAAACTACTCAACTCATATTGACTTTTTTTTTTTGCTTTGCTACTAGGGACAGTACCTGGTACCTGGTACTTTTTTGGTATTGCCTCTGGTAATGTTCCAAGCGAGCTGAGCCTACACTAAAATGTGACATCAATGGAAGAGTCGTGAGTGCGACGTCTGAAACATGAATCAAACCCACCATTAAAAAAAAAAAAAAACACTCCCAACACTACCCACTGGTCCTTACTGAGACTGTTGTTATTCTTTCACTGGAGTTGAATGGCTGCTGAGTGGAAAACCACACCATGGTCTGTCAGCCAGGTATAGACGAGTGTGTTTGGAGATGACAAGAGGAGCTAGAGCTATATGGACAGTATAATTGAAAAGGGCCTATACTGGCCTACTTTCACCCCTGGCTCTCACTTATGAAACATGTTTACCTCATTTTTTTTGTCATAAATTAGAACAAGTAGTCTTCTTTCCTCTTTATGTTCTATATCTGCACTCTCTCTGCTGGACACTGAGCTCTATGTGTTACTGTACTGCACTTTCAGAGCTTAATTTGCAGTGAAGCTCAGATGATATTTGCAAAGCATAGGCTGATGAGCCTTGGAGTAAAGTGGTGGGGATTTAGCAAACATTGAGATAGAGGGGTAGTGTTGATTGCCTCTGTTGTACTGAAAGCACACCTTATCTAGGAGTCATATAATAGACTGAAACTCTCTAACTAATTTAGGCTTCAATTAAGGACTTAGATGATGAAATGAGTCATTTAAAGGCCAGTTAATATGAGACTTCGTGTAATGACAGGTTTCCTTTGTGCTTGTTCTCTCTGGGATTATGACCAGAATGCAATTAGCTGCATGATATTAGAATGGTGTACATCACTGAGAGGGTGCTTTCTGCATATTTATGGCAGGAAATGGGATGTGGGCAGATGCCAACAGGATGTGTATCTGATGCTACCTATAGAATACATGGTATGTCCTGGGTGACGAGGTCTGTTTTCATTCCAGGTGTAGGCCAACCTACTCCCAATCAAGGGAAATGTCAATGTAGGGGTGGGTGATATAACCGTATTAGATTGTGAAAGGCTGTTCACTAGGATACCAGCTGCATGTTCAACAAACTAGCAACAGCAGGTGAGATGAACTAACAAACTAACTTACCAGCCAACAAGTCATCACATTTCCTTATGTTAATATGAGTGCTGATTTTTGTTTTTCTTTTTTTTCCATATCTCTCGTTCGTTTGTCTTGGGCAAAAACACTTAGCTGCACACCTGAGTCTTATAACGACAGGGAGAACCCTGAAATCCAGTGATAATTTGCAAGTTAAGCAAAGCAGACTGAGACTGAGAGTCTGAAGCATGTCAGCATTCGTGTTCAATGTTCATGGTACTTCGGCCAAGTTGTTATTCAAACTGATTAAAATCTGGTCAGAAAAATTCTTTGGCCTAAATGCTCTTTTATATATTTCTATTAAAGCTCTGTTCATGTTGTATTTATGTTACATGGTGAAATCGTTTGTTTTCACTGTTCAGTAACTTGCCAAACTATCAAAAACTAGTAGTTAAAAATCAATGTAAAAATGTATAACAAAAACTTACTGTAAAAAAAAGCCATTTCATGCACCTTCATCTCAGTGCTAGAACTACAGTGGTGTTCACCCCATCCCTGCTACAACATCCTCAGCCTTCCTCGGCACAGAGCATCTCCATAAAGAAATGCTTTTTCTCCAAACAGACTTGACTGGCCTGCAGGCCTGACCTCAACCCTCCCCCCAAAGCAGTTTTGGTCTTGGGGTTGCTCAGATGTTTGCCCTGCACAATTTCACACAGTCCTCCACTTGGGAAAGAATGTGTAAGAGAGAGAAGGAAAGAGGGAGAGAGAGAGAGGTCTACTTGACTATAAATGGGAGTCCTTCACAGTTATAAGCAGAAGTGTTTCCACCCCAGCTAACTGGCTCTCAGCTGTTAAGGATACTACAAAGAGCACTTGTCATGTCATTATCCAACCAGCAGCCGCTCTCGCTCTCTCTCATCAAACACCACTCTTTCTCTTCATTTTTTTTCTATCATTCTTTTCTCTCACTGTGGTCTGTGTGTGTGCATCTCCATGTTTATCTCTCCATCTCTTCCTGCGAGCGTGCGGCACCCCCTCTTGTTCTCCCTCTGTAATCTCCATCTGATTAACACTAAGCACAGACAATAATGGCAAAGAGGTCTACACCAGGTCAATCAGTACGATGTGTGTGTGTGTGTGTGTGTGTGTGTGTGTGATGGAGGAATGGTGCCAGACTTAATTATGGGTCATAATAACTCTGTTTGTGTTTGTGTGATGCTGACAGCTGACTGAAAACATCCTCACTTGGTCGACTTTTGGCCTCTCAAAGTGAAGTATTGACCAGCTGACTGGATGACTAACAGACTGACTTCTATTGACTTGGATAATTGACTGACTGGCTTGCTCAGAGGCTTAACCACTGCAAGCAAATGAATTACTTTGTAACTGACGGACTTACTAACACATTGAGTTGTTTAGTGGCTTCCTGACTGATAGCTCACTAACTCGCTGGCCAGACCATACTCTGAACACCTGGCTGGTAACCAGCCTCTCAGATCCAGGCGACAGCCCTCAAATCACAAAATATGGTACTCGTTCATAGAATCTGCAAAAGGTTTCAAAATTAGCATTCATTTTTAGCATCGATAGAGCTCATCAAGCCTTATCTCAGGCCTTGTTTTATTTGATTGTAACTGTTTTAAATACACTGTATCTTGACAGTTTAACTGTATTTATTCATTATTTTATTTTTCCTAATACTTTTTATTCATTTCTTTGTTTTCTTTATCAGATATTGTTTTGTGTTTTGTTGTGTTGCTTTTCTCGACACCATTGTAAATGAGGACTCCTCCTCTGTGGTCTTTCGAGGATAAAATAAAGGTTATAGTAATAATTTTACAAGCTCAATATTAGCTCAGAGATCTAAAAGGCCAGTTAGTAATTAATCCATCCTGAGAGGCTAACAGCAGTCTTACCGACCAAAAGCACGGCATAATATGACCCCTTATGATCAATGAAACTGAATGTGTCACAGACATTACCAGTATATTTCATCCTGTAGCTGCAGCTTGAAACTTTGCTATCAGAGGTGCATTGCTGTTTTTTGTCGTTGTTGTTGTTTTCATTACTGCAGAGCTCCTATGACATGCACCACCACGTTGCAGCTTGCTGGGAAGGTTATGCAACCACTGTGCCCAGGGAAGTTTACCCAGATAGCACACATATGTCTTGCCAATATGTACCCAATATATAAAGTCACATTGACTGATGTAGCATGGAGAGTGTGTGTTCATTGGCAATAGGTCACCAAGACATCAGCCTTTAAGCAGAAATGCTGACTAGATGATGTTTGAATGAACAAAACAAAGGTTAAGCTCTGGACCACTAAGGAGATATACTTTATTAACTATGACCTTCATAATTGGACCTTTTTGACTGCAACTATTTTGCTTTTCAATGTGAAAAAAAAAACAATCCTGACATCCAAAAATAGCTACCTAATTTCAGTGTGCGTGTGTGTGTGATGAAGAGGTACAATTCAAGTTTAGAGAACAGAAAAGACAAGTACCAGAGTATGACAACGCTGTACTCTGAAGACAGTCAGTTGTCCAAACACTAAATCACTTTACCACCGTGAATAATATCATTTTAACTGTTTCTTTAAGCTGGGTTAAATTCTTTAGTCCCTGGACATCTGGATGTTGAGCCTTAGAGACTGTTGAGACTGTGAGCAGCACTCTGCAGCATGCAGCAAAAGCAGTGCTGTATAGTGCTGTTTTGTATGCATTTATGCCAACCTGTTTATACAGCACTACTTGCCCTAGTTGACCTGTGTGAGCTGACCTAGCTGAGACGTTTGATGAGCTGGAAAAACACAGAGCAACGCAGCAGAAGAGATCTGCCAAGCAGCTGATACTTGTCAGACGTTATGAACAGGAGGCCGACATACCATGTTGAGGCCAACGCTGGCATGATGCCTGTCATGTTATAATGTCAGACTGACTTTATTAAGAGTTTCATCATGGCAATAATATGATGCAACATCCAGCTCAGTAAGACAATATGTATGGAGCAGGTTCTACGCTGCATAAAGCAGGATGTGAATTAGTTTGTGTCGTGACGTCAGGCAAGTGAAGTCACATTGGAATTGTGGATAACTCTAACCCTAACCCACTCAGAGGAGAAGCTGCATTGCAGGCAGTGGTCAAGCTAAGCTAACAGGCTAGGTTGTGAGCAGGTAGCTAAGATAGATTTTATCAAATGTCCGTTACAGTTATCAACTGTAACAGACTGTGTCATGTCTCTTTGTGAATGCATCACAGAAAAAAAAACTGTCAAAAGTGGAAGTGATGAATGACATAATGTTTCCATAGCTACAGTAGTTTCAACTCATTTACCATTGAATTTGTTGTGCAGCTCAGGAGTTAACAGCATCAGGATTTTTGAAATGGAATGTTACTCAGTGAATGATTGACATTTGTAGATCAATCAATATGCCAGTCAGTGTCGGTATGATAGTAACTTTGTCTAACATTCTGTGTGATATAAACCTAAGTAGTCAGGCACTTATATATTCCATCATTTAGCAGTGAAAAATAGAGCTGCAACTATCAACTATTTTAATAGTCGACTGATAAATTAATCTATTGGTTATTGAAACAATTAATCGACTAATCACATTATGAAGTGTATAGATACTCAGCGGCTCTTATTGAACCATTGCCTTTTAAATTCACAGGTATAGACAGAGTTTAGCTGGCAGACTTTAGCTAAATTGCTAGATGAGGGTAATGTTAAAAGCCAGTACAACTCTGTTTATACATAGGCAACTAGCTAGCTAACAAGCTAACTATCTTACCAAAGAGAGTCCCAGTCCGCATCGCCCACAGGCCCAATGAGCCTCTGCTTCCAATGCTGGTGCACTACCGAGATGCCACCATGCCAAGCAAGGTCAGCTTTACAAACTGTGCAGGTAATCCTCTTTTTTGCTGTGCTGAGAGCCATTTTGTTATTCGTGTTGCCTCCTGGTTGCTGTTGCACATGTGCAACTCTAAGCCATGTTTTAGCTCAGCTTCACAGGTTGAAAAACATGTGTGATGATGTCACCAAGTAATTATTGACAACTGAATTTGTTGGCATCTAAATTTTTTTATCGATCGTTGTCTAGTGAAAAAGTCAAACGTCTAAATTACTACTTCCTGATAAAACTAATACCTTTGTACAGTTAGTCACACCCAAAGACCAAGAACTACACAGTGAGTGGTCAATTCATTCAATCATGTCGAGGAAAGGCGCGTCATTATAAATCTAGCAGTAGATGAATAACCATAATGAAGTTTGCAAAGCCGTGTTTAAGGTTTCGAGTGTCTGGTAATGAGGCTGCTGTTGGCTGCCAACTGTGATTATGTTTAAATTCATAGAGCAGAAAAGAGTTTTTATTATTCATGTAGTTCACTCTGCCCTTCTGTTCATTCTGTCGTTTATTAAAGACAATCACAATGACCAGCAGCCAGACAGTCTGGTGACAGTAAAATTAGTGGTATACTCTCCCCCTCCGTCTTTAACAGTGGTTTTACTCTCAGGTAATATTACGGGCTCTAATTTCACTACACGGCAGACAGACAGACTCATGGGACTTTAAATGACTGTTTTTCTAATGTCACACAAGGTAAGTGCTCTTGACAAATCGTCTGAGAGCATTGCATTTTTATTAAAATGAGGCTGCAACAAAGAAGCCCGAGCCTCCTTTTTCCCGTTCTGCACATTGGAACTGTTTGTAATTTCAATAGAGATGACAGTAATTGCTGGTCTGGAATGTCTTTTTTTGTTTGTTTGTTTTTACACTGGAGTCGATAAAATCAGTGGAAGACAAGAACCGTGTTTCCTCTAAACGAGAGGAAAACTACTTTGCTCTGTTAACAGTTCCTGTCTGTACTAACTAAACCAGGATGATTTCAGTAGTAAAGTAAAGGTCCAAGGACCTCTGTCTGGATTCAGACCTGGGGCTCTGGGGTCACTTAGGATTCCTTCCAGTCTGAAGGTCAACAGGCTGTGAAAGGTTTGTCCACAAGCACCTCAACCTTCCACTCAATTTTGCACTCCTCCTGGGATTGAAATGCTCTCTCGGCTTTCCTCCTGCAGAGGATCTACAGAACAGTGGGAGTGGCTGAGAACAACGACGTTGAGGTTGTGTGCTAAGTTTGAAATTGTAGTTCATACATAATGGCGGCAAAGCCATTCGTTCCATTGTGGCAATTGTGCTGTTGTTGACGGCCATCTCGCTCCTACTCGCTTTACTCGGCGCATGACGTACGTCATGACTAAACGTAAGTGATTTGGTGAAGGCAGATCAAATAGTTTCAAACTTGAACGGAGTATCCATCTAAGATTGGATAAGTGCTTCTGGATAAACCTGCTTCCATCAGTGTTTGTGAGTATTTTCAATGAACAACCTAACTTTAGGGCCCTGGGAAAGTGGACTGAAGCATTCACTGAGACAAAGCAGATATGAATGCATTAACGCAGGCACTAAAACTTCCGCTCTCTCTGTTTGTCAGTCTAATGCAGACTGATCACACACTAATGGTAATAACTTGAAATGTCAACTGTAAGTGCTGGATTATGGCTGTGTTTGGCATTCCAGACTAACCTGCACTCTAAACACCAGACTCTGTGAATGCGTCTAAGGATCCCCTGCTCAGAGAAGCATTCAGCGGGACAGCAGGTTTGGGTTTTCGAAGTAGAAACACACGTTTAAATATTATGTCATGCTTCATAATCATATTTGCCATTTGCAAATGGGACCATGGCCTGATATATAAATGTAAGCTTTAATGAAATGTAAATAGGTGAGTTATATAAAAATGCACTCCTTGTACGGTCGTCATGAACGAGGAGGTGTAGAGACCAAATCCGTCTCTGTACCAGGCTGTAAACATGTTTATTTCTGGAAATGTTAACATGAGACTGACTCAGTGTTGGAGCCACACTCTAGTGGTAAGTAGAGGAACTGCAGGTGTTGGCACTTGAGTGTTGGCTTCATGTTTCAGGCCTGGAGGTTGGAGCTTGGTGGTATCAGAGAGTTGGAACAACTACATACAAGGTTGTTGGAGGACTGGTTGAAGCAACATGAGAGAGACATACGGGTGTAAACAGTTGGATAAGTTGGAGAGACTCGATAAGAAAAGCAACAAAAAAGGAACAGGTTGGAAGATAAAAGAGTTGGTGAGAGTGAAGGGAAAGTCCTATGTGATGAAAGAGAGAGTGCGGATGGTAATGGGTGTTTTCCCTCGGATGAAAGACACAGAGAGAGGGAGGAGGAGATAGATGGGGACATGTAAAGCAATGGAGGCTTTGAGGAGTGACGGCGTGATCATTATCCGCTGTCGTTGCTGCCGTCGTCTTCACTGAATCAGTTTCTCTCACTAATTATGTGTAAAGAAGGAGACCTGCAGGTGCTTCTCGCTCTGCTCAGCTCCTTCCACATGAAATCCCTGTTTCTGCCCTGCCTTTATTTTATCACATCCTGTGTCACTCAGGTTCAATCTGTCCCATTCCCCTGTCCCTGCTTTCCTTTCTTTCCTCTTCATTTTGAAGATTGATGACATTGAAGTTTCAAACAAGTCAAATCTCCAAAGTCAAACAGAAAATGTAATGAGGGTAGTTTAACCCAGAGAAGGATCCGACCATGTCTACGGGCTAATATTTTCCTACCTGGTCTGAATACCACACAGCAGTCTCTGTCTGATGATTCAGTTTTTTTTTAAATCAAGGGTACAGCCAGAGCTACAGGGATGTAGTTTTTGCATTGTTCATGTGTTTGTCCACATGTTGATCCATCCCATCGTTGCTGGGAAGAAGAGACAAGACTCTGGACTTAAAATCAGACGTCTTTAGTGAATGGGGAAAAGAGGCATATATGTAGCTTGTGCAAACCAGAAGTAGCTGCACAGTGCAACTGCTAACAACAACAAACGTACTTGACATCACCACGTCATACGTTCACACAGCATGTGACACTGGTGGAGGGGTTTAATCTGAAACTAGTCTAACAACCATGAGGAGGTGAATCTTCTTGAGCATTATAAGGCTTTTCAGGAAGCTTCTCCAAACTCTTCACAGGACACCATGAAGCATGAAGCCCCCGCTGTTAGCTCATCTGTTAGCCTGCTAGCAACAACGAGCTTTCCAGGCGTCAGCGCTAGCTGATAACAGGAGGGAGGGGAGCAGGAAGGAGGAGGCTGTGGGTGCCCTCGGGAAAACAGAAGCTGCGTTTCCGTACTGACTGGTTTCTGGTCTACTGTTCGTTTTCCTTCTGTGCCTGGCTGATGATGATTGTTACAGGGCGCAAAGCTCGCACAAGCGCCACAAGCTTCACAGTTCCAACAGAAATTAAACTTCTCTGCAGTGTTTGTGCAGTTGTATTGAGTTGTATCCAGTGTTCCAATTACACAGTGACTTTCGGGAGAGCCCTGTTTTATTGTGGGCGGTGAAAGTACCCTGATCCGGCTCGACAGCCACTGATGCAGCATCATGTTCGCTCAACGATGGGACTCATCGCTCCTAATCAATAACACTGCACAACAGAAAATATAATAGAGAATATAATAGCAAACCGCCCACAATCTGTCTGTAGAACCCCCTGCCTCCTTATTGCTATATTATTACTTTACTCTTAGTGTTACTATATATATATATATATATATATATAAAACTCATCAGCCTCAAAGTTTAGGCTATATACTTGTTTATTTAATTTCACCACTCATGGGAGATCAAATTGTATTTTCTTTTATTTTTTAAGATATGTGCTGCCCTTTATTGTGATAGGACAGTGTAGAGAGACAGGAAAGCAGACAGAGAAACAGGGGGAATGAAACGCAGTAATGATTGCCTTGGTCAGGAGTCGAACTGGTGATCGACTGCTTTGGGGACGATCATGCTCATATGGGATGTGTTCTCAGCACTCGACCACTGAGCAATGAGCACCCCAAATTAAACTCACTTATACACAATATTAGGGCTTTCTTTCAACTGAGGTACTTACCAAGTTACTGGAGGCAGTGTTGGCACACTTTTGATCTCTCATCTATAGCATGTTACCATGAGACATGTGCAGCATGCTTTCTCCCTCTCTGCAATTACAAGATAAAATAAGGGAGATCAAAATAAAATTGCATGACACCCTGAAGAGTAGAGTCACAATAGTCATCCTTACAACAGGCATGTGCATTCATGGATGTGCTGTAGATGCGCTGTGTCCTTGAGCAAGATACACATCCTCCCTGCTCTGAGTGAGTCTGTGTGTGAAAGCAGCAGGTGATTGTAGATTGTGTGTTTAAGTGTCCTTGGGTAAGATACTGAACCCCAAATTACTTCAAGTGGTTGCTCCAGGGGTATGTGGGGTGTGTGTGTGTGTGTGTGTGTGTGTGTGTGTGTGTGTGTGAATGGGTGCATGAATTTTTGTGGTGTAAAGTGCTTTGTTTGATCAACAAGACTAGAAATGCTCGGCATTAAAGCCAGTCCATAAAATGAATATAGAGGAAGCTGCTGTGTTGGTTGAGAGTGAGACTCCTCCTGGTTTCTTCTCTACACTGTTGTCTTCATCAGGCTGATGAGGAACAGAGAGAGTAGGGAGCTCAGGCAGAAGAGGGATTTTTATTTTATTCTCCCCTGCGTCTCTCTCTCTCTCTCTCTCTCTCCCTCTCTCTCTCTCTCTTTCTCTCTCTTCCCCTCCCCTCTTTGATAACGGCATTTTTAGCTCTGTGACAAAATTGCCTGGAACTTCAAAAGGGGGCTGCTACAGCTTAGTGGCTGTGTGTGTGGCTGAGTGGGTGGGATAGAAGTGTGTGTGTGAAGGTAAGTTAAGGATGCATGTGCATTTGTGGGCTCAGGACTTAGTTCAAGTTCAAATTTTTAATCTGCATGAATGGGTAATAGCTATCATTGCAATACCAGAAAAACAACATGAAGCTCTCTTTGGTAAACAGCAGCAGCCTCGGTGACTGTGAACTCTGGTGTCCTGCTGAGGTCGCTGGTTTTGGCTTATCCCAAACCTGTAGCGCCTGACTGTAAGAGGAGACACATCTTGAAGTGTTTCATCCATGCAGTTTGAAGTCTTTTTGTTGTAAGGCACCTCTAAGTGGATAAACGCACCTGCCAAATGACAGCCTGTTAATGTAAATGTAGTCTCCTCACTCATTAGACTGGGGCCTCAAGGTGAGGTTTAGTGCCACTGCATGTTTTCTCTGAAGCCTAGTACACCTTGGCAGGATGCCTCCACTGTGACACACACACCTTGTGTTGTGTTTGTGATAAAACAAACAAGTTAATACATGAGCTTTTAAGCACTGGTTATTTCCTCTATTTGTGTAGCTGCTAGACAGACATTACATTGATATTAATGTATTCATCACATTTTGAGGAGGAGCGGTACCAATCTTGTAATTCTCCATCCTACTCCTCTCTCTCTCTCTCTCTCTCTCTGTCTCTGTCTCTCTCTCTCTTCCTCCTCAGTTCACCCTGTCTCTCTGTGGAGCAGCGACACTGTTTTTAAAGGTCCAGATTTTGCTTCTTGATACATTTTCAAGGTCACCATAAAAGGCTGAACACACTCAAACACGCGCTCTCTCACAGATGCGTATGTGCACATGTGGTGCTCCAATGATGGCGGCTCTAATTGGATTCCACGCTCACCACGATGATTGGAATTGATTGGTGACACAGAGAGAGAGAGAGAGGCTGAAGGATAGAGGCGTTGGTGAGTGATGATGGGGTCAGAAACCACGCACACTCTGATGCACACAGCTATAGACGAACATCACACTCACACACATACACACGCATGCGCCTCGGTTATCAGTGCCAGTAATGTTATTCCATTACCACAAACCATGGCCATATGGTTATTATGGGCTGTAATCAACTGGAGGTTTCCATGACTATGGGTGCTTAAAGTCAACTCCGTGCCAGGACACACACACACGCACACACAGACACACAAGTATGCACTCACACACACAAATTCAATATTAAATACCATAGGGAACTCCTGTTCACTCTCACTTTTACGAGGAAAAAACCTGTCAGAAGGACTGAAGGAGAGATTTCAAGGACGGTTAAATCTGACTTCATGCGGGTTAACAGGCTGACATCATCAATAATTACCAATGATATAATCACACTAATCTGACCTGTCTGAATGAGACCCTCAGTTTATTCCACTCTCTAGTTGTATCCACAGGCTGGCTGCCTTATTTTAGATGTGTGTGTTAGTCATATCTTAAACTGTTTTAAATGAGTGCTGAACACAATTAATTACAATAAGTGATTGAAATGATTCTGACTCAGGGGATTTGATAGTAAATTCACTTCACTCAGGCAAAGAGACAGAGTCGTGGAAAATACTGTAGAACTCAGCTCTGACAGTCAGGAGGCAATGAGAAGGAGACAGCCAGTGATTCTCATATAGACTGCTGATGGACGTAGTCACCCACAGGTTTCAGCTCACACTAAGCTGCTCCACTGTCACCATCTTGGCAGTGCCTGACTCCACCTCTAGTACCAAGCTAATCCAAACATGGGGAAAAAAGAGGGGAATGTGAGGCGCCAGGACTTCAGTAGCCTACATGATGGATTGAGTCAGTTAGGCTTGATAAAATGTAAACAAATGAGGGATATAAAGATTCGGCCACCTGCACACACACCACAAAGGATGAAATTAGCTTTAGAGATCACGGTGGCCGTGGCTCAGGAGGCAGAGGAGGTTTGGGTCGTGGCTACTCCAGTCCGGATGTCGAAGTGTCCTTGGCCAAGACACTGTATCCTCACTGTATCCACACCCCCTGATGTGTCCTCAGGTGTGTGAATGATTAGCTTTCCAAGCTTTCCAAGCGCTGTAGCCATGGAAGTGCTGTATGAATGTGTGTGAAAGGGTAAATGCAGTGTAAAGTGCTTTGAGTGGTCTGGGAGGCCAGAAAAGCACTGTTTAAGTGCCAGTCCATTTACCAGGCTGTAAACATGTTAATTTCTGCTCTAAAGCTGGACATCTTAACATGGGAGACTATGGAGACCGACTCACTGTTGGAGACTCACTCTAGTGGTCAGGAGAGGAACTGCAGGGTTTGGAACTTTGGAGTGTTGGCTTCATTTTTCAGCTTTAGATGTTGCTGCTTGATCACTCACCCACCCACCTCAGCCCCCAGTCTGGAGTTAATGGCTTTACAAAAAAAGGTCCATTGTTTCCTCCTGATGGATGAGAGTCATAATAACAGTGACAACAGGTCACTTAAACATGCAATACATAATCTTTGAGCATCTTCTGCATTGACTCGTGCTGTTATGTTAAATTAATCAGTACAATGTCAGCTGGAGCTAAGTTCCTTAAGTGCACGTGTCAGTGTGAGTGATGAAGATGAGTTTAGTTGGAAAAGGACAAACATCACCTTTGAATTTCACCCCACTGAACTGCTCTCTGCAGTGCTGACCTTCAATCAAACACACACATAAAAGACACACACACTTTGTGCACATCTCGTACATGTTTGTAAGGGCACCTGTATGCTTGGTTGTGTGTATGTGTGTGCAGGTAAAGAGGACAATATACAAGCCGAACAAAGCTGAAATGGTACAGAGAGGAGCAGGGAGGGGGGAGGGGGGAGGATGAGGAGTGTTTGTCCTTCTCAGCTTATCTCACCACAAAGCACTGCACCTGCTGTGGTTGCCAGGTTGCAGAGGAGGTTTACAAGCAGAGCATAGTTGCCATGTTGGAGTGATTTTAAGTAGAGGAGGTGAGTGGATTTGGAGGGAGCACAGTGGAAAGAATCCCCTCGCCGTGTCAGCCTCTTCACATGTGAAGTGGTTTGGTTTGATGCAGGGCACTGGTTGAGTTTTAAGCTGGTGGAAGAGAGGTGTGTGGAGGCAGATATTGTCAGAATGTTTAATAAAGGTACACAGGTAAATGGAGACAAAGGCTCAGTAGCTCTGTGGCACTGTTCTCTGATGAATGCGTTACAGTCAGAAGATTTCACACCAAAATCAGGTGTAGACAGCCACAGGTCCAAACAAGTGGTGCCAGCATTTCAACCCATGGCAGCCGAGTCACCAGCTTTTCATGGCACAGATTCTGTCACAGTAGCTGGAAGGTTTTGAGAAGTTGGACGCTCAGTTGTACTTCAAGAGCACGATGGGAAAAAATGATTTGTATAGGTTATTCTGTTTAGTCATTTTATTTTATGACAGTTTAAGAGTCAGAAACTACAGAGAGGTACTGGGAGAGGAGTATAAGCTGAGGCAGAACAGGACGTTGGAGCAAGAGGTGCAGACTGTGTTGCCAAGTCTGATTCTCAAGTCTGATAAACCTCAGAACCAGTTTCTCTGAGGTATTTCTTTGAACTCCCATTTCAAGCCAGGGCAGTAAACACAATATATATTTTTTTATTAACCTGTTTTGCCTCAGTGCCCCATGTACTGGTCTCTATTCAATCCTGGTCATTGCTTTACTTCATCCTCCAGAGGCTCGTTATAATAAACTCAACCCCCTGATGATCAGTAGAGACACTGCAGGCTGAGTGGTGCCTGCAGTGTATTTTTGAAACACAGGTTCCTCCAGGCTTTGCCCATCAGGCACCTCAGTGGCCCACATTAGTCACACCAGGAGAGAAAACCAGGTCAGCTTTGTCTTGTATTTGCAAATGTATAGGCAGTGTCTTTACCATGAATAAAAACATTCTGGTTCAGAGGAATGATGATGGACAGAGGTGCAGGTGAGTTGTTCTGCCAACATGGTCGAGACAGATTCATCTGTGATCTGGGCAGGGTTCTGCTGATTGGCAATTAAGGTCACTTGTGTTAATGTTGGTGTTGTAAGAGAAAATCAATCATCTAAATCATATGTGTGTTTCCATCCACTGCTGGTGTGTGAACATTAGGTGTGGTGTAATGTGATGTGATGTAATTAAAAGGCGAGACTAAACAAACGTAATGGAGAGGAGAGAGAAACCAGACACACAAACAACAAACGACATACAAAAACTCTTTTTCTGGCGATATTTCGGGACGTTTTTGAATTTTCTGATGGCTGATGGAAACCCAGCTAATGTGTGAAGGAGCCACAGTGATGAGAGACTGAACATCTTCATCTCCATCCCAGAGAAACCATCTGCAACGATGTAGCAAAGAGGTCGACAGGAAGAATACAGCTCCACCATGTTGTAACCACTTCACTGTGACCACATCAGGCAGGACTGGAAGTTCACAAAGAGATTTTAGGACATCTCTGTCTTTATCAGTCTCTTGCCTCTTGATCATTCATCTCCTTCTGTCCACGTACAAGTTTTTCCAACAAAACTGGGTGTTAACAGCAGGTGATGTTACAGACTGGTGGACGGAGAGAGGACAAGCTTTTGTTGCCAGACCTGAGCAGAGTCAACAGAACGAAGGAATCATTAGTTTTAGTTGGACATGCAGCAGTTTATCAGTGTCAGGGACTGGTGCCAGGCGGGCTGACAGGACCTGTTGCCTCTGTGTTCAGCTGCTCCGGAGGATTGATCTGAAGTTTAACAAGTGTGTGGACAGACTTTTTTTTCTGAACACGTTCTTATTCTGTGCAGTGCCAAGCCAAGCAATTTAATTGATACTTAGAATGATACTTAAGCTGCATCTCTCTGTACATGTGCTCTCAGACGAGTGCTCTGGACATCTGTCATGCAGTTTACTGTCCACACATGATAGCAGCAGGGTATAGCCTCTGAAAGCTGGACAGACTTTTCAGCAATTTTCATGGGTACGGCTGTCAGACTTCCACTGTTCTGAGATCAGTAATCAGTTATTTCTCAGCATACTACATACGCACAGACCAAGTGGCAACCTCTGAGCATGATTTGAAGTTTCAATTACTTTCTATGGCTTGAATAATACACAGATCAGTCAGTTGAAATCACCAGTTCTAATGTTATAGATGTCAGTGTTAAAGTAGCAACTATATTATAGATCAGTATATAATCTATAGTATAATGTAGTATAGAATATACTGTGTGCATAGTGGGTGAGGCTGGTGACTGTAGCAGAGTTATCTAGTTAGTTAGCAGTTAGCAGTGCTCTGTCCTTCAAGCACAGTCTTGACACTGACCCAGGGACAACACTGAGGCAAGACACAGCTACTGGCAGAGCATGTGACCAGAGTGGAGCCGTGTGTGTGTGTGTGTGTGTGTGTGTGTGTCCATGTGTGCTCTGCTTTCCTCTTCAGTAACAGCCAACACATGCCACTGACTTTGTGAAACCCTCAGCTCCAACTCAATTAGAATATTTGCAGGAAATCTGAATTATTGCAGAACTTGTGTGCTGCAGGATTTTACCCCTGAGTCTCTATTTTCTGTGGCATTTGGGCTCAGGATAAATGGTGTCTGTGTTTTGCACAAATTTACTGACCAAATCCCAGCAACTATTATAATTGGACTCCATAATCCTCCTGAAATTCAATCTAAAATTGCATTGGTGCTTTCATTAATGATTTCTAAACAGCCTCCACTGTTCTCTGTTCTGTTCTCTTCTGTATAGGAGACAACAACGGCAGAGACGCATGAGGCAGGGTTAAAATAGTCACACTAGGCTTTAGTGTTTTCCGCTCTGCTGTAGTTGGTTATCAAGGATTTTTGTCTTCTCTTCCTCTGAAACACCTTTGTGCTCTTCCTCTGCAACGTATCTCCTGTAAGGTATTATTTGACATTTGCATAATGTCCACCTGCTGGCTACTCTAGCCTGCCCTCACACAGAGCTGATCAGAGACCAGGAAGAGTTTGGTTAGATTCTATCATCATGCTGAGTAGACACTGATTATATTGATCTAAATACAAAACCATCAGAATACAGATGACTACAATAACAAATACACAGTGCAGGTTACTGTACACTGGGCAGTAGTGCGACTTTTATTGTCAGGGTATGCTTCTAGAGCACCACACCTGTCAGAGGATGAAGTGCTGCTGCTGCTGCTGCTGCTGCTGCTGCTGCTGCTGCTGCTGCTCAGACACTAGTGCTGTGGTCAAAAAGTCTTTTTCCTCAAGACTTTCCCTGACTGAGTGAAATAAGCTGAGGTATGTTGAGCAGCAGCCATGATGAGAGCTGCTCTGCTTCCTATATTATCGCCTTCAGCTGAGGGAACACTTGGACCTTCTTCCTTTATGTAATGAACGGAAAAATGCCGTCCCACAATTCTCACAGTCCACTGCAGTCTTACAAATGTCTGCCCACCGAAATGTTCAACAGATCAGCTGTGTAATGTATTGTGACACAATCCAGAACTGATCTAAAACCTACTGATACAGACATCTTCTCTTTCCAATCTGTCACGAGTCGCCATGAAGAACAACCATTCTTCTGTCTCGGTAACAACATCAGCAATCACATGACAAAACGATATCTTATAGACAAATGTTAATTAACAATTAATCCTTCTGTCAGGACTAGTCAGTAACGTTTTCTGCAGTCAGGTTTTTCGTTCAGTTTTCTGACTTTGTCCTGTCACTTCCTGTTTTATTTTTTAGTCTTGCCCCTGTCTTCCTGTCAAGTTTCCCACCTATGTGATTACATGCCCCGCCCTAATGTGTTTCACTTGTGTCTCGTTAGCCCCTCTCCCTTGTGTATAAGGGCTGTGCTCTCTTTCCCCTTGGTGCCATTTCATTTTGTCATTCGTGTCTTCCTTGTTGTTCTGCCTGGTGTCGTGTGCTCCAGTGTGTTGCCTTCCTCAGTGTTTTCATTGTTTGTCTTTCCTTAGGGGCTTTTGGTTTTCAGAGCTGTTTTGTAATTTGGGTTGTAGACTCTTTTTCTCTGTGTTTTCATGACATCTGGGACTTAAACCCGTAGACCTTTTAGTTGGTACTTACTACGTTTTCGTTTTGTTCAGAGACTCATGGGAATCACTCACCTGTGTTTTTCGTGTCTGCATTTGGGTCCAGCCCCTCTCCAACCCTGACATCTTTTACATTGTGCAATGCACAATGAATGATGGCTCAAAGTAAAACAAATGTTCACCTGTTCCTGGAAACTTATATAATTTTATGTAATAATTACTCTAAAAAGCAACCTTCTCTATTAGAATTCTGTTACTCATGTTCTGTAGAAATTATTTGATTTGCTTTGTTTCTGTGGTTAAAAATAAGTGTTTATTGTCAGTGTATTATAAATAAAATTAGTCTGGGAAAAAAACAAACAAACAAACAAAAAAAGAGGCCTCCTACATCTCCTACAGAGGCCTGAGCCAACATTGAAAGGAGAAGTGCCGTTTTTTGCAACCTGGACCTTATTTCTGGCATAAAGTACGGTCCTTTACTCACCTTTGCAGTCATTAGGAGTTCTTTGGATGACCATTCCGGAGCCGGGTATATGCATTTAGTGGGAGTGATCCTGGCACTGAGAATACAGCCTCTAATGACACATTATGCGTCGCGAAATTCATTCATTTCACTACTATTTTGTCTATAGATTGATCTACTAACCTCTGAACTGGATGATGATGTCATCTCTGAGCGCTGCACGCAGCCGCAGCACGGCTCATTCACTCTGCGATGGTTGGCCTATTTACCTGGAATTAACTACCGCTAATACACTATGGTTGGTTTTTGCGTATTTCTAAATTGCCCCAACAACATGACCAGTTGGACAAAGTTCACCTTCCACAGGCTTATTATTTAGAGGCTGCATTCTCAGTGCCCCGATCACTCCCACTATATGGATATATGTTGCTCTCGAATGGATCTAAATATCGTCCGAAGGACTCCTAATGACACCAAAGTTATATGGGGAAGTAAACGACCATATTTTATGCCAGAAATAAGGTCCAGTTTGTAAAAACGGCACTTCTCCTTTAAATACAGACATGTTTTTGAAGAATAAATCACACAGAGCAGTTCTGGTGGAGTCTGGAAATGTAGTAAATCTTCCCTTTTGAATGTTTGCAGTGCTCCATTGTTAAGTTAAAACTGCACTAATCAGAAAAAGACAGGCAAACACGACAGCACCAAGCAGCCACATCACTCCTTCCTATTGCTGTGAGCTTTAATTGTTTGGGGAACATTGTTAATCATTTATGACAGCAGTGTCTGTTTGACTGAATGAAATTAGACTGAGATGAGACAGACAGGAACACTGGTGTGTGACTTTTAAAATTACTCTCACAATGGTTCATGACACCAGGGATGGAAAAGCCCTGGTTGCCAGTTTGAAGTGATACATTTAATTTATTACTACACTTTCATAAAGGTCTGCTGGTGGACTTTTGACAGACAGCAGAATTGAGGTAGCAAAGCTCCAAATATCTCAGTGATTAGTCCCTGTTTGTGTCCCGTCACAGAAGACTGACAGAACCAGAGTAAACTTCCCATAATGCAGCTTGTCGGTGTCTGTCGTTACTAAATTAAAATGACTCACTCTTTTTTAGTGTGCCTCAGATTTTTCCTATTAAAATTTTCATTTATTTGAATTTGCTTGTTTACTTTTTGTAGTTTTGTTTTTTTGTCAGTGATTTTGATGATGTACACACAGCTATCTGCGTGTGTTTGTGTGAGAGAACAGACTCTGTAAAGCCCCAGATTACATTTCACCATATTTGCTGTGACTGTTATTGCACATTGATGACTCAATCAGGGGGGTCAAGTATTTCTCTGAGGTGAAAAGGAACCCAGAGCAGCATGAGCTTGTGCTTCACTGAAGTGAGGTGTTGGACATTCATGTAATTTAATGTTGTTCAATTATCCATCAGTGTTTGGTAAAATTACGTAACCTAGTGCTTAGGCTTTACATGATCAGGATTTCTGGGGCCTTTCTGAATGGGTGGTCTCAGGGCGGTGATGATGATGGTGATGAAGGGGTGAACCATCAGCTAACTAACATCAGTCAGCTAAACTGTAACTTAAGGCTAAAGTTAGGTACGACTATTAGTATTCATGTGTGGATACTTGACACAACATGATCTGCTGCAGAAACTTGGAATGTAAGAAAGTGTAGTAAGGGTAAGGGAAATATTGATTATGGTAAAGACAAGCATGTACAGGATGAGGATGGACATATGGATTGCCCTTTACCTCACAGAGACATGCATGAGTGATTCTGGTTTTAGTTGTAAGTGTGCATTGACATTTTCCCAGTGACTGTATTAATCACTTTCAATGACACACTCCATGTGCATGATATGTGCTGTGATTGAAGCCTCACAAGCTGTTTGGATGACATCTCAGAGAGGTGACAGAGGGAGGTGACAATGTCTGTCTCTCCATGTTCATCACAAAGCACGTACATAACCTTATTTTGATTCGCAGCACCTTGTTGAGACGCCAGGTTTGATTAGCATTCCAGTGGACACTGGAGAAAGTGGTGATATTGGAGATATGTTTTGAGTTAGGATTTAGACATTTGAGAGAGAGACTTTGTTTGCCAGATTGAAGGTGGACTGCCAGTTTGAAGCAGTATGAGGTTGCACACTGTGGGTATTGACCCTACATGGAGGTTATTTGATGCATGATGGCAGTGGTGAGGTTTTATTAACAGTGAGAATTTGCCAGGCTGGAGACACAGTTGGATCCATGAGGTAGACCGAGGGAAAATTATACCAGGTTATTTGATTTTGGATAAAGTGGAGGGGGTTACAGTTGCCAGGGTGAAGTGAGGTTTGCAAGTTGGAAGTATAAACTGCTTTCTGTGTTGCCACTGCAAATACAATCAGCTGGCAGAAGGTTATTTCCCTCTGGAGTCTCATGATGGGAGTTATTCACACAGTGTGGAGTTCCCAGGTTAGATTGGTGTAAGGTCTGACCTCAGAGATATTTGGAGGTATTTGAGAAAAAGGGTAATCAGGCTCAGGAAAGGAGGGTTATTTGGAACAGGAGAGGCTATGTTTTTCTAAGGCAGCTCAATGTTGCTAGGTCAGACTGATCCGAGTTTGATGACGAGAGAGGGCGATATCAGTGTTGCCACTTCAGGTTGTGCTAAATTCAGATGAGGGTTATTCCGTTCAAAGTAAAGATATGACCACTGAGTGAATTTGTCAGGTTGATTCAGAGCTGTTAAAGGTGTAGCTGTCAAATGACTTTATCAGGGACTCTTAAGAGAATGTTTCTTCATTGGACTGAGTGTTTCTTCACTTAAATCAAGTGAGTTCCATCATAAGTGTAATCCTTGCCACCTCATGGACCACTTGGGACCACGTCCCAACCCATAATAATATATGGAGGCTAAATAATGCCATCTCAAGAACACTTCTTAGTTTAATTGTAACCATTGAACATAATTTAATTATAGCAACTGAACATTTAGCACAGTGGCTTATCACAGTAATAGACAGACAGTTTTAACTATGCATGAAGCTTTACACAACCTCTCTAATCCAAACTATTTAAAGTCTGTCTCACTGACAGTTTTAAACGATGGCCACAGAAACAATCCAATATCTATTCATATAATCACGTCATTTAGAATGTTTGCAGCTGACATAGGGTGAAGGCGAGGTGCACCCTGGAAAAGTTGCCACTCTATAGCCAGTTTCCACTGCAGGAAATGTGGGCTAATTTTATGGGGGTGGGGCCTTTGGTGTGTCTCAATAGCAGAAACCACTGGGAGTTTTAAGGGGGCTAAACGAGTCCCTGCCTCTGGGTAGGTACTCAGAGCAGCCACGAAAAACTCCGAGAAATAGTATCTTGCTGAGAGGCAACAGTGTTAATTGCCAAGTAATGTACAGCTGAAGAAAATTCATCTCAACTGTATGAAGCTTCATCACAAACCTGGTTTCTGACATATCCCTCATACAGTCCATGTCAGGTCATCATCTTACATTTTAGTGGAGAGGCAGACATTATAACCAGATATGACGGGCTGTGTTGTGCATTTTGGAAATGTGTATAAAATGTAGCACAACACGTTAGGAATATTTTAGTTTGATGGAATGGTGCAGCCATAAAATGAATGTAAACAGTATACAGTCCAGCTGATACAGAACACACGAGGGAACTCATAACTCATTAATGAATGAATAAGGCTCGAAATATGGTTGAATCATTATCATCATGTGCAGTTCTCTGCTGGACAAACAGGTTAATGGAGATTAATACTAATGTGTCTGTGATCCAATAATTGATCCATAATTTTGGATCACAGCAAGTCCTTCAGTTACTCTACTGGCAGGATTTGATGCAGCCAATGGGAGTGAGTGCAGTGATCGGAGCTCCCGTCATTGTGCAGGTTTCATAGGACAGTGGATACTCCATATTGCTGAGATTTGATCATTTATAGCTTCCCTGCGGTATGAGAATAGTGGCCAACAGCCAATGGCAGCTGAGATCAGGAGGCGTTTACAGACCATTTGGTTGAACCAGATCCAGGATGATGAATAAGACATAACACAAATGTATCAGTGATTCTAGCCAGTGGGTCAAACTTGACGTCATGTTCTATTTAAGATACTACCCACAGTCGACTGTAGATATTTATACATTTCACTTAATCCAGATTACTTCTTTTGTTCAACTGGACCCGTTTAAACAGGGCATAGAACAGATTAGAACAGGTTCCGATACAATGTAGAAGCAAGATGTTTGAGTTGGTGTGATCGTTAAAAGCCCCAAATCTATTACATTTGACTGAGTAAGTATTCATGATCGGTGTACTTCACTTTCTGTTCCGAAGGGGAAACTATCCTGATTTCCAAAGATTAAACAATCAATAGCAAGACACAGAGGGCACCTTGTTTTCTCCTGGCATGTAGCTGCTTTGTAAAATGTGTTCTTTCTACCACCCGGTTTCTTCCAGCTCTGTCTGAGAGTTGAAGCTCCACCAGGCACTGACACCAAAATCTAACAATTCCGCCTGAAGTTTTAGATAGCTGAAACTTTTTCTTCCTTTCTCTCGCATTCAGTCATAGCTGCAGGAAAAAGCCTGGACATGGCAGCATTTCTTTTACATCCCTGTGTTACCCAGAGGTAACAAAAAAAAACAAAAAACAGAACAGCTAGATGGGTGTCGCAGTGAGGTGCAGGGCGACCACATGGTTGCCACCATAGCTTCAGTGCTCCTTTGCAGAATCTCTGAACTCGACTGGGGGAATAAACATCATATTTCCAAAAGATTTCCCCTCATTTGGTGTTTTTATGACAGCACCAGAGAGCTCTGTCTGACAGATCGGTCCAAAATGTTCAGCTGGGTTCAGAAGTGGTGACTGTAAAGGTCATAGTACAGTATATAATTTACATCATTGCATCGACATCAAAACATCAGGGATTCCTCAGTAGATGGCGTGTGCTGCATCCTGGAAGAAATCATTCCCATCAGGATAGAAACATCTGGTCATTTGAGATGGAATTCAACTTCATATTGATTTGTAGTGGCGCCTCTCCCTCAGAGGGCAACTGGACCCGAACCATGTGAGCACACAGCAGAGCAGAGCCAGTGCATCTGGTTTTTGCATCACTGAACTGTTAAAGGTGAACTCATCTTTGTAATGAGGGTTCATCAGCACAGCCCAGGTATATCTGAGACTTCAAGCAGCAACTGTACAAGGGAAGGCTACAGTGTGATGTGGTGATGATTTGATGTTGAAACTTCCTGTTGTTGCATCCTAACTTTCTACTATAGAAAAGCCAGATTACCCTGTGATATGTTAATGAGTTAGCAGGCAACATCAAACTTTTTTTGTATATATTTACTACTGTAATTGTGTTTATATGCAGTTATACTGTTAGCAGTTTTATATATTGAGGGTGACATTATGTAGCCTGGTCCTAACCAGTGTCTTGTAGTTCTTGTCATTTGTGCAGAGAGACTGGCCACTCTCCATTAAAAAACGTTTACTTCCTGGTAGGTGGATACTGTGTTCAAGTTTAAAACTATTGGATCTGCCTTTACCCAAACGCTAATGATTGGTCGTGACCCACGTCATGTGCCAGAATCGGCCGGAACGCAATGAAGCTGCTGCTGCACTCTGCAAACAACAACCATCCCACATCGCAATGAGCAGAGCAGAGCAATGAGTGTGCGCTAGATGTCCGCCAACGACAGCTGCAGGTTTTACTCAACAAATTTAAGTTGCCACAATGGAACGAAAGACTTCGTAAACATACGCCTCCACCACCATTACTGAACTACAGCTTCCAACTTAGTGCATAACCTCAACGTCACTGTTCTCAGCCACTCCCTCTGTTTGCTGATCGGGCTGTAGATTTTCTGCAGGAGAAAAGCCGTGAAAGCATTTCAATCCCAGGCGAAGTACTGAAGAGAAATGAAAATTCAGTGGAAGTACGTTGGCGGGTGGAGCCAGGCTAGAAATGATGGCACTCAGCAGAAATTGCTGAACTGAGATTTTGTTTTGGAATAAGAACAAAACATACCAGCTCGTATCAACCTGCCTACCACCTGACTGTGCTGCGCTGTCCGTGGTGCTGAAGTAACAGATAGATTTATAGAAACTCCCCAGTTGATATTAGATTGTCCATAAAAATGAATTTCAAGGGCCCTCTAACAATTTTAAGAGGGATATTGTTGCACTGTTCAGAGCCCCCTCAGTTTCCAGAGAAGTAAAGTGGCTGTTGCTTGGCGATCTTGATGTGTATAATGGTGTTGTGGCTGTCTCCTCCAATGTCCCTATTATCTCTCTCTAGGTAATTGTGGATGGCTCTTCTCCCTGACACAGTCTGAATGTCGTCTTTTTTCCTGACAGATCACACTAATGCACAAGTATCAGTCGTGAACTGTTGAGCACCATTTACTGATCCTATGAATCTAGATGCAGACATCAGTCACTGTTCCTTTGTGAAATGAGGACTGAGATCATTTCCTTATTACAAGAAATCAGAATCTACTGGCCTGATCAGCTTTTTTTTAAAACCTGCCACAGAGTATGGTAAGATGTTAATTGCTTATTTGCAAGGTCAATTTGGACAATATGAGCTTGTTCTACTCAGACCCATGCCTGATTCCATGGCCCATCCATTTGACCCATGTACAGCATGACTGTCTGATGCTCCGTCCTGGTGCGCACGCACACACAACACACACACACACACACACACACACACACAAAATCTTTCAGCTGTTAGTACAGAAGTACTGAAGTAGAAGATGTACAGCTGCACTGCCGTATTGAGGTTCTCCCTTTGATTTGTCAGCTGTGTGTATATAGAGTCATGGATGGAAGTTAGGAAACGGACTGCTGTTGATATTGTAGTTTTAGAATAGATTTTTCCTCTAATGACCACTGAGTCCCCAGGGTCAGGAAGTGGACGGAGCAGAGTGTGGAGGCCAGTGTGAAGTTGCCAAGCTGGGCTGATTTGAGTCGGGGCAGCAGGAGGAGGACTGCCAGCATTATTTTTACAGAAGTGCTGACAGTTCCCCACCAGAAAATGTGCTTAGAAACCCAGGCAATTTCCTGCAGCCACCTATTTAGTCTTTTTCCTCTCCTCTGTCAATGGATCTTTTTATAACTGTGGCAACACAGTTTAGGAAGTGGGCCAAACTCATCTCTCTTATGTCTCTGTGGGAGACTGACTGTTAAGTTCCCCAGTGGGGATGGAGAAAAGGCGGCAACTCAGTGACTGAGGGAGAAAGACAGCAGTATTCGGTGAGGAGGAGAAAGACAGGAGCGACGCAAGACAGAATGTAAAGGGATAAAGAAAGAGACAGTTTAGGCCAAAGTGAAGTAGAAACACTTGTGGGGACTTCACGCTGTCTGTCTGTTTATGATGCTGTTGCTCCTAGAGCTCTCCAGCTCGGCTCGCTTTGTTCCTTAGTATTAGAGCTAACGGCCATGTGAAGCTCTGACAACCATCCAGTCCAGGTCGGCTTTTTACCTGCAAATTGTGTGCAACCCTCAGGGAGTTACTGCAGGCACAGCCCATTTGAGAGCACATCAGTTGTCCTGATGGCACTTGTGATGTCAGTCTTTCACGCATTTACAAGAAATATATTCATAATAGCAAGGGCAAAATGAATTCATCACATCCTGAAATATCCTGACTTTTGTTCCAGAAAATGGCTTAACCACCAAATAGAATAAGATCCTGTATCACCCATAATGCAACTCTTGCTTTCATTAGGTCACACCTGTCGTGTTAACACACATCTAACAAATTGCTTGAGAGGCAGGCCATCCCTTATAAATGAAACTCAAGGTGACCCAATGACAGCCCCTCTCTGTGGAGGCAGAGCCCCCTCGGAGCAACAGGAAACACACTGTTTCCACTCCAGCTACTGATGGCGGGAAAACCTCACATAATGTTTGATATATTAAAAGTAGGTCTGGATAAATGTCTGAATAGCTGGCAGTACACATGCGTGATGTAGAGCAGATGCAACATCTCTGAGAGGACATGATGGAGGACATACATATGGTTAAAACAGACTGTGCTATCAGGGAGCTCCTTGAGGCATCGGTATTGTTTCTGCGTATTTCATATTTGATTGATCAGCTTTGCTGCAGGCCGTTCATCTTTGCTTACATGTGGCTTTTCCGTAGACACATGCACTGCAGGGAAAATAAGTATTGAACACGTCATCATTTCTCTCAGAAAATATATTTCTAATGGGGCTGTTGACATGAGATTTTCACCAGATGTCGGTAACAACCCAAGTAATCCACACACACAAAGAAACCAAAACATATATGTCCTTAAATGAATAAAGTGAAATGAGTGTAACTATTGAAGACATGAAGAAAAGGAGGAGGAGCAGAAAGGAATGAAAGAGAAGAAAGCAGCTGGAATCTGTCAGTGTTCAGAAACTTCTCCTGTCTCCTATCAGTGCTCATTAATACCAGCAGCTTTAGTCCTGATTGATGTCTATGAACAGGTTTGTCATCACCAAGGTGTCACACAAGAAGCAGCTGTCAAGACCTTCACACCCTTATGTTGAAGAACACACTGACGGCATGGTTTACAGACGTGTTTCTAAACCCCTGAATGCACCGTTGGGGCCGGAGGTGAAAAGAAAGAACATCATTTCACCATGAAGCGTTCATGACGAAAGAAAAGTCAGAGGAGTGGTCCAAGAGCCAAGCAGCACTCACAGAGAGCTTTAGACTGACCTGGAATCAGCAGGTAAACAATGAGGAATGACTCAACCACAATGGTCTCTATGCACCTCACCATGCAGGACTGTTGACATGGTCAATACTTATTTTCCCCACTGCATCTTTTTCTCTGCCCGACTGACAAGGACAGGAGACTGACACATAACATTCCACATCAAAAGTTTCTTTTTGTTTGTTTGTTTGTTTTTTCCCACTAAAACCTAATTTATTCACTTCAATAACTGATTTAATAACTTGTAATATTCCCACATGCTCTGCTCTGATAATATTGATTGCCCACTGATTCAGATCAGAACGTTTAATGTCCGTGCTTCTCTTATGGGTAAAAGATGTCTTCCATCTGTGCTGATGATTTCCATGAACAAAAATGAAAGTACATTTGTAAACTTGAGCGTCAACTTGTTTTTTTTTTTTTTTTGTCTTTGCGCCCTTCTGTCTGTATGTTCTTATTCATAGACCATGGAGGAAACAGTTGAGACAGATGGCCTCTCATCTGTTACTAATTCTGGCTTTAAAGCACTCCAGAACAGCAAGACGTGCTAATGTTTCTTGTTCTGCTTCCACCTCCTTAACAGAATTATCTCAATTTCAGCCCCAGCAAGCATGCTATGGGACAAAGATATAACATTAAACAACTGTTAGAGTGAGAGAGTACTTTGTTCTGACCACGTGTTTTAACAGCTGGACAGTCCCAGAGCAGGGGGTATATGCTGAATGTTAATTGCTGGAGCCCTTGGCCAATGTCAGCTGGACAGGTCATCAGTCTATCACTTGGAGCTGCCTATTAAATGAAACTGCACGTCTTTAGATTGTTAGACGGAGCAGGCATGAATTTGCAGCGGCCCTGAGGGCTCAAGTCACTGCAGCTCTCTCTCACTCACTCACACACACACGCACACACACACACTGTGTCTGTCGCTATTGGAATTGAGTTAAAAAAGAACTCGCTCAATAACCCAGTTGAGACACACACTGCACTTGACAGTTGGTCATTGACCAGTGTGTGACTCCCAGCCAGGTTCATCACCCTGCAGTGTCCTCTGGAAACACTTCTGTTGTGTTGTAGGTCCTCTCTGTCCTGAAGGTAACTCTGCTCAATATTTGTTTATAGGTTGGTGGTAAACCAGCCTGGAGATGCTACTGAGCTAGCCTAGCAATTCCAACTCCTCTCCACTTTGCTTGATGAGGTGAGGAGGGGGAGGTGAGTGCAGGCTGGACAGGTTTCATTATGAGCCCAGAGGAAAGCCTGTGTGTTTATACTGTGGTCTGGTGTCAGTGCTGTGAGGACACACAGTCCTGTCGTGTCAACGCTTTCTTTTGACAGTGAGACGTCACTGGTGTGCAGCTGATGTGTGATGGCTGCAGCCTGACATGGAATTATAGGCAACATTTTTTCAACTCTCAGCTCTGTCATCCAGAGGAACATGCCCATTTTCTTTCTTCTAGTGTGTGTCTTTCTTTCATCCCATCATCTTGGCTGTGTTTAAGTGTATTGGTGCTGTGTCTTCTTTCTGCAGCTATCTGCTTGTCCTCCTCTGTCCTCCTCTCACCACTCTTACCTTCTCTCTCCATCTCCCTGCACAGGCACAATCTTGGCAGACTCTGACAGACAGCTGGCTCAGCCAGTGACACACTCAGAGGACTTTTGACACATGTCTGCAGGGGGCTCTGGACCTACGTACGTCAGCGTGCGCACTGCAAGGACGTGCATGTGAATCTGGATGAGCAGCGGCACTGCTCCATGCCCTGTGAGAAGAGGACGCCCCCCTCCTCAGCTATCTCTCTGTTGAAGAGCTGCACTCCTGCTCAGTAAGTTATCTGAAACTATTTTAACATCAGCAGTTCATGTGAAAAAAGACTTGCTTTTAATCTAGACTGATAATCCCATTTGAATCTATTGTCTCTGCAATTTAATCCATCCCTCTAAATCTAAAGAGTGTGTTGATGATAAATTAGACTCATTTCTGATAAATGAAGCTTTAAATGAATGGTGGAATGTGTGTGTGTGTGTGTGTGTGTGTACAGTCCACATGTGTCAGGCCCGTGTATAGTGTTGTGGTTTAGGGGTTTCAGAGTCCAGTGCTGCATGCACTTTGCTGATTTTTTATGCTTGGCAATGCCTTGGGTGGAACTCTTAAAGGTCAAAGGTTACGATTATGATGAAATCAGAATAAATGGTTAAGGTTTCTCTTTCTTTCTTCAAATTTGAACCTACGATGAAGTGGTCAAGGCTCAAAGTTCAAAGTCACAGTGACCTCAGGTTCTTGTGAATGCAGTGAATGGATGACCAGAGGGAACTGCTTTCCTGCCGGCTTTGAGAGATTTTCTCCAAGTTGAATAAATTACATGAAGTGATGATGGTGGAGCTTATAGCGTGACCTCACAAAACACATGACCTTGTGAATTCATACACTAATTATGACGCCATTAAAAGCACTTGTCTGTAGGGATAAAACGAATTGATGAGGTCAAAGGTTAGCTTCACTGTGACATCATACAGTAATTGTCCATTATTCATGAAGGAAGGAGAGGTCGTGGCCACTGGATGAAACAAACCAGGTTCCTGACAGTTTGTTCTCATCTGTCATGCGTTTTATCCAGATCTGACTCTTTTTCCAACATCACACATGTCCAAGGCAAAGATGAGACCTGCATGTGGCAGAGTGAACGCAGCACAGCATTCCAGGGTTTTCTTAGCAGCAGTGTTGGCTGATGGGTTGGTTTAAATGTTACTGAGCGTGTTGTCCTCTCTGTTGTGAAGTGGCTTCTGTTGGACAAATGCCCACACAGGGATTAGTAAGGACTGACTCCACTTATGTGTTGTTGTGGGATTTGACACTGAAACACTGCTGTCATAAAATGTCCTCTCTCCACTTGGCTGGAACGAGTATGATGGATTACTCTTACAGTTACATGCTCCACTCTGTTTTACTTTAAAAAGTAGCGTCCACAAGTTCAGCGTCAGTTACAGCTGTTCAGTCATTCACCATTTGTCCTTTTACTTCTCTCCAGTAGAGATTCATTACATCTATGAAAGGATGTTACGGCCGTAAGTGTTGTTGTGCCGTGTGTGTGTATATGCTGTCTCCCCAGGTACCACCCCTCCTGCATCTACTGGCAGGAGTGCACCGGATTCTGATCGCTCATTAGGCCTCCACATAAAAGCTGGAGGCAGAGGTGCAGCAGTGCCTGTGTGTGTGTGATGTTGTGGACTCCTTGGTTACCCTTTGTTTGGCCGGTGGTGCAGGGTCGTTGTTATTATTATTATATCGCCCACGATTTAAGTTGGACTGATTAATAAACAGCTCTGTTCTGGACCTCCTGGGGTCCTAACAAAGGAACAGAGTTAAACATATAGCAGTTATAAAGGTGTTTAACAGCCTTGCTTAGTCTGGATCAAGGCTCAGTGTGTTCCCATAAAGTCTCACAGTTTCATTTCCACTCAACAGATCTGTGATTCACTGTTGGGTTGTGGAACAAAATAATATGAAAATCAATGAAACACTGCAGACACACCTGCTGGGTTTCTTACCTTGATGTCAAACACGATCACCTCTAGTCGGCCTTGAGTGCTGGAGGGGAGAATAAAGCCCCCCATCATTTCCCGACATTGCTGCTTCCCCACCAGATAAGTCGTTGTGCTTGAATGGGTTTTAAAAAAACTGCTTCCTTTCTTTATTCTGTTCTCTTAGATCTCAAGCAGGAAATAATCTAAAAGCCGCAATTTTGAAAGTAAATGCCCATAAATTACACAACAGGTTTGGAAAGAGATTCAGTGGCCTGGGGGCGACCTCACGATGGCTTTACACAAGAACTCCAAATATGAGAAGGGAAAAATGACTACGATTACTGTGGAAGTGTGAACATTAGTGTGTGTGTGTGTGTGTGTGTGTGTGTGTGTGAAGCAGTGAGTTCAACTAATGCAGCCTTAATGGGCACATTAGTTTCCTCCTCTGACTGAATGGTTTGAAGCAAGTCTGACAACCAAATAAGCCATTAGGTAGCTATAGATCTCTCCCTCTCTCTCCCTCTCTCTCCCTCTCACACACACAAACACACACACACTGTACACAGCAAACCTGCTTGTACCTACACACTTCATTTTCTCCTTTCTCTCAAAAAACACACCCCATGCTCAACTGTTGACTCATAATTCATCATTCAATTACACACACGCACGGCCGTGCGCGCACACACACACACGCACACGCACACTTGCAGCTCTTCCTGCTGACACTGTGTCTCATTGAAGACTTTTCTATCAGAACTAATTTGCTGCTGCATTCACTGTGCTGGTGACGGGACTGGAGTTTTCCTAATGAGACGGAGTGCTCACAGTAATGGCAGGTGTGGGCCTTGAATCTGAATTACAGTAATGAGATGAACAGGCCTAATGGTCACAAGCAGAATAATAAGAAGTACAGATGCAGGATGAGAGCAGCAGTAATGAGAGCCAAGGCTGGGACACAAGTCGGACTAGCGGCGGAGTTAACACAGGAAGACGTGACGACTGCAGCTGGGTCTGTTTCTGTCTAATGACTGAACACTGGAGCTGGAGTGGTCTGCTTCACTGAGTATTCAGCCCTCTGCATGCTCAAGTCAAATCTCAACTTTCCAGAGGCTCCCTTCACCTCCTCCCTGTTGTTTTTGTTGAGTGCTGCAGTTGGACTACAAAGTGTTCTCATAAACAGTCCTCATTAACTGTGAAGCCATCACGTTCATGTGTGTGTTCCCACAGAGCTGCTGTAGAAAGTTTGCCCTCAGGCGTTACATGCGTGTCATGCTCTGTTATCCCTGCGACAGCAAATGCAGTGATAACATCCTTCTTTTTATTGTTACTACTATATGGCCATCATGCAGCTGTACACAAGCTCACCGAGCAGACTGCACAATGCTCTGGTAACCCCTGCACACGGCTCTGAGTCGGAGCGTGCGTCAGTGGAGCCTGGAGCCACTCTGAAGCTATGTACATACTGAGTAACATGTAAAACACAGCTGAGTGAGTTTCTTCAGAAAAATGCATTCAACCTGCATTCTACACAAATGGCTCATTCTCACTGGGCTGTCTATGACACTGTTCAGTGACCCTCGTTCATCAAACTGGTGTAAAAATCAGCGTGTCAAGTGTGATTTACAAAAGGTGTGTGCTGTATGTTGCTGATTTTGGTGTTGACAAATCTGGTGAATGAGCTGAAAACTAGGGATACTTGGATCAGCATTTTTTTGGGCCGATCACAGATTGGATGGGACAATAATAATCCTCCATGTCCTGTATGTAGCGCCTCTCTAGTGCATTTAACTGCAATGAGGTGGCTAACCTGAGCTCCTTATAAGTCAAATAGATGCGGTTTCACTAAGAAACTTAAACATATATACCAATTTTTTAAAGCAGGTTTTAACTTTCTACTCACAATGAACTCAAAATATCAAAATCAATGACCACAGCTGTTCCTGTGTAAGTAAATGAATTATTTACTCAACAAATGAAATTCACAAAATAAACAGTTTTTAAATAGATTTTTTTCAAATGAAATAAAATATTACTGTGCAACTTTAATTGTATGGACCCCATGAAAATAAAATAGCAGGCAATGAAACAAAATGGTTGAAATGTGTCCAAATACCCAACTTAAACGTTGCAGGCCTGAATGCAGCTCGGGTACGTTGTAGCCTTGAACAAATGGCTGCTTGACCTCAAAGGCAGAAGAAAAGAAAAAAGGTACCTTGCTCAACAGGTGTTGTATCCAGGCAGGCGGAGGAGCAGCTGAAGCAGAAGGGGATCCACGTGGAGGAAGGGAAAGCTCACGTCGAGGGCGGTCTCGCTGTAGCTTGGCTCCGTCACCGACAATCCCACTCGGACGATCTACTCTGCTCGGCTCCGATGCTCCACAGCTCCAAACGCACACACACGCGCGCTTTCCACACAGGCCTTCGCACAATGTCGCTAACTCGTTAGCAAAGTCCTTGTGTTTCTAGCCACTTGATCAGCAGCTAGCTTCAGTCCTCTCTCTTTCTTCGTGTTGAGTAGTCCACTCAAAACAGACGGAAAAGTCACTGCAAAGTCTTTCAGAAGAGTCCTTGTCCAACACCTCATCGACTTACAACAGTCTACTTACTTCCCCCTTACACCACGCTTCCCTCTCGCTTGCTCTCTCTTTTTTCTCCCCCCACTTCCTGCTCCTTACAGGTCACCGGCTCACACACAAACCCTTCAAAATAGAATACATTCACAAACCACATGTTTGTCTATTTCTTCTGGTTCTGTCAGGCACAATTAAACACTTTCACAAACACTCATGAACACAAATACTTTACATATTATATGCATCTTTCAAATACATACATAACATACTCAGTACTCACTCTAGGTTACTGCATTACTTTTAACTCACTGTTTTAATCTTAAAGGACATTTATTACCCATGAACTTATTTACCATGAATTTAGACTCTTTTTTAACCTTATGCTATTTATTATGCAATAAATGTATTTATTTGAACTGTTATTGATTATGCAATTAACTCATTTTAATATTGATACATTTCCACATGTATTTACCACTTAAAGAAGTAAAGCCATTTCTACGGAAATAAATAGGCTGGGTACAGTCAAGATCTTTAAAGCTGGGGTTGGTAATCCTGGAGAGTTAGCAAGAGAGCTAGCAAGATTTGAAAATTGCACCTCCTCTGAGTCCCCCCCCCCCGTCAGTGTGTTCGTATATATATATATATATATATACATATATATATATACTATAATCTATTCAATACTAGCGTCACCGACCTGTTTTAAACCCACAGAGAAGCTAATATTAGCATTAGGCTAATACAAGCTACAAAAGTAGCTACGTTAGCAAAAGTTACACATTTCATAAAAATAACAAACCCTCCCCGAAGCAAAGCATATAATTACCTGTCCAACAGAAAGAGAGCAACCTCAGCATCACTTCAAATCCCTCAGTTGTCTCCACAAAAGCAACACCGATGTTTACTCTGGTTTGACGTCTGGCTTTATCCAGAGCCTTTTTATTAGCAGCCTTTTCAGCCTCAGCTTTCTCTTCCTTGCCTTTTTCTCGGGGCGAGCCGTTACAAGTAACGTTACAAGTAACGCTGGAAGTAGTAACTGGGGCTGCATTTTCTCAGCCACTGCTCATAAATGAGCATGAAATCCGTTCTGCTGTAACTCTGTACGCTGATTTCTTCCGGCAACAGCGACACGTGAAGATTGTGCACACGCGTCGGAGACAGGGATCGAGGGGGGCGGAGACAGAACTAGACATGAAGGCATCTGATTGGTTTTTGCTCCTCGCACCGAGGAGCTTGGATTGGTCGGAGTTGTGTCAGTCCTGCAGCTGCCACAGAGGACTGATTATTTTCGTTGCTTTTTCTGATACATAATGTATTGACTACTCAGAAGGTAGAAGGACATTTCACCCAGAACAACAAAACGTGTTTCTGAACAGGATTACCAACCCCAGCTTTAAGTACCACAAACACCAAACGTATTTAAACATTACATGCTCTGTCAAGAAAAAGACAAAACTATGTGGCAGCACAAAACTAGTTCCATTTGATGGATCAAAACATTTGTCAAATACTTAAATGGGTGAAATAAAACAAAATTTCCTTCCCAAGTAAGGCAAACAAATCCTGCTCACCTGCAGCTCACCTGCAGCTGAAGACATGTGAAGATCTAACCGCCATCTGTGGAACGATCAGCTGAGTGGAGCACAGTGGATGTGGCGCTGCACAGCTGTACACACCAGCTGCACGGCAATTGCCTTTAAATCGCCAATAGAGGATCAGGGTGCTGGTCGGCACGGGAAGGGGCCTCCATATGGGGTGCGTACCAAACACTGTCTCCTGGCACCTGTTCTCATCTGAGTAACTCACTAAAGAAGGTATGTGCACCCATGCTTATTGTACGTAGTGTACGGGGCTCAGACAGGTGACTTGGATCCATGCACCTCCAAGCTGCTGCTACTCGGTTGTTGAGTGCTGTGTGTTTCACACAATCGGCTTTTCTGATCGCCGCTTTGAGAGAGTACCGATCAACCTGTTTAGGGTCCAAATCGGCCGATAATGTTCGGCAGCCGATCGATCAGAGCATCCCTACTGAAAACAGTTATAATTTAAAGAGGAAGTATGCAGGATTTTCCCGTGGCTATGCTACATCTTTACCTTACTTAAACATCTTCAGAGTAATTGTGATGGTCACATACATGACTTGTAACTTGTTACAGAGAGAATGGAGGCTCTCTGCCCTCCACCTGGCGTCTCTGGGCTGAAAACCAACCTTGCGACATCAGAGCAGCACTTGGCCTCCGCCCCGGTGTCCCAACTCTTGTCTCTGCACTCTGTGACACAAACGCACTCCATAACCCATAATCTTTCATTTATGACGGTTAAGACTACACAAATATACACATCGTATATGTTATATAACATTACCCAGCGCTCCATGGATTGCTTTCTTTGCAGCTTTGTTAAAAACAAATGCACACGGCCAGGAGGGGGGTTAGCAAAACAGAGGAAAAGTGACCAGACTTGCATAGCTCCTCTTAAAATGTCACACCCCAATATATTCCTGCTTTAGAGGCCTCGTCCTGTCCACTTTAAAGCATGGACACACAGAAGGTGGCCAAGAAGAGGGATTCAACAGGTAGAGGGCAGCACCATTAAATATCTGGACATTAGTCATAATGCTGACATAATGCTGTGTAAAGCCCTTTGAGACAAACTGCTTGTAAAAATGGGCTATACAAATAAAATTGCCTTGCCTTGCCTTGCCTAGTAGAGTGATAGTTTTTGTGACTGATAAAAGCGTAATCAGTGGGCTCCATACACATGTATGTGAACAATCAGTCACACTGATCACATTATGAAACCCAGCGATCTCATGAAATGCTCTTTTAATCACAGTTTGCTGAGCATCAGTGTTTGAAAAATTATAATTACTGCCACGAATGCGACTTTATAACCGTCAGCACTGATGACATGGTTCGGCTGATGGAGTTTTATGAAATACCGGCCCGATCCCTGACCTCCTGCTGGCACGTCCTGGTGGCCAGAACCTGCACCTGAACAGGTATCACACCGGAGCAGCCCGTCTTCCTCCTCAATCAGGGCTCCAGTGCAGAGAAAGAGACTGACAGCCGTTCATCACTGTCCTGCAGGAGGTTTCTGTCTGTGATGTGTACTGCTCTTACAATAATAAGTAAATAAGTGGGTCAAGTTTCCTTTATAACAGCTGTCTGATGAGCATCTGACCTGTCACACTGTAGACCTGTCAGGCTACACATGGTTTTTACTTGACCTCAGCTGCTCAAAATAAAAGTGGACTGAGGTTCTCAACACAGATGTCCTATTTTTAAATGATGAACTTGTGGCTGTATACTCATTTTTTATATAATAACGGCAACAACATGAAGAAAACATCACTGCATCAGTATGATCTATTAATAGTTATCCAACAATTATCCAATTATCACGCAGGCAGGCTCCACGACGCGCTGGATCAATCCCTCTATCAGCTCTTTTAGTATTCCTCCACACAGACAGGCGGAGGAATACTGAGTGAGTTGGTTAGTTCCACTTTTTTCCAACCAGCTGATGCATTGTAAACTTCTACTTTAAATCATACTCATGAACTGGTGTATTATTTTGAGACGGAACTTCTCATAGGCGGCAAAAATACGCTGATTAATTGTCCCCATTCACAACCATTCACTGCCTGTGTCTCACTGCAGCACGATGTGCCAGTACTTCTCAGTGCAGGGGGGGGCAGAGACCTTTCTAGTGCAGATATTATACTTAGTGGCCATTTGTTTGTTTGTTTTTTTACGTCCACGGTGCACAGCTGCATGCACCTGCTTCTCCCTCTGCTGTTGTGTCAGATCCCGGTTCTCCCTCTGGCTGTGTCTCTCCTGCTGTTTCCCACGGAGCTCTGCCCCGTTTGAAAGGAGAAGGACTCCCATACTGTACGTGGACGTCGCCTCCGAGATGTACAATGTGTACTACAGAAGAGAAACACACATTTCAGGACAGAACAGACATGTCTGTGATTTTCAGCCTCCTATTTAATAGAGGAGGGACAATATCTGACTGTACAGCCATCAAAATGCCTTTGCCACCTTGGTTTCAAAAAAAAAAAAAAAAAAAAAAATCAACTTAGGGAAAACCCTTATTTTTTTCTTCTGAGGATTCTGTCTTCTCTTTAACTTGAGATGCAGGCCTTAAATTCATTCTCCCGGGACTACTTGTATTCCTGGTAAAATAGCTAGTTGTTTACTATACAAGTGCACTATGTTCAAAGTGTCCTGCGTTGAAAATTGACAATAAATGTGCTTTGCTGATTTTATTTAATGGACAGAGGGGTAGGCTATAAGACACAGTCTGGACTTGGTAAGGTTTGGACCTTTCACTTGGATGAAAGTTTAGTAACTGGAGCTCAGTGAATTTTAATTGAATATCCCTGTTATAGAACCAGTTCAGCAGAATCTGAGTGGGTTGTCTTGTATGCCATCCATTAGTCACTATGGTGACCAGCTGGTGTGATCTAGGGCTAAACAATGTGCAAAAAGTCATATTTTGATTATTTTGGCAGATATTGTGATGAGTGAGTTTGCTTTACAGTTGGAATGATCATTTTTACATTTCATTTTCAATCTTTTTTCTTATAATTAATCCATCAACCTAACATCCCCTTACATCTGGATGATGTCATTTGACATCTTATGACACGTTTTCCCTTCATTTACCTTTGACATTGAGATACTGCAGTTGGCATATTACGATTTCGGTCATCAGGAACATCTCTTGTTGCATTGGAAGATGAGCTACTGTTACTGTATTGTGTATATAATTATAGTTATAGACTGAGTAACCTTGGACAGGCCATGGTCTTATCAGGGCAGGCTTTGCAGAGATGGACAAAGGCAGTTGGATTAGGATAGTTGTTTCCACAGCTATCAATCTTAATGGTGATTAAGATAACCATGCGTGTTAATTTGCTGAGTATAATGATGTACCTAAAGACAGTCACATATGCAGAGATCAGTCTTCAGGATTGTGCTACTCTGCTGACAGGTGCTTTGCCCTCTTGGCTTTTCAGTAATTCCTCCTATACCTGAGCATTTTCCATAAACATACAAACCCAACACCTCGGGGAGGCTGTTGCTTTGTAATCTGTTCTTGGTCTACTTCACCTGAAGCTCAGTTATTCAGAAACATGAACAGGAATCAGGGAGAAATACTGTTTGCTCAGAAACTCATGAATACTGAGCATCATTGTAAGACTCGTAAGCCACGTGCCATAAAAAACACATGTAACGGAGCGGTTGGCATAATGTTGCTGCTATTAAAGTTCGAGGAACACTTTGGGAATAGATTAGCTCAGTGTGGGTGTGTGCTCTCTGTTCCTTTTAGTGTAAACTCAAGGTCAGAACATGTATTATCACACTGACAGCAGTGGAGGACTCAGCTGGCTGCTGGCTCCCTCTCACTGCTGCTTTATAACTTTATTGATCTGGACAGGGCACTGGAGCAGACAGGACTATTACAGTATACCATGCTGGTCACTGTGTTTTTCCTGGGCTTGCTCAGAGCAGCAGCAAAGTTTTATATTTCATAGTTAAACACATATTTATCTGACTCTTCTTATTAATTATAGTGCTATAGATTTGATATTTTTCTACACAGGAATCATTGAAAGAAAGATGAAAAAAAGTGAAATGCTGCACTTTTTTAACGCCGTTGTAAGTATTGCCATTATTTGTCATTATTTCAGCAGTACACTATTACATGATTACATTTTCATTACATTGTTGTTTTTATCATTACTTGTAGTATTGTATAAGGTAGTACTTTTTCTTTTTTCTCACCACCATCATTATTCTTTTTTCTAATGGCAGCCTGGCAACAGATTTAGGGAATTCAGGGAATAGACTTTGATTCCTCATTTAAAAGTAAAATGAATAAATGAAAGACTGAGACACTGAAGTAAAACTCCTGCAACCACACACATGTAACTAAAGGTAACTCTGTAATATCTTACTGAAGTTACGTTTTAAATTCAAATGGTTCATGTTATTTATTTATTTATTTATTTATTTTTTGTAATGATTTGGTTGGCATAACCATAGAAACTCAGTCTTTGTGGCTGGAAGTAGACGTGCTCCCTCTGCCTGTGCTTCCTCTCACAGTGCAGGTCTCTGTCCCCTGGGCCTGCCTGTGTCCTTGGTTGCAGGCTCTGCTCACAGAAAGTGTTCTGAGCATAAATATAGAGTACAGTGACCAGACGACCCGCTTTGTCCCGGTTTCAAGCTGGGTGACCTGAGTCCCTACAAATATCTCTAAAACCCTAAAATGACCCAGTTTTCACCTCTTTTAAATCTTAAATGCACATACAGTGTAAGACAACTATCTAACTACTACTCTCAACCAACAAAATACTCATCCGGTAAGTCTTAGCAATGTCGTTCTCACTCTTTGCAAAAGGATCATGTTCTTATTTAGTGGGGGGGGGGGGGGGGGGGGGGGGGGGGGGTTACTGCAATGTAATAAAGTTACGTACTGTACATCTCCTGCTGACTGTGCACAAACTTTGTATTGTAGATTAATGTTACAATGCATCAAAGTATAAGTGCTTCTTCAGCAATAAGACACATCCTGTTATCATGATGGAGAGGCAAATAAAGGGTCCGAAATGGCCCCTTCCTCCGCCTGCTCTCTCACTCCACTCTTTCCTTTCATCTGCTCTCCTCAGGTGACTTCCTGTTGGTAGAGAGTTGTAGTTCTGTCCTCACTGATGACAGACTTTGACTACACCCTTTTACATGTGATATTGTGATTTATTACACGGTTCTATTCAATGTTGTATTGTGATTGGTAAGTCACTGCATTCTAAGGTCTGTCATTTCTGTATAGAAGCCCGTTGCTAGAGACGCCACTCTGATCGGCGCTGACGGTTGTTACCTTTCCATTAGGCTACTGCTTCAGAGAGATAACAAAGACAGGACAGACTGAAACCCTTCATTCATGACTAATGGCTGAAAACTCCCTGGAGAATTTCCTGCCCTCCATCTCTCATAAAGTGGTGTATAGTGATTACTACGACTTCTAATTATAAACATTGTGTTCATAGATTTGTCACATCCAGGGCCACAGCAGGAGAAACACACAGACATCACTTTTAACAACACTGATGAAGTCCCAGTCCTCCGTCTCATTTCACTATCAATGGCAACGTCCAGTTTAATGTGGAATTTAAAATAAAACTTTTCTTTGAGTCACTGCTGATCAGCTGTTGCTATGCGCAAGTTTAGGCTTGTTCAACCGCTGCAGGTGTTTTTTGTTTTGTTTTTTTCCAGGGGCAATTAATAGATCAATAAGACCACATTTTAACCAAAAAAATGTCTCAAATGATTGATTTCACTAGTAAGCTGTATAATAAGCAGGATCCTGTAAGGTCTGGGTTCTATCCATCCTGTCAGGGCTTGTCTCTAGAACAACCTGCTCACTCTACATTATCCCCCTTTTAAATGATGGAATTATGAAATATCTGACGCTGTATTTCACTGTGACGGCTGACAACATGTTTCTGAAGAGCAGTTCAGTGAGGGTGGTTGAGTGTTCAGAGAACACATCCCATGATGGCATATGCCTGAATGCCTGCTGATCGACTCCCGAGTCTGACTGAGACATTCTTTAGCACGTGTCATCCCCCCAGTCCCTCTCCCTAATTTCCTGTCTCTCCTGGCAAATGCCCCCCCCCCCCCCAAAAAAAAAAAAAAAAAAAAAAACTGATGAGGTAACCTGCTCCACTGTGGCAGTGTCATACTCCACCTCCTTTCTTACTAATGTATAACATTAGACCGTAAGGCTGTGAGGCGACATCTAGTGGTGGAGGAACTGTGTCAAGTGCACAAAGGAAAGTGCAGTGATGAAATGTAAAGGGAGAAAAGGTTGGTGCTAGTGATGTAGTGGTGGATAGGTCAACAAAGCACAGCAATATGACACAGAAGATCAGTGTTTGATTTCCATTCAAAACTAGCTGTTTATATTGTAACTATGACAACCAAAGTCCAGTACACCTGCTGCTGTGGGAAAAGCTATTTCAGGAGATTCTCCCACGGGTCACATCAGTGATTTGACAAAAAAAATGACCTGTGTGGTTGTTCAGACTGCAGGACCGGGTGGCACTTCATGTTGGTTTCATCTTCACGCCCTGGAGGATGATGCTCGCTTCAGACATCATGTTTATTCACAAGCTTTGGTTACCTCAGCACAGATGGGGTTGGATATCACCCTCACAGCTGACATGTTTGCCTCCCAGAAACTATATCATTCCGTGTTACAGCACCTGACTGGAGATGGTGTACTCTGTGATCGTAGGTTTTAGTTTGCAGCAGTGCACAACACCCACAAGGCTGCAATCTGGTTTATGGAGCTTGTGTTTGTCTTGGAGAGGATTATTCCTCCAGAGAGTGAAACCACCACAGAGCAGGTGGACACGTCAGACTATCCCACCTCATCCTCACAGTTCCAATGCAAGCTGAGCTACCGGGGAGTTTGAAAATACATTTTCTGTTCCTGTGGTGTTGATGCTTATGTTTGAGCCTGATTGTCTTGCAGCAGATCTGTGGACGATCCTGCCACACTTGACTGTGCCTGATGCCACAGACAATGAAATGTTATCCAGCTGCCTCCTTCAAGTGCTGAGTGCTGGAGGTATGGGCTCTGAGTATGTCTGTTCATTTCTTCCACATGTAACTGTGAAAGCCATTTATCTGGCTTCATGCTGTGGCGCCTGGACTGGACACATATTGTTTTCAGGTTGCCTGTCTGAGGTATGTATGTCTGTCAGACCCATTCTTATGGATGGGAGAACTTCTTCACCTTCAATTTAAATTCTTGTTCTTTAGGACTCAAGAATGAACTGATTTGATTTGGTGCTCACAGGTCAAAGGTCATGGTGATGTCACAAAAAGCTGTTTCAGCTCTTTGACAGTGAATCTCTGTGAAGCCTTTAGGGAATTTCTTCAGAATTTTTACAGATTTTAGCGGCTAAAGGTCAAAGGTCAAGTTCATGTAACATGATTTTAGCTCAACACTCCTTTAGTGAATGTTTTTAAATTTGCACAAACATCCACTTGCACTCAACAACAACCTGATTAGATTTTGGCAGTTAAAGGTCGAAGGTCAGTGTGGCATGACAAAACACCTTTGTAGCTGTTACTCAAGACTTCACACGGCGAATGTGAAAGAATTTCACAAAAATGGATCATATTTTATTTGACTGTAGATGAAGAGGGATGTAACCTGAGACCAGTGTGAGTGGTGGAGGCAGACAACCATGAGTCACATATTTATTATCTTGTTCCGCAGCAGGAATGGTAATCTCTCCACTAAAGCATCAGGCTCTTCAACTGTCTGTCTAATTAGTTCAGAGCTTTTCTTCAGGACAGATGGTCTCCTGCCAAAGTGATGACCTTAATTTGACTTGCTGTTTCCCTGTATGTTGGGCAGTTTGTTGAAGGGACGTCTGTTCTTGGCTTTTTTTGATGAATGTGGCAAGAACTCAGGCAGCCACCTTTCATTCAGAGCAAAGTTTGTTAGTGTATGTTTTATTAAGGAATATGTATATATGTTCATTAGTGTGTGTAGTGATTACACTTTTAGAGGCAGTCTGTATATGTGTGTGTGTGTGTGTGTCATGTCTGTGTTTCTGAGATAGAACAAACTCCTCTTTTGCCAAATTCATTTCCTTGGCATCCCTTTATCATTTAATTTGCAGCAGTGCACAAACTCCCACAAACACGCAGTAATTTACTTTACAGCCTTTTGAATGACACTGTCTTTACAGTCAGTGTGAAGTGTCTTTGGATGGCTGTGTGTGACAGACCATATGTGTCACAGAAGACCAATCAAATCAAGAGCTCTTCAGATTCTTCTGTTCATCAACTAAATGACCACTTCAGCCTCCACGACTAAACAACATGACAGAGTGACATGTCAAACACGGTGCACTCTGAGGAAACACAAACACACACCTCCCACTATTCTCAAGATTTATCATTATCTAGAAAAGAGCAGACAGAGAGTTTGACCTATTTGAGCTTAAAACCGACAGACTTGAAAAGAGCAGTACAGAGTGTAGCTCTGTACAGTGAGGCAGGTATGTGTGGGTGGACCCCTCAGATCCAAATTTTTCATAGACCATAACATTTAAAGCTTAGTACTTAGGCTTGAACAGCTTTTGGCAACTAGAGGGTAGAAATATCCTGATCATTGGTGAAGTGTGGATCGAATCTTTCTCTTTTCATTTATGTATTTAAGCCTCGAGAATCACTGTACGGAACACCTGCCTCTTTGAGCCTGTCAATCAAAACAATAACAAAAGGCAACAAAGGGTCAAAAAAAGTATCTTCTCATCACTACCTTTACTCTAGTCACCTCCCAGTTCAGAAAATCAGAGCATAGAGCATATAGTAAATGAGAGGCAGCCAAAGACACGTACAGTACTGTGCAAAAGTTTTAGGCACTTCAGATGTTTCGATTCTTCTCCATCATGCAGTACCATCCAAGAGGCCTATGATCGGCCCCACACCAAAAATTACAGCCAGTGTCTAAAATAACTATTTTAATTCACAAGAAGAAAACTGAATCCTGCAACAGATTCTAGAGCGCCCCACAGAGTCCTCAGTCTGGGATTCCATGAAGAGACAGAAGACACTGAGACAGTGGTCAGCAGTCCACACAAGAACTATGGCATCTCCGAGATGCTTCAACAACCTGCCAGGCAATAACCATAAAAAAAAACTGTGTGCAAGTGTGTGGTGGAGAACTGGTGCTGTTTTAAAGACCATGGGCCCTAATTTCATACCAGGCGCAGGCAAGGCGGACGGTGGTGAACCCCGCGCAGTGGTAATCAACTGCAGGAGACATAGTTATTGTCCAAAGATCTCAGCTGCTGCCAGAAAATGTGGACATGCTCATATTCTTGAAATAGAACTTGACCATAGCTGTGTGTTGTAGCATGGTGTCAGTGCAATGGAAAAAAGTCAGTCTCTGGTTGCACTTTTTTTGCACTGTGTATTGACAGAGTTGATCACAGTTTTACACGTATTGTTTACACTTAAAAAAAAAAAAAAAAAAAAAACAATTTAATTTTATTTTATCTTTTGTAATTTTTAGTTTTAGTTTCAATTTGTGGAAATAAGTTCAGCAGTTAAAGCTCATGCTTAGGTCATGCATGCAAAGTTATAGAACATTTCAAAATGCACCTGCATTGTTTTGTGACTCCGTTCAATAAAAAGTCCCTTTGTCCAGTCATATATTTTGTATTGTAGTTCTCGTCATCTCAGTAACATGTATCATCTCATGAGCTGAGTGAATTGTCACACTCCTAATATCGATTGTCCTGTCACATCTGATGACAGATCAAAGGTGGTTGGCATGCATAACAGAAACTCAACCTGACTGAATTAACGCTGAAACTGTGATGCAAAATAACGAGTTCACATCTCTCTCAGCCACAAACAGCCTCGGCATCAGATAGTGAGCAGATATTCAGCATCGCTCATCTCAGAGAATTCAAAAGAAAAGAGAAAGAGAGAGTCGCTCACCGACAAGGACCAGGCCACGGAGCTTGGTGCTGCCTCCTTTACACACAGGTGCTTCAGATTTCATCCCTGTTACACATGGTATTTGTTTATGTTGTGATCTGTGAACACTGCTCATCTTTGCTACACAGGTTTAAATATAGGTTTCTAAATGTGAGCATCTTTATTAGTGGGAAAAAAGATGTTTTTTTTACACTGGCCAACGGTTCTCAGTGTATCAGGACAAACCTGATTACCAGTATCAGTAACCTCCTCCAGACCACTTCTGCTTCATCAGTCCATGGAGGTCTGTTCATGTTACCATATATTCAGCCACTGTGAGCTTGGACCTCCCGGACCAAAACATCAGTTTCCTCCATGTTGAAATATAAAATGAAAAAATTTCAGTGCAACCCGTCTGCGAGGAGAGGAGCTCATTTGATTGATTGATCTGAATTGGCTGTGTTAAACCCACTCCACGCCTTCTCCCCTCCCTCTTTGCCACTTGCGCTGGTAGGAGGGACAGAGGTCGGACAGAGGACTACTTGTGCCAGGGTGCGCATGGCACGAAAATTGTGCCCTGCGCTGCGCTGCGCTTCCGCCAGGTCTACAAAACTAGAGCCCAAAGCGTCACACCAACTGATGACCTGATTTAGGTTTCTTCTGTTGACTGAACTTTGTATGAAGTTAATTAATTAATAAAGACTAATCATGAAAGCACCTTCTCTTCACTTATGGTACCTAAAACCTTTGCACAATATATTTTAATTTGTAATCAGGAAATGCTTTGTAGATAATTACATGTTTGATGCACAAAAGTTGGATTGGAAAAGTGGATTTTCCAAATTTTCTGAATAATATAAATAAAGAAGACACTAGAGCACACTTGGTCTGGACCTGTGATCCATCCAACATGTTATATAGTGATATGGATATGGATGGTATATAAGGTGGTGAATGTCCAGTAAGGACTTAATTATTTTTTGTCACCTCTTTAATTTACCCACCAAACTTTTTTTTCAGGAAGTTTTTTGTTCCCTCTTCTTTTTCCCATACTGTATCTTTTTTTTTTTCATCTTTTATGATGCCCCATAACTTGACGTTGTGCAGCTGTTAGAGGAGCCCAGGTTAACTCCTCCACCTGGTGCGTGCTGTGTGTGTCCACTGGCTGGGCTTATGATTCAGTGTTCAGATTCTAGATGAGCTTCTATTTACTGCTAAAACACCGACTGGGATTCAGCTAGGATGGAGATTACAGGGTTTGCAGCCTCCTCAGCTAAATCACTCCCCGCACACTAAGTTGTGGCGGACTGGATCTGTATGCTGCAAACAAATGTCTGACAAATGAGCTCAAATGTGGGATTTCAGCCTTAATCTTCCTAAATGAGTGCAGATAACTTAATAACAGCCAATCTCAGAGTAGTCTTGTTTTCTCCCACTGTTTGATGATTGTGCTGTGATGGGATGTGTGCTGTAAATGTCAGGACCAGTTGTCTTTCTTCATCTGCTCTGAGATGAACTCCAGAGGCCCGACTGTGGCATTAAGAGCTCTGGATGTGTGTCATTGTAATGTTGCATCTCACCCCTGAACTGATGGAGCAACATGCTTTGCTTATCTGTGAACCATATGAGAGTTCAGCTGCTGTGGTGCTGCTGTGAACAAGATCCCTGAATGGGTCACTCACTTTCTTTTGAGTCAAAGAATGAAGAAATTCTAATTTTCAAATGGATTTTTTCCAGAGGTCAGAGGTGTTGAAGACATGTAGTTCCTTTGTGGGAGACCTCTTTATTGAAATGTGATCATAACTGATTCCACATATCCAAAAACTGTTCTCCCATTGTCAGTCTGTCTTGTTATCTTCTATCATGTTTCTTTTTTTTTTTTTTTTGTAAGAGTAATTAATTTTTTCGGGGTCAAATACATTTTTGGGACACAAGTGACAATCTGTGTGCATGTGCGTGTGTGTGTGTGTGTGTGTGTGTGTGTTGCCCTCTGGTGCACCATGTCTCTTGCCACTTTGGTGATTTTATCAACAGAAGCAAATGATGATATATGATGTATAAAATAATCTATAAAATGCAAAAGCACCCTTTTTGAAGCTGTCTGCACTGATATGTCCCACTGATATGACCCATTGTCCAGAGATGCTTCAGGTCTCAGATGTGTCAGTGGATCTCAGCAGCAGGGCCAGTTCTGTCATCATGACCATCACTGACTGACTGAGTGGTTGTAGCGCCACCACTGCTCTGCCAAATGCCAGGTTTGAGTTTCCTGAGTGACCATTATTAGCTCAAAATGAAATGGCACAGTTTCAAGTTCAAGTCCTCCAAACTCAACACTCAAAATGGTTGTTAAAAAGATGCTCTGACAAGAGTGTTTCCTTCAGTAATGCACAGGGGTTGTGGTTACCATAATAGATACAGTACCAGCGTGCCAACTGCCACCATCATTACAGAAATAATGGTCATGGCTTAATTAGGCTTAAGGGACTAAAGCTACTTGGATAGAACGACTAACATTTGACAAAGTTTGTTGTCATGGATATTGACTTTAACGGATAAGATTTGTTAAATACTCCTGCATAAAACAAGCAACTTTATTGTAGTGCAAATGAGTCATAATGACTTGTACGGCTGTGTCCCGAACCAAAAGGGTTCAGTCCCAGCTAGCACATCTGAGGCACTGACCACTACAGCTGCTCTCAGCCACAAATTACACTCTACACACAAGATTTTTTCCACAGTTGTAGACAAACTAGTCCTCTCTCTCACAATGTGCTTATAAAAGCAGAGAGACTTACAGAATTTAAACTGTGAGCCTCTGAGTGTGGCCAGGTCCCTTCCTGCTGCCCATTGACTGATTTTCTGAGAGAGGCAGAAGAGACCCCAGTTTTTAACTCACAAGGGTTTCCAAAATATTTACTCTACAAACACCAAATCATATCAAAGTGTTCAGGAATTCTCTACGCTCACAGTCTGCTTCTTTTTCTGATAGGAGCTACCGTTTTGTCAGAGTCCAAAAACAAAGTCCAAATGTGAGACCGGCACTGAGGCAGAAAATCTACCTTTTTCTCGACATCTCTGCTGCCTCAGCCTGGGGTTCGTCATCAGGGGGCAACCACTTCAAGTTGCCATGGCAACCTCTGAGCCTCAGGCCAAAGCCACAGCTGAGACCAATTCATTAATCAGGGACTCCTCTGATATGTCTGCAGGTAATCTACTTCTGAGCCCTGTCTCCCATACATTTATATCAAGTCTCTGTCAAACACACACACACACAGGTAACTTAATGTGATCACAGCTCCTCAATTTTTAGTGCTCAGTGAAAGATGATCATGTGTCTGTCTGATCAGCTCTGTCTTGACCTTAAGGTCATGGGTTTGATTCCCATATTGACAGAGATCACACTCCCAGCAGAGACTTTGTAAGTGGCTTTCCCATGAATTCCTGTTGCAGCACACAGCTGCCACATAAATATAAAAGTAAACACGTTGTAACTTTTCTTCACTTGTTCTTTCACAGATGTTTTTTTCTGGTTGCAGACTGGAGTCACATTCGTCACTGAATGCAACCTCAGTTCCACTTCCCCTGCCTCAGTCACTCCTTTGTCTCACAGTTCCTGGTGAATGAGTGGAGTTTTCCAGCTATTGTACTGCCGACAGCTCATGTAGCCTACTGCTGAACATTTGTAATATAACTCAGCGGATATGAGCCCATGGTGGTGTAATTCTTTAGTGGACATACAATGACAGACACAATTTGCCATGGTGGGATTTGATTTCCACAGTGATCACAGAAAATATTGTTGGACAGCTTAATTAGTTTCATTCAGCTTGGCGCTGAGGAGTGCCGCTCCTCCAGTTTACTGATAACGCTGTGGAGGGCTATGATTCAGAGGAGCCCAGTGTCTGATTTTCTCCCTTTTCATCTGCTTCTTTTTCTGTTTATAAGAGCGGTGAGAAAACAGGGAGAAATGAAGTGTGCAGGTCAGATTAAATCCACCTGAATTTCATCACTATAAAGAAGAATATTAAAGAGCGGCAGGGACCGCGCCTTGGTGTGAGTGACAGTTTAACATGCAGGCAGTGCGGGAACAAGATACCTAACACAACAGGGAAATTAGATACTGTAAATCACCTTGATAACTAGACGAAGTGCATATTATGTCACCATGGACAGGTTAATACCCAGCAGAGCGCGTGCAGCAGAGCCATGGGATGTACGACAATGTCAAACTTGCAGGAGCAGGTTCGTCTCTTCCTGCCTGTGGGCAGAACAAAACTATCTTCGCTTAATATTTCATACTCTGTTGAGCACAGAAGCAGAACACTCCACAGGGTTAATGTGATGAATGCAGGAGGAAGACACACCTTCAGGAAAAATAGAAAACTGTGTGGATGACTGTGTGAGACGCTGCTGTGTGCTGTTTTTAAACAATATGTCTGTAGTGCTTTTGGATCAGATGCTTGATTTGAATTGCATTAATTCTGTACAAATTCATATTAAAATGAGCATAGCGTCATCTGAAGTGTTCTGTAGTAAATCATTGTGTATTCCATCAGTTTTACATCTCATCACTATGATGAAATAGGAAATACTTTATTGATCTCCAAAGGGAAGTTCATTATGAGTCGACAATAGAAATGACTGTTGATGTTTGCTACCAAAGAATGTTAGATTGAATACATAATGAGAAATAGAGTTCTTAATTGTTTTTTGTTTTGTCTTGTTTTCTCAGTTTCTCTTTAAGTACTGGATCGATAACCAGTATTGATAAAAGTAGTTGGTACACATTCCTTTAAATTTTATATTTTGAAAAGAAGAAATTGATTTCCTGTGTGTGTGTGTGTGTGTGTGTGTGTGTGTGTGTGTGTGTGTGTGTGTGTGTGTGTGTTTGTGTGTGTGAAAGAGAGAGAGAGAGAGAGACAGAGAGAGAGAGAGAGCCTCTGGCAGTTGGACTGCTGATGTGTTTTACTTTGACACAAACACAGTGGGATTTGATGGTGTAGTGTGTATGGTCACACTGGAGTTGGATCTGAAGTATCTTGGGTCTTTTTTGTAGTACACTTTTTTGTAGAGTAGTACACGACTAAATAGTTTTCATGCACAACAGAGAGTGCACATTCAGCTCCCTGCTGTCTGTCAGTGTCTTGGGGCACAGAGATACCATGCTTTAGTGGACACAGAATTATGGGTATTTTGCTGAACTAACCAAAGGGCAACGTTTCTGACTAATGTTCTCAGTGGCAGATTCTTTCGGCGGGATTAGAAGAGCAGCCTGCTCCTTTGTCTGACGAGGGTCTTTGACTCAAGTCACATTAATTGTCCATTTCGAATGTTAATGTTGTATTTTTTTTTTTCCTTTTGTTATTGTTCAGTTTTTGTCGTCCACAGATCTCTCATTAAAGAAACCTTTTCTTTTGCTTTTTGAACACATCACTGTTTCTGGCACCAAAATGCAGAAATTCCAGTGCTGTTTTTTTTCCTTCATTGCAGACTGAGACAGACACAGCTGTTTGCTGTTGGTGGTAAAATGATACAGCCATCTGCATTTTCACAACCATTTTTCTTTGTCAACCATAAAAACATTTCATGATTCTACATCCATATTCAAAATTGACAACACATGTTCAACAAGTGCATCCCAGCCTGGCTCATCATAGGCCTGTCACAATCATGAAATGGTCTTTTTCTGATCATTTTATACCACTATATAAGCCTAAACATAGTCTAATATTACACATACACCTTATGAAGAGGAAGAAGAAGGACGAGGAGGAGGAGAAGAAGCTGTTAATTGGCATTAAACATTGGAACAAATGAATAAAAACTGCATTTCTGTCTGACTTTAGGCTTTGCAACTGAATCTATGGTGCTAATGTCAATAGATACTCATTGAAATGCAGCTGTTGAATATTACAAATTAAGCTCCTTGAGATAAACAGCTTGTGGTGCTCCACTCATCTGTCATTAAACCACAGCAGAAGAAGAGGGCACAACATGATGATGTCATTAAAAGAGGACCAGTCAAACCTCAAACAATGGAAAAAGTGATGAAGTATGACATTTCAGTTCAAATAATTGTAATAGGTCTAGCTCATCACTTCTATTGCCCCCTTGGAAACACTCATGTTGTGTTGTGAGTCTTTGTATTGTGTGTGCAAGTGTTGACTGATGAAGATGTTTTCTGAAGTTGCACCGTGGAGAGCTCTCAGGGTCAATGTGCAAGCAGGTCTTTTGCAGCTCCAAATGTGCTAATCATCTATCATCAGCATCCATACCTGCTAGTAATGTCAGAATATGTATACAGGCAAACAATGGAAAACTGACATGTAACTAGCATAAGGGGGGAAATTTAGAGTTGCCAGTTAATGAATGTTCAGGTCATTCAGGAACACTCGTCACTGATTAAAATCATTTATTACAGCAAATGGTATACAGTTAGAGTTGTGCTGAAGGGTCTACTCCAAAAAGCTCCCTGGATTTGACAAGCAGCATGCTTAGTCAAATGAATAACCCCCCCCCCCACAGGAGTGAAATCAAAGCAACTCAGATGAGTTAAGAGCCATTTTACGCTCAGACTGAGCAGGTGGAGGCTGAGGTGTTGGTGGCAAGCTTTGCTGGCAGCAGTGTAGTGAGTGCAGCAGTGTTGAAGGAGAGATCAGTGTGACAGCTTTTTTATATACAGTCTATGGTTTAAATAGAGCACCTATTGTAGGAGAATGGATGTGATTGGGCAGAAACTGAACGGCTGGCTGTCAGCTGACTGGGGCTTATGACTTCCGTGTCCTACGTGAATTTGCACAGTGCTTCATTTATTATACCAATGCATTCTGCAGTTCATTATTTACTCATTCATGTCAAGCCTTCTGAAACATGGGGATAGGAGCTGAATGATTGCCTTTAATGAATTTGAGCCCTGACCCCACAACCACCATCTGCACGTCCCTGAATTTGGCCAGTCTGGTCTGGTTCCTGATCTGCATGATAAGGTCAGTATCAGACTCGACGCCAGTTGGACCAGATGGAGATGAGTTGGTCTTATATAATTCTGCAGGGGGTAGTGTTGTTTGGCAAGATAAAATAAGGAGTGGAAGGGGACTAGTGGGAACAGGAGACTCATGAGCACCTGCACTGATGCACACTTGCATGTGAACATGCACATGCACACACACACACACACACAGAACAAACAAACACACGAGGGGAGGAAACACAGCAGAAAACTGTAGGAAAACAGGATCCTAACGCTCACTGGCAAAGAAATGAACTGAATATTCCAGCACTGTGCATGGATTGTACATAATGGAAAAAACAGTGGTATATGATATTTTCAATTAAGGGCAGCATCCCACAGGCTCAGACAGCCCTCTGAGTTCTGGATGAGTTATTGAGGCAAGCATTGAGATATGGGGAATGGTTAGCTGACTGTGGTGCAGCACTGAGAGGCTGTCTGGATTTCACACAGCGCTGACTGGGTAGTCTGTTACATGACTGACTGGCTGACTGATTGGGGTATATACAACCTACCATAAGCTTGGCTCAGGCAACATGAAAGTAAATCTGCACTGAGGATCTACAGGCAGGCAGAGACTGCTGCTCAGTTTCTTTAAGCTAAGTATTCCGTCTCCCACCTGCACCACACTGACTACGACCTGAACAGACCTCATTAAAGAGAGGATTTCACCAGCCATCGTCCCCCGCCCCAGGGACTGTGTTAGGACCTGCAGCGCACAAAAAAATAACCAACTTAATGATGAATATGGACACAGTGTCATTTTCTTCAGGCAGCTGACTTCATATGCGAATATGTCAAATGGAAAGATGGATCATTCCATGAGATGATCACACCAACATTTCTATTGGTTGTTCTTTTCTAATACAAAAATGTGAACTTACTTTTATTTGTCTGAATGATGGATTTTACAATGATATCCAGACCCACACAGCAGAATGGTGGTTCAAATTAGCAAATTAGCATCAAATGAATGCAAAGTTAAATGTAAGTAGTGTGTTTTAGATAACCAAGGCAGTTTATGGTCAATTTAAATGCAAATTGAATTTTGTTTTAATGTCTTATCTGAATGTATTTCTCTGCCTCTGTAAAGCACCTTGATTTTCCTTTTGTGTTGATGGTGCTGTGCAAACACACTTAGATTGCCTTACTGGGCCTAATGCACAGTGTATGAGATGTGTAGTAAATGGGCCTATAGAACCCAGTTCCTTCTCATCCTGTCTCTTCCTTTAAGCTTTGGTGACTAATGGTGGTTTTCATGTGTCTATACAGGGAGACACAGACAAAGGGAGGATTAGTACAATAATGTGTTAAGGTTGGTTTGACATGATACTGTGGAAATCACTTTGACAGCATCAATTTCAAGATAAAGGCTTAAAGACAGCACTACCTAAAATGCTTACTGTTCTTTCATTCATTTACTTTCTTTCTTTACCTTCGCTCTTCCATTCTTCACTGTCTGTTCTTTCCTCCTCCTCTCCTCCTCCTCCTCCTCCTAATAGATCTTGTATAGGAGAAGCAGGGAGAGAGCAGATAAGGCCGAGCACTTGTAAGCTCATATATCTTCAAAGACAGGCGGGATTTCCTGTGCCGGGTTTGGGAGATGCTGGTGTTGAATTTCAACACCAGTGGTGGTCTCCCCAGGGAGAATCCACTAAAGTCTCACCAGTAGCTCCCAGTATACCAACAAAGCTTTTCTCACAGAGCCCAGTTTATTATTGTATCTTGTTGCCAGGGAGGGAATATGATAGTTAAGCAAGTAAACACACACAAATATACACACACACACATAGTCTGTGATGCAACAGTAGTTCATTTTCTCAGCTCTTCATTAAACGTGTGTTTACTCCTTCTGAGCTAATGGCCAGCTCCTATTGGTTAAAACCTCTACTCTGGGTAATCTTCTGGGACCTATCAGAGCTCAGCGCTGTCGGGGGGGTGCTGAGCTCAATGTACTGATGCACTTGGGGTAGTCCTCTGGGAACTCCCTTTCACTGAAAATGAGGTGTGTGTGTGTGTGTGTGTGTGTGTGTTCACATGTGCTGAAGGCTGTACAGATCAACACACATTCTCTGTGTTCTTTTATTTCAGGCTTTTCAGCTGTGACTGTTTATCACTGGCTGGGCGGAGAGGTAGTTGAGGACATAGGTAGGGCAGAAGTGTGTGAAGTAGGCAGGAAGCAAGAAGATAGTTAGACATATGTACTACCATGTAGACCTGTTTTTTTTAGTAGCTAGACCTTAACCAGAGGGTTTGTTGGTTGTGGTTTTGCACAGGTACTGACCAACCCTCTGTTTTCTCACTGAGGTATGAACACCAGTCTTATGAGCAGCTATGGTCATGAATCACCAATGAGGTGAAACAACTTCACAAACACAGGAAGTTCTGCTATATTTGCTTTAAAGACATTAAAAGTGGAAAAGCTCAGTCTGCTGCATGGAGAACTGTTAACCTGTTCCTCCTCCGGCTCCTGTACAAAATTTAAAATGGTTCACATCCAATAAAACAACATAAAGCCCACAAAATACAAGAGAGATATTTAATTGCTTTGGTTAGAATATTTCTTATTTGTTGAATGGTATAACAGGGTTTAGTTTAGGGTGACCAAATTTGTGATATGTCAGGATTTCATTGTTGTTCATGGGACTTTTAATCATGTACATGCATTACACTGACAGTCATTTGCACAGCTTACTACGGTATTTTGTTGTGTGTGAACAAATGTCAGGGCAGCTTTACCTCTCATTATAAGATATTGAAGTATGGGTCCTGATAGCTCACTTGGTAGAATGTGTTCAACAAAGTCTGAGTTTTAACTGCAGCAGCACAGGTTCGAGACCCGCCCGCAATTCTCCTATGATTTTCTAATACAGTAATGTTTCTATCATTATTTCAATCCATATATATATATATATGTGTGTGTGTGTGTGCATGTGTGTGTGCACACACACACACACACACACACACACACATATATATATATATATATATATATATAGTTATGAGGCATGTTTAATCCAAGGTCTTCTATTCAGAGTGCTGGGTTTAAAAGACAGACTGGATGTTGATGACTGAAGCTATTTGTAACCTCTTTCTGGGCAAGTAAAGTGCTGAGGTTAATGTGCGTCTCACTTAAAGACCATCCGGAGATCCAGAGGAGGAGTCAACTTAGCTTAGCTGACATAAGGTTTGTTTCAATTATTCAAAAAACACATACAAGTGTGAAGACATTAGCATGTTTTATTCAACCTGCTGACAAAAACAATAAACTGAAATTTATATATTTAGTGACTTGGATAGAAATGAGAGGGTATCATACTTTGTTACAAGAAGACAAATCATCCACAACGCCAGAAGAAGCTGGAGTACAGATCTATCTTTAACAGCTTTGTCATATTCTGACCTCCCACAACACTGAGCCATAGGAGATCTCTGCTGACTGATCTTATCTTATCTATATATTTACCTTAGACTGATGTGAATATTGTCAGGCCTCTGAGGATGCAGAGTCCAAGACATTTAATCTGTCTCAAAGTGTATTTTCTTTTGTCCAAGTGTCGGTGTCTAACAGGAGTGTGTGCAGCTTTTGCCAAACTCCCTCTGTAAATGTGAAATGCGCTCTGTCTCTGGTGTCTGTGGTGAGACTTTGAGGCCTTGTTGCACCATCTTTCATCAGATGTCTGAAATCATGTCACAGCTCTTGAACATACAGAGATCACAGATAAGAAACTGACTTGGAAATGCCATTCTTTAGTAAACTACTACACCTGTCATGTCATGAAACACTTGGACATGGTCCAATAATCAAGGTTCAATAATGAACCATGCTCAGCTGATTAGAAGATTCTCAAAGACACTTTTCAGTCAGCTGTGATGAAGCGAGTGAGCTGTGTGCAAACTAAACCACAGTGAAGTCCTAGAAGTTGTCAGAGTAACTTCTTCCTTCTCACACTCCCATGTCGCATTATGTTAGTGACACAGTTTGTCTCAACTGTTCATTGGAACAGACCAAACCCCTTGCCTGAGTAGAGTGTAGATACTGAACCAGACCCAAGCCTTGTCCACATGTACCAGGGTACATTTGAAAACTTTTTCCCTCCTCCATTTCCAAAAAAGATCACATCCACACCAGCACATTAAAAAAACAACAACTCTCTGTCTATAAGCATAGTATAGAAGTTGGTGTACTTTCTGTCTGATCTTTGTTTACTATATCCATGGCTACCGGTCATACTTACTGTTGTAAGAGTGGCGTGACCCCTTTAGCCCTCTGAGGTCGGCACACATGCCAGGGCAGTCTTTATGTGTTAGGGTTAACCCTAACCGTAGAAAAGCGGTTCAACTACTCCTACTATGGGAGACTCTCCTCTACATAATACACCCAACATCAAATACACCCAACCTCAGCGGCCTACGTTATTCACAGCAGGAGTTAGAGGGCCGATAACAGAGCACAGCGCCCGCATTATCCCCTCTTACTGTGTGTGACTGGTTGAATCCGCTGTCCGTCGACTTGAGCATATGTGACTGGCTGAATCGCTTGTCAGCTAACTTCTTACTTAATAAAGTAATTTGTATTGTATTTGTATTGTATTCTGCCAACCAGTTGGCACTCTGGGATCACTAATGTCCTTCGTATCATAGTTTTAGTGCTTTAGTTTACCTATAGCGGCTGGCGTGGTGAGAGACGGGAGAGGAGACCAAACCTGTCAATCATTAACAACGGTGAAGCACTTCAAAAATGCAGAATCATTAGGAGAGAGACAAGCAGTGACGAGGATGACTGTGCTTCAGAGCCTGAAAGGTCTGACTCATCTGATGAGGAGGATTATGAAAAAAAGACGCCTGCTCAGACTGCAGGGCCACAGCTCCAGCTCTATAACAGGCCTACTGAGCTCTTCAAACTCTGTTTTACCTTTGTGACAACAGTGTGTTTAGTAAATATTTTGTTTAAACCTATAATGTAATGTGAAGTCATTATTTAGCTTCTTCTATCTCACATTTGAGACATTTGATGAAAATAAAATGACAGACAACTTTTATGCTCAAAAAATGATTTTACAAAAATTTCATTTTAGACTTGTTTTCCACACTGATCTATTACTTTATTCACATATTCCACTGCTTTGGTGAAGCTAAGACTTTGGTAAACCTCTTTCAAGCACTGAAACAGTTCATCCTCATGACTGAAGGTGTGCTTTCACAAGAGACTTGAACATTTTCAAAGAGTAGACTTCAAATTTCCACCATTTGGCCTCAATTATTTTTTACACAGTGCTCTAGGACAAAAATGGGCCGAGACATGGAGCTGAGATTGTTCTGAATATTTAGGCATAAAACTTCCAGTACCTTAAAAAGGTGAATTTGAGGGGCTCAGTGGGTTGAGCAGGCGCCCCATATGCATATCATGTCATGTCATGCATGTCACCCCCCCACCTCCCCATTTCCTGTCTCTCTCAACTATAGTACCACATAAAGGGAAACAACCCCCCCCAAAAAAAGGTGAATTTAATAAAGTATGTTAAAATTGAGAAAATGGCCTTGGACCTCAGAGGGTTAGGGGCCGTTCAGATGTAGCTTCTTTTGCTCAAATCCATTACTTTCCATGTAGATGTGCATCAAGAATGCTCACAACCTAAAGCGACATCATAGCAGCGTGCATTCGGTGTGACATGCATGCAGCAAACACACCACACGTCACATGATAGGTACTGATCACATGACATTATTAATTACTATCAGCTCTGCCGACCTGCTTCTCCAGCTTCAACATGCTACATTAATATTGAATCAGTATTATTACCACTATCACTGTTTCCCCTGTTTGTCTTTGATGCAAGTTCATGGTCAGTAACAGTAATTCAGTTTTTTCTGTTCATGCTCTAAACTTAACACTGAGTGAAAAAGCAGGGAAGCTGATCTGCTCATAGTGATTATTGAAGCAACTAGCTGCTTGGAATGGTATATGACAAACACAGTGACAAGTGACAAACACACTGCAGCTGGAGAGAGTGAGATTTAGGGCTCTAATTTCGTACCAGTTTCGAGCTAGGCGCACGGTGGTGAACCCCGCACAGTGGTAATTTCATCTGGCGCAACACGCTATGAAGTCAATTTTGCAATTTGCTATACCAACGTACACTAAGATGGGTGTGGCGGCACAGTAGGGGGAGGTGTCGACAGATTCAGCTTGGTACAGTGACAACTTTGTGCCAAAAGGCTGCGCCGACAGGGCGCTGAAAGCTCGCCAACTCCAACCTGGTCTACTCTGGGCGCAAGGTGGACCAGAACATCAGCTTCCTCCTGGAAGAAGTTTGGTCATCTGTCATCGCTGTCTCCTTCGTCCATGTGGAAATATAAAACGACAAAATTGCAGTGCTAAGTGTTAAACCCACTCACACCTTCTCCCCTCCTTCTTTCCCACTTGGACCGGTAGGAGGCGACGGCGGGGGCACACGCGTGGTACACAAAATTTGCAAAGATCGCCTGGATCCGCCCCGTTGGCGTGGCACAACTGCGCTATGCTTCCCTTCTGCCTGGTCTATGAAATTAGAGCCCTTTGACTGTCATACTTTTCTATAACAGTTGGGTGCTGTGTGTTTCTTTAATCTGGCTATGGGGAAAAAAGAAACACAACCATTGTAGGGTGAATTGAATGTCAAAGGCCTTCTCAGTTCCATGAACTTAAGGCCACCATGTAAAATCTGAAGGCAGTATGATGGATGACAGTGCACACTGTTTGAACAAACTCACAACAACATCATGTAATAAACAATTTAATGTTTGTCTCATTTTTCTGCAAACAAAAATGTTACATTTATCAAATCAACTTCAGAAGGTCATGTTCACACCAATCTGAAATTTCCATGCAATTTTTCCATCCGCAGCCACAAATGATGTTTATGATGTCAAGATGCACATAGAGCAAGATGACACCTTATACCATCATGGCCTGATATATGTAGTTTGCACATCAGTGCCGTTACAGCAGAGCTGATATTCACAGGCTGGATATGTAAATGTGACTTGAGAGGAGGAGGAGGACTAACAGTGATCCTGTGTGGGATTTGATGTGTTGTGATGTTGATTACAGCGTACCTACACTTGCATACCTCCAAATTTATCACTGTTTGATGAGATACCCCCCGCAGACCTCCCAACTCCTCCATCCTGCACCTCATCTACCTTTCCATCTCCCATCTGCCCCCCCCCCCAGTCTTATTTGCTTTAGATGCAACACGGAGCAGCAGCGTTGTCGATGCGATCTCTGATTGCAGCCTCTCACCAATTCTGTCAGTCACAATTCATCATTTTATCCATCTCTCCTGTGCTGTCTCCATCCATGTCTCTATCTCATCTGGACGCATTTGTTTATGTATGGAGAGGAAGATGTGATATGAGGAGGAGATGGAGCTGAGGGCAGTTTGATGCTGATCGCAACAGCCCACTGTTGCTGTCACTCATAATTTGTCATTGTGTACATTTCCCTTCCCTCCACTCTCCCTCTGTGTGTCTCATGTTGATTTAGTGAGAGGAGCCCGTGATATGAGAATTAGTTGTTGCTGATGTTATCTTGTGGCGTTGATTGCAACATCCCACCATTCCTGTCCAGCAGAATTTGTGATGAGTTGACTCATTCTCTCTTTTTTCTCTCTCTCTTTTAAACACATCATGTTCAAATTTAAATCAAATTTGAAAATTCAAAAAAAAAAAAAAAAAAAACTGAGCTAAGGCCAACATGTGACACCTGTCTGCACTGTGTGGTCAATGAGTGAAATTGACTGTAGTTGAAAACTGTTGTGGAACCAGTGCAGCTGCTTTTAATGGAAAGTAGCTAAAGGTGCTGGAGAAGTTGCTGGATGATGTAATATGCTAATCACCATATTCATGATGTCACATTCATATGCAGTCTAGTATCAGCTCTTTGCCTCTCCTCCTCTCTGTTCTCTCAATACAGGTGAAAACATAATAAAGTTGTTCTCACTGACCAGAATGTGGTTATTTCCAAAATCACTCACTTGTTTTCTCCTTCAATTGATCAGCCAATGGATAATCTCCAAGTCAGTCTCATGACATAACCAGCTGACCAGTGGTATCACTATAATCACCAAATGACATTGTGTGTTAGAGTTCAGACAAGAAACAATGAAGATATAAACTAACACATAAAACAAACCATCTAAGAAATGAAAATAAAATGGCAGCACCGTTACATGTTTTGTATGTAGTCTCTCATTGGCCTCCGTAACAACTCTTCAGTGCCTGATGTCCCTTTGGCTGGCAGTTATTGCCGGTTATTGTTGTTAGTCCCTTTCATCTTTTGACTAAAAACACAACAGGCAGTAAACACTACACTGTCATGTTATCACATCATGAATTATTAATATGATGAATTAGCTGGTGCCACTGAAAGAAAGTCCGGTTTTATTCCATTTAACCCATTTTATCAGGAAAGTAAGCACATTTGGTAACTTAAATAGAATAAAATAGAAAAAGTTCTTTAAGTTCAAGCAAACACTTAAGTTTAGAGCAAATGTTTTTCCTACAGGCTTTTATGTATTAGTAGACTTCATCTGTGTGTTTGTCATATTTTTTATATATACACCTTCTGGAAAAATCATTACATTTGAAGGGTGAAGAAACAAGTATATTTTTGGGCTTTTTGCCTTTATTTGATAGTATAGTCATGAGAGACAGGAAATGAGGAGGTGGAGAGAGGGGGAATGACACGCAGCAAAGGGCCGCCCGATGCAGGATTCCAACCAGGGTCGGCTGCAGCGAGGACTGTAGCATCTGAATATGGGGTGCCTGCTCAGCCCACTGAGCTCTATGGTGCCCCATAATGATAATAAATAAATAAAATAAAATAGATAGAGAAAGAGAAAGAAAGAAATCATGGGGGGGACACAAGGCAAGGCAATTTTATGTGTATAGCCTGTTTTTACAAACAGTTTGTCTCGCAGGTCTTTACACAGCATCATGACATCATCCTCTGCCCTTAGACCCTCACATCCACTGAGGAAAAACTCCCAAGAAAAAATGGAGAAACCTCAGGGTGAGCAACAGAGGAGGGATCCCTCACCCAGGACGGGCAGACGTGCAATAGATGTTGTAAACAGACAAGAAAACAGTTTACAACATGGAATATAGAAAACATGGAAATGGAATCAGTCAGTTAACAAAGAATGATGAAGGCAGCTCCTGGTGGGCAGGGAGGGAAGGCCAGCTTAATGGGACTACTGGACGGCAGACTGGTACATGAGCAGGGAGTGCAGGGGAGGGGAGGGGAGGAGAGGAGAGGAGAGGAGAGGGCTCCGTGTAACCTGATGTGTCCCCAGCAGTCTAAGCCTATAGCAGTGTAGCTATGAAATGGATCAGGACTACCTGAGCCAGCCCTAACTAAAAGCTCTGTCATAGAGGAAGGTCTTAAGCCTAGACTTAAATGTAGAAAGAGTGTCTGCTTCTCTGACCCATGGAGAGAGCTGGTTCCACAACATTTCCTACAGTGGGCCCCTCATCCACACCCCATCCAGCACCACCACAAACCAACCCTCTGCTCTGACACCAGTATGGTCAGTTTCCAACAGGCTCTTGACCACTGTCTTTGTAGTGACACACATCCACCACCAACCACAGAGGGTGGTATCCTAGTACCATTCAGATTATTTTCCTGCTGACTTTAGACCTAACAGTTTGCTGATTGTAAAGCGTTTCATGCTCACACTGCTGCTGTGTTTCACATGGATCTTGTTATTAAAGCTGCACAAACATAAACAACATCATCTCAACAAGCTGAAGGCACATTTTCTCAAGTTTTCACAGTGAGGCGATCAAAGTGACCATTTTGAAAGTGTTTAAATCCACACTGTGTTTGAGACAAAGCTGGGTGTGTTGGATGTTGTGACACAAACTGTTAACTGGCTACTGCATCCAATGGTCTAAATCTAGCTTGTGTTGTAAAACCTCCTGAGCAGTGAACAATGTCTGAGAAGAATCAGTCGGTGTGTTCAGGAATTTCATGAACTTGTGCATGTGAACATCATTTGTGTTTTCAGGGTGTTTGGGTTACAACTGTATGTGTGTGTGCGTGTGTGTGTTTGTTTATTACTTGTGTTTTCATCTCCAGCCGTGTCCATTAGAAAATAAATCCATAATCCTCTGGTGGTTCGTTAGAGTGCTCTCTCTCTCTCTGTCTCTCTCTCTCCCCCTCCCTCCCTCCCTCTCTCTCTCTCTCTCTCTCTCTCTCTCTCTCTCTCTGTGGAAGTAGAACAGATCTGTGATTTGTGTGGATTTCCCAAGCATCTGGCTGAATCCAAAGCTTGTGTGTACATGTCCCCCTCTGCTCCTGTGTTTTATATGACGTGTTGATCCATTAGAAGTTATATTTGCTAACCAAAAACTGTCTGAATGTAGCCCAGACAGCTTCTTTGAAACAAGCGCCAGCCACTGATCGTCAGTTACAGTTACCACACTAACAGTCATGGCTTCATGAGGTTTTAAGCACAAAGACTACTTGGTTAGGTTTAGCCAGTAAAGGCAGTTGGTAAGCGTTCGAAAATCATCATGACTTCGGTTAGCTATGAAACAAATAAGAACTGAACCTCACTCACATGCATGAAACCCAACCAACGCCCATCTTTTTTTTTTTTTGCATGTTTTTTTGTTAGCCTACACATCCCACTCCTCTTTAACCTCTTTTCCAGATTAACCGGAAGTTCACCAGGGTCAGTGACCAAGAACAGCGGTATCATATTAGCACACTATGAGCTCCTAAACCACTCCTCACAAATCTTTGTAAGACTTCACCCATTTTTCCTTACAGCCTGTGGTTTTAAGGCTCAGTCTCTATGTATTCCTCTGTGGACTGAGACTTGGATATTTTCACAGTGTTGCAAGGAGCCAAGTCATAGGCATGTCATTACGTCAGTGTAAAGTCACAGCCTGTTGGCCACAGCCTGTAGCTTAGCTACTTAGCTCTAACTGTGCTTGCATCGATTACATAGCAGTTAGACAAATGTAATAAGATATTGATAACATCGATGTATATCTTTGCACTGGTCCTGTTGGTCAGCTAACCCCGCCCCCAGCCCCTAGCGTAATCGGTTGTCGGCTCTAGACCAGCAAGGAGTTGGTGCTTGTCTGGAACCGGTTTTGAGAACCAGGAGCTGGAGCTTAGGCGGTCGAAAAGCAGAGACCTGGTGCTAAGTCAGGCTCTGGCTCTGAACTAGCACTGGAAGCAGCTCGGTGGAAAAGGGGTGTATGAGATCCTTAATGGAATTTGCTGTGAGACGAATAGGTGAGTTCTGCATATTTTTGATGGTCATTACTCAAAGCTTCAGTGCCACAGTTATTATGAACCATTTTGGAAGACATCATTAACGCAGCTTGTGGGAGTTTCTTTCCCATATGCTCACCTGGCTACCATGACCTGCAAGACAAGACCATGTGACTGTCAGAAACATCCAAAGACATCACCAGGCTGCTATTTAGCAGATTTGCCAGCTTGTCTATATGTACAATAGAACCCACATGTTAGAAGGTGCATCATGCAACTTAAGCCTTATAAAGTGGTTATAGCTTTGGTGTAAAGTGGGAAATAGTGATGCTTATTGATAGAGCAGCATCATGTAATGTATTTACACTCTTTACTCAGCTAGATGAAGCTGTGACCAGGCCCTCAGTGATTGCTCTGAATAAACTGCTCCAGTGGAAAATACGAATCATTTCGGACACAGACGAAATAAAAACTCCTCCCTCCAAAATATAACATGAATCCTTAAGCCATATAAATGCAACCATAGCTAATGGAAATGATATTATCATACTTTATTATGTTATATTTCTCCTCAGACTCAAGCTGTAGATCTCATAAACACTTCGAGGAGCTTCACTACTCAATACTGAAAAGACATGTATGTTTAAATGTGAAATGAAATGGCAAAATACACGATGTTGAGAGTTTTATCAAAGAAAAAGTCAGCAGTGTTCATTTAATGTTGAACTTTCATTGCACAACAGGCCTTCTCTCAACACTTAATCAGTTCATCTCGAGGCCTGCAGGCACATCCACGCTGACAACACTTAGTTTCCCCATGGTTGAAAGCAGCTTATTGTATGAAGCTAAATGAGCACAGGAGTACATCCACAGCTAGCTTTTACCTCCTGAGACTCACTCATCAGCCGCTGGTGAATTATCAGGGCAATTAGCAGCAATAATTGTTACGCTGGTGTGTAAGGAAGAAGAATCGTGGCATATAATGGTTATTAATGGTGTTCAGAAAGAGTGGGATATCATTCCCTTTGTTTTCTGCTCCTCCGTACCCTGCCATCCTGTCGGAGATCATTAGATTCTGATGAAGTAAAAAATGAGGCGTAAGAGTAAATAATAGAAATGAATGGGGCTATTTATTGTTCCTAAGCTGTCTCAGATGAGCTGGAATCTTACAAGCAGTGATTACCTTCTCAGGAAGGAGAGACCTGTGTGGGTTTTATAATTGTTATTAATGACACTGATATTGTTTATATTAAAGATGTGATGTGGAGGTCTCCAGAAGGCTTTTTCAAACATCATTACTGCTGTATTAATGCTGTGTATTAGTTTGGTCAGTGCCTTTTGTCATTGCATGTAACAGATTCCTGTGGAGTGTGTGTTTGTGTATCTACATGTAGTATATTGACTTTACTTTTATGAGCCTAATATTTTTTTACATACATACATTCACTGAATCACAAAAACACAAATACACGCTTGCACAGATACATGCAAGAAATCACAAAAATGCATGTACACACACACACACACACACACAGCTGGTGCCATCTGTTGATCTACAGTAGATTAGCCTGCTGGTGGGAACTGCCTTGTCTCTCTCACACACACAAGCTGTGATGTGTGACAAGGTGTCAAAGAGTTTCGCTCAGCCTGCCAAGTATCTCTCTCTCACTCGCTCTCTTTTTCTTTCTCCCATCTCCCTCTTTCTCTCTCCACTCTTTCCCTTCACCCAGTCACATCTTCACCATCCCTCCTTCCTCTGATCTTACCTACTTATGTTAGTTCTGGACTGCATTACATTGGTGCCCAGTACCATGGACCTACATTACTAAGGGCCAAATCAATCGCAAATTAACATAACTACCAACAATTATGCAGTTGGAGGTGATCCTACCTGCTGCTTACCAATAAGAGGCCAAGGATGATGAACAATAATTTCAATAGTTTCCACGGTATCCCATACTTTTACTTCTCTCTTCTACTATAAGTGTTTGGACTTATAGCAGTTTTTACCATACTATAAAAAGTTGAGTTACAGTAGCCACAGTATAATAGTGAGAATGAGAGAAAATCTCTGTAATTAATTTTGCGGTGCTACTTTACAACCCACAGGATACACCTCTGTATTCATTATAATAAAATACTATCAGCTATTCACATAAAATAAAATTATTTAAAAAATAATCAGCTATTGACAAAATGCACAATATTCACTTTGCAAATTCATGACTAATGCAGCTCATAGTGCAGGTGTAGGCTACATGTTTGGCTGTTATGATGATGTCTGTCATAGCAGCAGTTAAAACCATTACGTTCAGACTATAAAAAGTATCTTTAATCCAATAAAGCACTAACTGAATGTAACGCCAATCAGTGACTGGAATCCTGAAGGTGGTTCTTGGAAGCTCCTTCCCTTGTGGATGAAAGTGAACAGACAAGCCAGTTCAAAGGGAATCAAAACAACTGGCTGCCACATTAATGTGTACATTACATTATAATTGGGAAAACTGGAGTTTTCACATCATTTAAGTGGTCATGTAAATGGCATTAACTGGTAACTGTTAACAGACTGAGGCAGTCACTGCGTTATGAGAAAACGCTTTGATACACTTAGCTTTTTACATGGTAATCTGTTTTCTCAGTGCATGTATACACCTTTTTCCAGTTCTATCACTACATTGTCCTGGTTCCAGCGGTGTAGAAACTGTGTGAGTGAGTTTCAGGGGACCATAGCCACAAAGCTGGAGCAGGACAGAGGTGACAGAGTGTGGCTCCGTGTACAGTACTATAACCACTTGCATTTCTAGAGGAAGCACTCCCCTCTCCTCCAGAGCCACGCTCATGACCACCCTCATTACTTCACATCAATCAATCAATCAATTAGTCAAAATTTATTTTTATAGCACTTTTCATACAGTTAAAATGCAACACAAAGTACTTTGCATACTTAAAAAGACCCTATCCCTTCCACCCCCCCATACCCCCCAACACCCACATCCAGCATAAAAGTAGACATGGAATATTTAAAAGCAGGGTCTGTACTTTACAAACGATGGCCGTGTCACTCAGTATCACAGAGCTCCACCAACACAACTCTCTCCCACTCGACATACAAAAGCTTTTCACCTTTTCCCTCCACCACCATTGTGTGTTGAAAATAACAAAGACCTGAGGTTTTGTGGAAAGAATTTCAAAAGAATTTCAAAACGCACTCAGTGTCCCCTGCAGACATTCAAAGCGCCATATCATTAAAGTTTCGTCAACTTTGACCATCAACCTAAACACACTACTATTACAAAACCAAATGTGCAAATGAAATATTTTTGTTTAAACTATCAATAATAATTTAATCAGATACATAAGAGGACAGCTATGCTACAATAAGGTTAGATAGCTCGTGTCAGCTTACATTAGCTAGCTAATATATGGCTCATGTATTGATAACACTGGTCAACAGAGCACCTTGTAGGCTATGATAACACACAGTATGTAATTCCAGCCACCAGGAGTTCCTTTATCAAAACAATAGCAAAAGATGACACTGATGCAAAACATATATACATATAAAATAACTGTACATTATTGAAAAAGGCTAAATTCTTTTAAATATATAATATTTGAGTCTACATAAACATGTATATTGTTGTGCATGCTCATATTTGAAATGTAGGCCACAGATTTGTATCTTTACTGTCACCATGTTGTTTCTCATCGAGCGTGAAAGAGGAGAAAAAAAACAACAACTGTGAAACCAAAACAAATTAAAAAAAAAGTCATCCTGTGGAGCTTAACACACACACACATTTGCACCCACGCAGATGCACGCATGCAGGCACACTCACAGGAGACTCAGAGACACACAATCTCCCAGCCTCTTCTGAACTCTAGTCCACTCTTCCAGCCAGTCTGTGTGTGTGTGTGTGTGTGTGTGTCTTATTTTGGCAAACGCATCATGAGTGTATTCATGTGCACGAGTGAGAGACAGAAAAAGTCTGTGTGTGTGTGTGTGTGTCTGTGTCTGTGTGTGTGATTGTGTGCGTGTGTGCGTGTGTGTGTGTGTGTGTGTGTGTGTGAGAGAGAGAGAGAGTGTATGTGTAAGGATGCCATCTGTTAAAATATTGAGTAGAACAGACCAGTATTATTCCCACAATCCCTCCCCTTCTGTCCTTTCTCTTTGCCATCCTTTACTCTCTTTTATCACCATCCCTACATCTATCTATCTATCTATCTATCTATCTTTAGCACTCCTCTCTTCCTCTCTCACAATGATCACCCTCTCATCACCTTCACTCCCTGTTTTTAGCTCCAGGCTCTTTTACCTGCAGCACCACCAAATGAACCAAACGTTGATGTAAAAAACAGTGTCATCATGAGACACAGCATTTGCATTTTTTTTTTTTTTTTTTTTTTTTGGGGGGGCAATGCATTACACAACATGTTACACAACAGTTGTATGGACTTAAGTTGATAAATGAATGCAAATACATTCACTCCTCTTATTTATGCAGCATTGTTGACATTTTGTCAGACTCTTTCAGCTCACTGTGATAGTGCATGCATTTGCACTCCCGTTTGCACATCTGATATATTTGTGTCATGTGTTTGGACCCTTGCATTATTGTGTGCATACACTCCAGACTGGTCCCATGACATCATGGAAACAGATGCAAATAATGTTTGGAGGAAAGTGTCACAGAGTGAGTGTTAATGTGAATCAAAGGAGAATGTGGACAATAGATGTTAGTTGAAACAACAACAAGGCTACTCTGATGTGTTAACCCAGAGGGCTGTTTATATAGTTTGTCAACAAGAAAATACAGACTTTCAACATCGCCTAGGAAATGATGTATGATAAACATATTTGTGTGACAGCACCACCAGTTTTTCACAGGCCCTGTTGTTTACAACACATTGTATGTTTAGGTTTCAATTTGTTCAATATGATTAGGGCTGCGACTAAGGAATGTTTTAATAATTGAGCAGTCACCAGTCAATTATTTTTTTGATTAGTTGATGAATAGGATAAAAAAAGAAAATCAATGATTTCCATCTCTTCATTCAAAAACAGAACATTATTTCAAATTGACAGTGCAGAAAAGTGCACAAATAACAGGTTGCTGCGTGAACATCCCTGATGGAAAAGTAAAAGTGACACGCTCTCACATTCACAGATGCACACTAACAGACTCTTACACTCAGACGCACACTAACAGATGTGCACACTCCTATATGTGGAAAATATATACAAACGACTTGGGTTGGGTTGGGTTCGGTTGGGCCTCGGGCTTCCTTTTTGTTGGGCCAGGTTTAGGCCAAGAATGAATGCGAGTCGGGCCACGTTAGGGCTGGGCTTCAGCACCCATGGGTTTTCATTTTCAGGTCCATTGAATACACTCACAGACTCTCACAGGTTGCTCTAGTGTTATGTAGAGCGAAATGCTCCTGCACTGTATAAGATTTCAGTCAAACCATTTTCTCCACTTCGGTCATGTTTCAAAATACGGGCGCTCTACCGACATGATCCACTCTTCTATGGTGTTTTACGGCAGTTTCCATCTGTCAACTTGCATTACCACTTCATGCTGGTACTACTCGTACCTACACTCTTAATACTCTGCTCAACATGAAATAAACAGCTCCGTGACATAGTGAGTGACATATAAATCACGCGACAACAAATCGGTAATGAAAGTCTTTGCCAACACTTTTAATAATCAGATTTTAGCAATTTCTTGTTGCATCCCTAAATATGATAACACACGTGGCCTGATGTACTAGAGGTTTGTGTGTAAAACATGAGCAAACTTGATATCACCTGCAAACAAATATGCAAGATGATCTACTCATGGTGCACACTGAGGATAGAATTATTCAAATGTCCAAAACAACATTTAGCACCTTTGCCTGAAAGATTATGCAGTATGTGTTTCTGTCCAGGTGAGCAAAATGCTGGGAGGAATAAATGCAGATAGCTTGATTTAGCACAGAAAATGTGATTCACTAAGTCTGGAGGTATAAGGAGATGTTTGAAAAGGAGGTGCTAATCAGCTCAGCATTACACACAATGGCTGCTGTTACTGCAGGGAGGCGGAGATGTAGAGCACGTACAGAGAACAAGTTGTTCTCACTTGTGTTTACATTTTTGGAATGACAGGAGAAAAAAATAATTCAGACCTGTCACCTGTCAGCCATGTCATGTTGGAGCTGTTGGATGAACTCAAGGCTGATTTGGAGTCAGTCACAAGAATGAGTTAGCCGATACTTGCCATGTGCAGAGTCCCTGCATCTCCTGTACTGGTCTTTCTGCAGGGTCGCTGTCCACAGTCCTTAAAGTTCTGTAACACAGTATGGACCAGTACAAACGATTTCTGTGCACTGAATAAAAACCAGTGTAGGTATGTGGTTGCTGGTTTTCACAGGCTGCATGTCTCTCCTCCAGCGTGCTCCTCTCCTCCCTCTGTGCATCACTGCACTTATACTGTGACCACAAGATGTCGCCTGGTGACAAAATGTAACCATGGGTCATAATAATCTGTTGGACAAATAACCTATGGGATGTTATTTTTTCAGGAGGAGAGTCCCTTCATGACCTACATGACAGGCAGTGTGAATGATGATTTAGAATCAGGACCAGAAGTGGAAGAAGTTTTATTGGTGCCTCCAAGGCTGCTGGAGAAGAGATTGGTTAAAGTTCTCGAGGTGACAAATTGTGTAACATGTTAGATGGGAAAATGCTCACATGGATCACCTCAGGAAGATTGATGTTATTTTTTCTCTCTCTCTTGTTACTTTGTTTATGAGCTTTTCTCTCTCTTTGATATGTTTGATATGTAACTAAATTCTATCACCTGTTTTTTTCTGGCATTAACAATTACATTACAATTATCTGAAATCACAATTGCATTATCTGCCAGTAATTGCAATATGATTTTTGTATTCTCCTGCAGCTGCAGCGCTACTTTGTACCATCCAATGTAACTTGCACAATATATAGATCTTTAAATTGGACTCACTCAAGTTCTGAATCAGGTGAAAAGCTCCCAAAATGCATCTCTCTCATAAAGAGTAATAGTGACAGTCAGATGACAAGAGCCGCATTCATGGCCTTCCAATGGTCGTGGCATTGTCACTTGGTATTGTTGATGTCTCTGTATTTCCAGTCGTAGGAGTTACAAATCTCAAAGGTGGATTGTGGTGTTGACAGCTCACGGCAGCAGGGTGACATTGTGAGGAGCCTCCTTCTGCAGGATGATTTGGTGCAGTCCACCCTGCTGAATCATCCTTGACACTAAAGCCCAACCAGAGGTTATATTCTTTGGTTGATCCTGACCCATGATCCCACCGTGGGATGAGGAAGATAAAGATAGAAATACCTTGTAGGGACCTCTGCAGCTTCACGTTGTCACCTCAGTTTGAACAGTGTGTCATTTGAAGATATACTACTCAAATAGATAAATGTGTTGCAAATTCAAAAAAGCCAACATAGATGTTTCCAGGGTATCTGAGTGATGAACTCTCCCAATTGTGACCTTTGGAGTGAGTCCACAGCACCAGTGGAAGCACATGAAAAATGAATTAGAAAATGTTAATGTGTATTGACTGGACTGACTTCTGACACAGCAGAATGGACGATTGATTTAAATATATAACAATTTCATACTCGCAAATGTTAGATTTAAATGTAAACTGTTTATAATGTTTTAAGCGTTAGAGTTAGGTTTTAAAAAAAAAAAAAAACAACAACATACAAACAAAAACATGTAATGAGCTGTTAGCCACTGCTAACCATTGTTAGCAAAACAACAGACGTAAACAACTGGATTAGAGTTCTCAGTGGGCCGGGCCGGCCAGATGGAACATGCTGGTTTATCAGTGGCGTGCACAGGTAGACACCAGGTGGTGCTCTAGCACCTGCCCCTTGCCCTCTGGACCACGCAAGCGCCCTTTGGAAAGTTTGTGTTTTTTTTGTTTCTTTTTTTAAGAGTGTATGTGGCCCATGCCAACACAATCATCTATAAATACTCGACGATTAAAAGTGTCTAATAATGCCCCCCCGCCCCCACACACAGCGCATCTCCACAGAAATGGAGACGCGACGCGGCGCCCACACACACCTCCTCCCCTGCCCCAACAACCAGGCAACACACATGAATGAATCGAGTCGAGTGTTTTGTTTGCTCCTTAAACCTCAGCTGCCAAACAATAACTTGCATTTTATACTCTGTGTTGTGAGGTAGCCTGTCTCATACAGCGCCACACAGCTGAGCATCAATTAGCCGACTGCCCACCGGTTTAACAAGCTAGTCCACATCAATATGACGTGATGTGATGACCACCACTAATGTCGGTAGAGTTTGTCATTACAGCATGTGAATCTGTCGGTATATTTGAGCTGAATATTTAGTGTTGTGTAGGTTTACATTAGGCTGCATAATTAACACTTGCAGTAAAAAAAAAAAGAAGAAGAAGAAGAAAAGAAAAGTTGTTGTGATTTATACACAGTTTGGGCTGAAAAAAAAGACTTGGATCAGGCCTCAAGCTTTCTTTATTTATTTATTCATTTGATTTTTTTCTTTTAAACAAACCTTGCTGGTTGTATTGTGAGTTGTTTACTGTGAAATGCATCAAATCGGCGAGAACATGGAGAATCTGATAGCTTGTTCATTTCGTACATACTGTACATGTTATTTATAGCATAGATGAGATGCTCGCTATCCCTTGAGGTTACGGTGATTTCACAAGGCAGACGAGAGCGCTGTATGCTATTAGAGGGTTATAACACATGTTGTTACAGCAATAGTCTTTCTTCTATGCTACATTTTGTGTCCTCATCTCTACTGTTGTGGAGCATGCACACACGCATTGTCCAGTTTCAGTCAGATCAAGGCGTATACATGCTAAAGAAAATCGGTCTTCCATCGCATCATCTGGGCTTTTTACTCAGATCTGGAGAAGTCCAGTCTTAGTCAGACATGTAAAAGTACTGGCTGTTTTGGTAACAACACTTTCTGCTTTCACTCATCCAAACAGGGTAGGGAAATGTCCAGGAAACAGAACTGAACAGTGCTCTGTACATGGCTGACTTGACTGAGAAACAACAGAAATTGCAGAACATTCACTACTGTACTGTAGCAGCCATCTTGAATTCTCCCTGGCTGGAGTCTGCCAAAATGACCTTTTACCACCATCACTGTCAGTGACAGCATGCACCTTCACTTATTATCATCATGTTTTACCATTTTCAAAGTGCATGAAAAAAAATCCAGTTTGGTTCAGAAGTATTTGGTGAGCTCAGTGATACGAAACATTAATCAGTAGGTGATTATTGGGTCCTGTTCCTCTGTGGAGCTGCAGTGAAGGACAGAGCACGCAGCACACAGCACTGAGGAGGTGGGGGATTCCAATAGATGACCATGAGGATGATATTTTTATAGACACAATAATAACAAAACATTGCTCCTTCCTTGTATCTCACTTTTTTACTGGCTGTTCTCCGCCTGCTTGCCCCCCCCCCTTATCTCCTCCCATTATTCTTTCCCATCACACCTCTCCTTGTCAGCATGTTGTTTTCTATTTCTGAAATGAACACACTTTCCATCCTCTCCTTCTCCTCACTATCTAACACATGAATACAACAGTAAATGAATGTTTTCCCTTGCCTCTGTTTCACTGTCTTTCCCTTTCTCTCTGCCGCCCACCCTTTTTATTTCATTTCTTTCTTTCTTTTTTCTATTTCTCTGCCCCCCTCAGGTGTCTCTTCATCCAGATTTATTGCTCTGTTTCTATTTTTTGTTTCTCATTTTCTTCCAACCTTGCTCATCCTCTTGTCCTCTGACCATCTTTTATGTGTGAATACACAGTATGTGTGTCTTTAAGTACATTTTGTGCCAGTGCAGACTGCTGGCACTGCAGATTAGATAGTATTTTTAGTCTTGTGTGTATGTGTGTGTGTGTTAGTTGTTTTCTTTAAATGTGGTTACATTTTATGAGATTTTTTCAAGGCATATCGCTGCCTCTGTAATATTTCATCAGCCACTGTCACCATCCACAGTAGGTGAACAGGTTTATTTTGCTGGTAACTGCCAATGTGAGTGCTGTATTATTGACACGGCTACATCTAATCTAACATTGCCAGACCCCCTCTCTTCACCCAGGGGATTGTAGGTATTTGATTTGGTCTCTGTCTCCATCTGGGCTCCAGCAGGAAAGAGAATTGCTAAGAAGTCATACTGCTTCCAATACCCTCGGCATGCTGCGAAGTTCAGGCTTCACTCTGGCTTTTGAGAGATTGAGGAAGTGAGGGGACCAGTGTGGTGGCTTCAGGTTGTTGATAAGAGCTTCAAAACTCAGCACAATAAAAGAAACTGCTAAATTTATACCGTCCATGTTTGGAGAAAATAAACGCTATGAGACATGAGCTTGTAACGCAGGTGACACATCTGAGACTGTGGAGCTGACTCATCTTCAGACTCATCTTTGACTCTGCTCAGCTAATTAATCATTTCTATGATATACAGCAGCTCTAAGTTTTATATTAACACTGTGAAAGTATCAAAGTTTCAGTCCAGACAGAAACGCACACAGCCTGTATGCAGAAACTAGCTGTGTTTCAGTTCAGGAGCAGCATCCTGCAGAGGACGAAGTCTATGTGGTCCGTGAAAGCTTTGTCCTCCGTTGCCTGGCAACCGCAACGGCTGTGGGGAATTCTCCATGATCTAAATTGAAACACACACACAAAAAAGTACATTTCCTCCACTGTCGTGATCTCCACACAATAATCCAAGGAGATTGAAATGCACTGTGGGATAGGGCGGGCTGCAAATGATCCAACCATCGGATCATTCTGATCCAGGAGATGATGGCTACATTTGAAGATGGCTTTAAAATTTGGCCTTAAATGCAGCCCCCCCCCCCGGAAAAGAGGCATCAGGGATTCTGTGATATTGTGATGTCACAACAATCGCCACTTTTAGTCACGCCCCAAGTCCTGCCCACCTGGACTCACCCTCCAAACTTTACAGGATGAGTGTTTTACATAAAATCTCTTCATGGTGTATCGCACACCCACACACACGCACACACACACACAAACAGTCAGCCAATTAGAAGAGAAGATCAGAACCTCCTCTCTTCAGGTCACTGACCTGTTGTTAAGCGCCAGAGAGAAGATTGAGAGAAGAGATGTGAAACTACACTGAGATGGCTCCCTTTTGTTATGGTTCAACACTTCAAATAAAACACAAAGGAGTGAAATACTGAGCTTTAGTCCACCATTTGTTTGTGTTTAGACCATTGACTTGCAGAGCCAGAACGAACCATTGCAAGAAAGTCCTGGATTTTGTCATCCCACCCATACACCCTGACACAGCAGCAACCGAGTGTGTCTACTCTCATAATTACTACATCCACTAGAGGTCTGCTAATTACAAAACAGAACTAGTAAGCTAATTGGATAATCAACTTTAAGGGTGCCTTTTCAGGAGAGGACAGTGTGATTTCCATCCTCTAGCATACTGCTAGGTGCAGCCTCTGTGAAGGAGGATTATGGGACTGATGAGCACTGATAATGGCTGTTTAATTGGGAGATGAGATTCAAAGCCAGTGAAAAAAATGGGATGAGAAGTTGGTCAGGGGGCAGAGATGAAAGGGGTGAAACAACAGAAGAGGAGGAAAAGAGAGGGCAGAGAGGATGGATGATAGGTGGATTACAAAAAGAGGAAATGAATTTGCATGAAAGCTAGAGAGGTGGAGGAGAGGACGAAGATAAAGACAAGAAAGGAGAGAGGAGGAAGATTGATATTCTGTGAGAGCCCAATATTGGAAAGTCTTCCGGTGATTCGTGGAGCGTAGGAGGAGGACACACACACACACACACACACACACAGCGATTCCCTTCTGCCTCCATGTTTTCACCTCTTGTCAGCACAGAGATGAGTCTGATCCTGATTATCCACCCTCTGCCTCCCTTCCTCCTTCACAAGGAGCACTTGTTTCTCCACCTGCTACATCCTGCCAGGAAAAATCCCGAACATTCCCTTCCTGCATGGAGGATTGGGGGGGGGGCTAGCAAATATGTTGAGAGAAGGAAAGCTTTGTCTAATTTTTGTACTTCCAGTCTTCTTCCATGGATTACAATGCAATTACTATGTTAACTGGTGAGATCAGTGGAGTTGAGACCGTAGCTGAACAACACCTGGCTTCACCATTCAAAACACACAATCAAAACTTCAATTGTTTTTCCTTGTTATGTATGTTTGTCTGTTTTTTAACACAACTATAGTCATGTCTGGGCAAAGCATCCTTTGTACATACACATACAGTAGCTGGGATGTGCTGATCTTGGGAGTGCAGCATCATTCACCACTGCCATCATTCACTATCTTCATGTCTTCCTTACATGCAGTATTCACAATCATTTATAGATTATTGACTAGTTATTTGTACAGTTTTATACTGTTACCATTGCTGTTTTTATACTATAGCTATTCGGTCTTGTGTGGTGGCTTGTTGATCACACAACGCATACAGTTGCTGTTATTGTCTCAGGCATGGAGTAATGTTTCTTCCTTGGACCTCTGACATTCACAACCCTTAGGCTCCTCTTCAGTTCCACTTGAACCATGGAGGTCTCGTAAATTAATAACTGGACTATGCTGTATAAATATTGATGAGGGTGTGAGTACACCAAGAGCCTCTCCGCACAGGGATAATTTATTTTTCTCATTACTTTCAATTGCTGTGTGCTCCCACCAGTGCTGAGTACTGAGAATCGTTTCTGGAGCCTTTTTCCCTTCTCCAAACATGGACCCCTCTGAGTCCAGGGTAATTCCTAAAGAAAGACTTCCTGTGGGTTTGGAGTCAGAGGTCATTAGTATTCCAGCACAGTATGTATGAATGTATTTATTTTTTTATTTACCGATATCTGTTTCCTTTGGGTTAACGGAGAAAGGAGGAACCTTCAGTCACCTCAACAGCAGGAGCTGCAGTATGTGGTTATCTAAGGAGGCTTTCACACCCACCTCGTTTGGTCTGGACTTTTCCGTTTGATCCAAACCAAATTTAGAGGTGTGAAAACTCCCAAAAGACCCAAGATTTGGTCCAAACAAAAGAGATGGTCTTGGTCCGGACCAACCTAAACCATGGTTCAGACTTTTGCAGAGTGAAACCCTAAACACAAAGAAGAAACAGTAAAGATGAGCCGCAGTAGCTCATTTCTCAGGAGATGAAATGGTTGATACAAATATGTCATCTTCTCCTGCTTCCTGCTGGCGCATGATGAAAACGTTGATCTGAATCTGAACTAGGCTCCATATTGGACATGGTGTTGATGCTGCTGGTAGCAATGACACAACAGTACAATTATCATTGTCATGATGTACTTGTTCATTCATTATCCTAGATGGTTACTTTGCTAACTAGTTCATTTAGTTTTGGTGACACAACTACATCATATGCACACCTGTTTACAAACCAATCGATGCCAAGTGTAGGGAGACGCAGCATATGTAGGTGATGAGGACAGGATGTCAATATGTCATTAGAAAATACTTGGTGCACTTGCATTAATGCAGAGTGAAACCAGAACCAACTGGATCAAATGTAGACAACATAGTAAGAGCACAGACCTTGGTTCAGACTTTCAGGTGTGAACACACACTTAGATTAGCTACATTACCTTCTGGGCATTATTACATGGTGATCAAAAATAAAAGCTAAGTACTGTCAACTTTTCAGAAAATGATGTGAGGGTTTATTATTTATTATTTTTATTTTAAAATTCCCAGAGATGAAAATTTAAACACCATTGTCAGACAGACTGTTTCTCTCTATATTTTCCCTACAGAGATTCCAGACTTATATGTTTGCACTTTGCATTGAATGTTTCCATGGCCTCATATGCCCTCTGTGCTGTACTCTATAAGTTGAACTCAAACTCACGTCACCACTGTGATGTTTTACCAAAGAACATCTGGGATTGTAAAGCTCTGTCACCTGGACGACTGTTACAGCCTGACATTAAATCACCCTCCGCTGTCAGTCTGATGTATTGGCCTTACCCCTGCTCTCATTATCTCCTCAGTGTAAATTTGCTCTTGCATACTCTTATCATATCCTCTCCGCCGTATCACCCAGCTCTATGCTCTCTACTGTACACATATCTGGACTAGTTAACAGACAATCCTTTCAATCTCTATCCATGAGCTCTATTACAGTCTTTCAATTTTCTAACATTATAGGAGGATTATAGAAGTTGTCACTCTAGATTTTTTCTCTCCTGTGAAATCAGCTGCCTGAGATCCTAACTACAACATTGTCCTGGATTAAATGTCAGTGGCTCCTTTACAGACAAGTCATTCAGTTTTATGATGTGGATAACTTCTCTGCTCCTCTTGGTCTGACAGATTTATTTGAATCCTCATAAAATCCACACAGTGATGTCTGATGAATTACTGCTTTAATCAAGCAAAAGAAAACTTAAAGACAAAAGAGTCTTTGTTCTGGATCAGCAGCTTAATGGCTCAGCCTTGGAACAGTATGTGTACTGCCACTTTTACAAGGTCATGTGGAAGAGGATGTTCAGGAGTAACAAGCACATAATACAAGCACAGAACAACAGCCCTTGGAGGCTCAATACAACTTGTTCTATATGTGAACTTGTAGGTATCAATAAACATAATGCTGGTTAATTCAGAGTACTGGTTTCATACTCAGGGGGTGTGTCCACCACATCTTACCGTGTTAATGGTCACTTTTGTCCACATACATGTATAGTGCTTAACAAAATGAATTAAATAAGTAAAGTAGATGAAGTAAATGATGATGAAGCTGTGTTGTTTCACTCATTACAGAAACATTAGAAGTTAACTGACACTAAAACAGAGGCAATCTTCATACTAACACACCCGAAAACACGAACATGACCATGTGTGAATCCATAGAAACAGGAAGCAGACTGTGTACTCTACAGTTGTGTAGTTCCAGAAAGTAATAGGAACAAGGCTGTAACAACAGCAGTTGTTGCTCTAAAATACAGAATTTAAACTGACGTCAGCTGCTAGCAATGACAACAAGGTCACACCCAGTCATAATTAATGTAGTATTCACCACTGGTAGTCAAGTCTGATGAGACCAGGGAGTGACCATCCATATCTACTGTTTCCAAAGCATGTGTAGAGGCAAAACTTTGCTCTCTGGTGAGGAACGGAAAAACAACCTATCAAGATTCAAAGAATTTATCACTGAATTATATGTCAAATTAAAGTGAACAACCAGCAATAAACAGCAGAGGAGTAGTCTCTTTCAACCACAGAGGTCTTCAAGAATCTGGACACCCACTGATGGTGAGACTGGTTCTTATATACACTGACGTACACATGTTGAATCATTTGTTCAAATTCCATCTAAAGTACAATGTATGTTTATAGAGACCAGTCATTTAAGACAGGCACTGTTTGCCAGGATCAGTTCATACAGTTTGTTCAGTCAACCCACATTAAAATAAAAGAACATCCTCCCAGATTACAAGAAATGTTTTCAACAGATTGGGGGAAAAAAACTCTTCCATCACAATATCAACACCAGAAGAATGTGTAGCAGAAGAACCTGGTGCTGTGGACGTGGTGTTAGATGTACAGCTCTGAGTAATGGGCTATCTTCACTCGAGACATCGCAGATGATCTCCGTGGGAGTGTACGCTGAGGAAAAATCATCAAAGATCCACTTCAATCCTTTGCAATGCAAAAGTTTTCTCAATGAGCACAGAATCAATGACCTGTCTATCGCTCACTGATTATCTATTCAACCTCTTGTAGTATTGATTGAGATCAATACTAATACATCTTCAGTGCTTATCTACTCCACACCCACTCTTAGATTTCCTCCTCTGAGTCTTTCACTGTACATGACTAATTAGTGTGGCAGGAGATCCCGATCTATTTTCTAGCTCAACTGATCACTCTCATTGATTCTTGACTCAGGAGGCTTTTTTGTGTGACCTTATCCAGGTGCTTACATACATTATATGGATCCCATGTAGCCCACAGAACAAACACAATCACATAAATGCTACTATATTCAATTCAATTCAATTCAAAATACTTTATTTGTCCCCATGGGGCAATTGAAGGCACCTACAGTAGCAGCATTACAGAAAGGGCAGGGTTAGTACGAAACAAAAACAAGGTGTTAGTTGCCACACAATATACACAAGACGCATGTATGTACAAATTTACAACAAGAGAAATCTTAAAATATATAAAAAATTTAAGAGAAATAAAAAATAGAAGTAAAGATATTAAACTATAAATGTGTGTATGTGTTTGTAGGAGGTATCTCTGAACAGAAATATAAAGTGCAATCAAGTATATGAAATTATGAAATCATTGTTATTTCAGTTCATTTTTCATATGATGTCCTGATGGTTGCAAAATATTATTTAAAGTACAAAAGTGGCTCACCTCATAGCATGCATAGTCCCAAACACAAAGGCCCAGATTGGGGTCTGACCCATGGGTTTGTGCCGCATGTCTTCCCCCTTCATTGTCTCCCAACTCTCCTGGCTGTCTTTCACTGTCACTCTGAAATAAAAAATGAAAAAAAAATGATAAGAAGAGAATGATATTTTGCAGCGACTAAATTCCATGCCCGTGTCACAGTGTTTGGAATAAAAGCTTGAAAATGGGATGTCATGGACGTTTGAAAAATGCTAAACAATGTTTTCATGTTGTGACAGAGACAGAAAAACAGGTAGAGTTTGCAGCTGCTGTGGTGGAACGACAGCCATCTACAATCATTTGCATGTCAATTTGAGGTCTGACAAAGGAAATATGAGGGAAATGTTAAAAGTCTTTGTCAGTTGAGTTAAAGTTATTTGTGCACTGGAGAAATGGATTTACAGTTTTAGGGGGTTTACTTTAGGGGGTGTCCCTCAATAAGACAATGAGACTGGACCATTTGTGAGAACAGTCAGGCTTTAATCTAATGTTGCTGTTCTCAGCTCAGTCTCTCTGGCCCAGCCCACAGCTCTTCTGATTGGTCAGTCATGATGACAACTCTTCTGTGAGGCGCATTAGGTAAAATTTCATGTTGACAAGGTGCACAGATCACAGTCTCAGTTAGAGATGGTGTCAAGGTTTACAGTTCATCTTGAGCAGAGTTGGTTAAAAGTAAATATGTTGGAAAACTTTTTATCCTCCACAGGCTACCTTAAAACATCACCAAGTCAGTTAGCTTGTGAAGTCATTAAACCGGATGTTGACTTTGATAGATCAACATTTACTTAACTATATTTACTTAATGTTAGATTGAGTTTGTTTTCCTGCTTTAAAACAAGGGCCACATCAAACTGGACTGTAACCAGCTCACTGAGAGACAGGCAGACAGACTGGCCCACAGACAGACATCCATTCATAGGGCGAGTGTCGGGTACACACTGGACAGACCCAATCTACTTATATACCAATATACAATTAGACTTGAAGACATGCTAACAGACAGGCTATCAATAGACTAACATGCTAATGAACAGATCAACAGACAAGCTAGCAGACAGACTGTCATGCTGATGAACAGACCAACAGGCAGCAGTGTGACCCGTTTGCATCAAGCAGGAAACGATGGAAGTGCTCAGACACTGAATGGCAGGGCTGTGATTCGACTGTGTTTAATTGGAGCACATTGCAGCTGAATTAGAACTGAACATTGTTTACAACAGCTGGCCAAGCTCCACATTCATATTCATCACGTCCCCTGCTGATAACACTTCTATCCATGCAAATTCACTACAGGCCTGCATGCAGCCAAATGTAAACATAACTGTGGTTATTGGGATTATTATTATTAGCAACATTATTATAATGGATGACTTCTTGCCTTCCATTGATGGAAATGTCTCTTTCATGATAATAGCTGGCTATTTTGCTTTTCTGCAGTCTCTGGCTGGGCCTCTGACCTTACTGTTTATTACTGCCACCCCTTCTCCATGGAGGAAACACAGTCCACCAGATTCAAAATGACACTCCTGGCCTCTGTGATCCAGCAAGGTCTCCTGTGAATCAAACCTGACATTGAATTTTTTGTCAATTTCATTTCAGCAAAGAGAACTTTAATTTCATCAATCCATCGGTCAGTGTCAAGGTCTCAATCCACAGAAACCACTTAGACAAGATCTCGTCTTTTTCTGAGGGAAGAAGGGATCTGAGAATATATTTGGAACTTGATGCTTTTTTTTCCGTATTTGCGAATTAAACATTTAATTAAACATTTTTACTTTGCTTTTTACTCTTTACAGAGCTAATATTCATTCATTCATCTTTTGTGCTGCTCATCCTCACTAGGGTCACGGGTGAGCTGGAGCCTCAGCTGACTTATGGGGAGAGGCAGCATACACCCTGGACAGGTCTCCAGTCTATCGCAGGGCTAACATATACAGACAGACAACCATTCACACCTATGGGCAATTTAGAGTCGCCAATTAACCTAACAAGTATAGATTAATGTGCTGATCACGAACCAACTCGGACAGAGTTTTTAAATCATGTGTGTTTATCCATCTGTTGGTAAAGTTCATACCTCCTCTATGTTAGGGAGAAATTCTGTGATGATGCAGGAAGTAGAAGCACTGGAGTCTTGGATGTCTTATACTGAAGGAGTTTAATAGACTTGATCGATCAAGGAGAACAGAAGAGTCACCGACACAACATGAGTGCGTGATGCCACCTCAATTCTGAGGGCCAAGCTGCAAAGTTCAGATTCATATACTAGGAGGGTGGACCGAGCCCACAGAGGGAGATGTGCTAACATTCCATTGGCTATTGGGCATAAACATTAAGATAAAGACTCACACCATCTAGGTGACGCGAGAAGAACAACAGTCTCTCTCACTCAGAGTGTTATCTGGCGAAGGCGCCAGAGGAATGAGCATGGCCTTGGCATGTCCCTAGGAGAGAGTACAGGTCAGATAAACTGTTTCTAGCAATATATCTAAAAGAAAACATCTAATTCTCAACTTTCACCTATAAATGAAGAGGGATTGACCTTTAACTACACAAACTATACGGAGAAGTGAAATTCTTCCCTAACACTCTATCCCAGTCTGGTGCAGAACATAAAAGCAACAGTTTAGGGCTTCAGGGCGGTCACCAGGATTTGTTTTCCCAGTTGTTTGTCACATACAATTCAGGTCTAACTAGCTCATTTGAATTAAAATGTGTCCCTCGGTGGCCACTTCTTGACAGAGCGGCTCTCATTTGTATGATAAATGGTCATGGTGGATGCTGGTTCCATTTCAGGCTCCACTGTCCTCTCCCAAATGTGATTTTTTTTTTTTTTTTTTGGGGGGGGGGGGGGGGGGTTGCAGTAACTTTGCAAAGGGTCATCAGGAGTTCAAAACATGTGGCACTGAGTATCTCTCATCTTCCATCTTGATTGGATGTCATTATCTCTGGCTGTGAGCTTTCATAATGCTGCTCTATTGCTGAACAAACTCTGTCTTGATCTGGTTAAATGTTGAGAGTGTAAGTGCAAAATGAAATCCCATTAGGTCTTATACATATGAAATTAGTCTGTAATGGCACCACAGTTTAACTTCACTCGTATGTAATAACATCTGTTATATCAATTTCTCCCTCCCTCTTTATCTCTCTCATCTATCTCCTCCGTCATGTTGGAGTTTAAGAGTTTGATTTAGAGCCTCATATTTCAGAGCACACTGTCCTCTGTGATTCATCACCTCTCTCGCTGTCTCTGACTCTCTACCTCTCTCTATTGATCACCCATCCTGTAGCACTACAGTAGGTTGGTGATGGATTTCCAGGGACCATTTATAGAAATGGAAACACACATGCAGTGACGAGCTGAGATTTATAGCACTGTCTCTTTTCTCTGTTGCAAAAAGAGAGGGATAATAGGAGCCACGTTAATCTGTGGATATCTCTCTTGTTTGTCTTTTTCCTGGATCCTTGTGATGTGTTCTTGTGTGTCGGGGTAGAGGGTTCATCCACTACTCTGTTCATTTGTTTGTTTGCTTCAGTCTCTCTATTCAAAGCAATGTCCCACGCTCCTCTTACTGAATGTAACTGAACAGGAAGTTGAATTCTCCTCACTGGCCAAACATTAGAAGAAGAAGAAAGGAAGGTAACTGGATGCTCCATAGGGGCCTACACTCACGCTAACAAAATAAGAACCACCTTGAAGCTGAGCTCAACTGAAGCAAAGCTATACTCAGGAGTATTCAAGCAGAAAGCTGTTTTGTCCAGTTGCCCCTCAAATGAGTATACAGCAAAATTAACCTACAGTTCATAATGGTAAAGAAGACTCAATGAACCCACTGCTGACATCCCATCTTTGGTATAAGATAAGTAGGATCGATAGATAAAACCCTTCCACTTTGCATCAGGATTCTATCCATCCTGTCAGGGTTTATTTCTTAACAACCTGCTCCACATTATCCCCCTTTTACATGGCTGAACCAAGTAATTTGAGACAAAATTGGCTCTTAAAAGAAAGAGTTGAACAAGCCTAAATCTGTGCCCATAGCAACAGCTGATCAGCAGTGAGTCGATAAAAGTTTTATTTATAATCCACATTAAACTGGACTTTGCCATTGATAGTGAAACCAGACGGGGAACTGGGACTTCATCGGTGTTGTTAAAAGTGATGTCTGTGTGTTTCTCCTGCTGTGGCCCTGGATGTGACAAATCTATGAACACAATGTTTATAATTAGAAGTCGTGGTAATCACTATACACCACTTTATGAGAGATGGAAGGCAGGAAATTCTCCAGGGAGTTTTCAGCCATTAGTCATGAATGAAGGGTTTAAATCCCTTCTCTCTCCTTTTCTCATTTTTCTGAAGCATTTAGCCTAATGGAAAGGTAACAATTGATCTGTTATACATAGCAACGGTTGGTTTCACAGAAATACCTGTAACCGACCTTACAATGCAGCATTTAATAGAGCCGTGTAGTAAGGTAAGACATCTGCAGCCGCAAGATGAAAACGTCAAATGGAACAAAAATAATAATAAACAAGAAATTCTACATGATAAATAGTACAGTAAACATGGTTAAGGTATAGAATCTAGCCTACAAATAGCCATGGATTTTTTTCTCAAGCTGAGGAAAAGGGAGGTTTTAGCATGATGTAGTACTGAGCATTGAGAAAAGCTCCTCCTCTGGGCTTTTACACATGTGTTACACAGATCAGGTGTGGACTGTTTGGCACATGCATTTCCTGCACATGACCTCACAGGATTACAGAAAAGGGGGGAGGGGCAGGTCAAAGGGATGTAATGACAGTATAGGCACCAATGCTGGATAACCAAGACAAAATGAAAATAATAAGCCACAGTGAATGCAGCCTAAATGAAACGTTACCATGGTGTTTGGACTGTAAAGGAAGGGATGTTATAATGTGCAGAAATAGGTCTGCCATGAGCTGCAAGGAAGATAAAAACAGCCATGTCAAGAGTCGTGTCAAAAAATCCAAAAAGTGGAACAAAACCTCAGACAGGAACAAAAGAAATGAAAAAAATGAGAGGAGGAAAGTGTCAAGTAGAGGGACAGTACAAGTGACACGGAGCTGGGTGAGGGGAAAGGTGACAAAAACAGAGGCAAGAGGGAGACACAGACAGAGAGAGGAGGTAAATGTGAGATGTAAGAGAGAGGACAAAAAGAAAAAAAATGACACTAAAGCTAAAAAAAAAAAAAAAGAGAGAAAATGAACTGAAGGACAGAAGTGACTAAATTGAGATGGACCACTTTGATATTCAGCCTGTAAACTGAGGAGGGGCTCAGTCCAGCAGCTCGGGGATGCCGATGCACTCGACCAGATCATCCACCTCATCAGTCATTCAAACATCATCAGTCAGCCAGGAAATCGGCCATCAGACACACTCACCCACAGCTAACCCCGGGCTCACATCACACACTTGTCTGACTAGCTCTCTTTTGATTGGAGGATAAGATCCATCAGTCAGGCAGACACCTCCTTTAAACCTGAGGTTGTAGTGTAAAGTGTGATTCTGTCTGTGACTCCCACATCTGAGGGAGCTTTCCATTCAGATAATGTGACATTTCCATTCCTCCCGGGGCTCTTACCAACAGAGAGACTGGCGGCACTAGACGGACCCTGTTTATCTATAGGACGTCCTTGCTCACCATTTCCAAGAGATACACCATCTCATTTATCTTGTAATGTGTAGAAATAATTATCCTCTCTCCTCCTGCCTGCCAAGACACATTTAAGTGATTTAACAACCTCTTTGATAGTGAACGACAATTGATGTCTCGGGGCCCACAGGCTGGAGGTGAGAGTGGTGAGGATGGGAGGATGGGAGGGAGGGAGGGAGCATAAAAAGCTAAAGGGAGAGCAGCCTCAGTGTGCTGGGAGGTGTTGGCCAGAAAAATCTGCTGATCAGATCAGATTTGGAGATGACAAAATGTCAGTAACATTCTGTGTAGAGGAGGTACAGGCTGAAATACACATTTATATGCAGGAATGTGAGCTGTGTGCGGGGGGGGGGGCATTTCCATGTGAGCACCACCAGTCTGATTCTCACCCATTAATTCCCCCTGGATCAGCTGCTCCCACTGTTATCAAGGCCGTTCTGTCAATAATTGAGTTGTTTAGAATGAAAGCCTTTTTCTCCCTTAAATCAAAGCAGATGGAATAGATTCATGATTCTATTTTTACATCGTGATCACTGATAAACATCATTATAGAATCATCAAACAGCAGTCTTCCTGTTCTGGGTGTCTGTGGCATTGAGCAAGTCACAGGGTTTTCATCTGTTGTTGGGGTATACAGTAAGGTGTCTGTGTGTATGTAGTGTGTGTGTGTGTCCTGATCTATTACTTTCTTACTCAGTGAATGAACAAACAACATCACTGCATCAACACTCACCGTCAGGTCATACTAAAATGAAGCTCTGATTGAAGACTGGTGTATGTGTCCTATATGCTTGTTCCAGCTGGAGCAGCTCAGATGATATTTATCTGCATACATTAGGCTCTTCATTAAAACAGGAAAAAATGCAGCTTCCTGCCATTGACACCTCATGGAAATAATTCATCAGTCGCCCGCGGTGTAGTTAAAGATGACATGTCTACACCTGTGAACAAAGCTGTACATCACTTCAAAAACAAACCAAAAGTATTATTAAAAATACCATCCCACATCAAACGCGTCATGTTGTTCAAAAGGTAGATTTCCACGTCCTTTTTATGTACAGTGCCTATAGAAAGTCACCGCACCTGCCAAAATCTTTACCTTCTGTCACATTACACCCTGCAAATGAACATGAATTCAATCTATGTCCACCATATAACCCTCCAGTATAGCTCTTTACAGCACTGAATATATGCACTCCGAAGCTGTAGGGGGAACTCTGACTGATGACCTTTCCAACCCTGTTATTTGTTAGTGATTTAGGTTGTCATTTACTTTTTTTTAAATTAATTAATAATTAATAAATTAATTAATTATTAGTTTGATGTTATTTTGACTCCAGGCTCTATGGCAAATAATCTAGCTATTTTAAGGGGATATGATGATTTTCAATAGCTGCTGTATATTAGTTCTTATGTATCAACACAGTGTCACATCAAAAAATATGTAAACTACTGGAATTACATGGATTCGACCTGATCACAGAGGCAACCTGCCACACACAGCAGGGACCAGCTGTTTAATCCATGCAGTGTTCGTCTGTCAGTGCTGATCTGGTAGGAAACAGGATTTTCCAAATTAGTCGACTGACTTATTTACTTTTATTTCCAGCAACTGTTAAGGTTTGAACCAGCAGTTTCATCTACCCCAACAAAAATATAACCCGCTGCCTTGTAATCCCTCAATTTTACTTGAAATATAAAACCAGCCAAGTGTGACAGAGTGTCTCCACTTACACAGCATTTTTTGATATATATATTTCACTGCTAAAGGCTGAGCGGTAAGCCTCGGGATAACAGTCACTTTAAATTGGCCAAACAAAGTTCTGCATTCCTCAGCACAACAACTTGAGGTTCACCTCCATTCCAGGTCAGTGTAAACAAGTTAACCCATGTGAAGACGTAAAAAAAGATCAACGGAGATTGAAGAGAAAAAAAGGGAAGTTTTCATTTCTTTGATACAGTTTGTGTCCAAATGTGTCCAAAAAGAGCAGCATGCCCTTGAACGTGACCCTGGTTGTCTCTAGGCTGAAAATGAGAATTGGACTCTGTGTCTGGAATCGAAGTACACAGATTTCCTTTAAACCTTACACCCACAGATATTGGGAAATGTCTGACTGCTCCTAGAGCCATGTATCATCCTCACTGTTTAACAAAAGGCATTACCCTTCAATCCATGTACAAATCAAATCAAACAACACGAGGAGGTCGTGAGGTGTTTTTATATCCAAGAACATCCAACAAGTTCAATCCCAGGCAGGGGGCGGGGGAGGTGGTGGAGGTCTGCACCCAGCCAGGAGATGTTCTGGTGGGGCTTATCGCAGGCGGGAATCCCCCGGAGGCGGACCTGAAGAGAGAGAGAGAGAGAGAGAGAGAGAGAGAGGGACCCACAGGGGAGAGAGACTCAGCTCTGACCATCTGCCAGCCTCCAGCCCCTGCCAACACAAACACACACACAATGTACACAGACAAACCTACATGCATCCTTTTTCTATTAAAACACGTGTTTTAGTGTGTGTGTGCGTGTGTGTGTGTGTGTGTTGGCAGAACGCACTCTGGGTCTGGCCCTTCTGTCAGCTCTCTGCTAAACATATACCTCTCTTTAACCCTTCATCCTCACCTCCTTTCCTTCCTCCTCAGCTCCTCTGTTTATCTCCAGCTCTGCTGCTCTGTTCATGTGTGGACAGCCATGTGAATGGAGCTAGGTTTACTGAAACAAAGAATCCAGGAGAGGAGAACTGCATTTATTTATGTTGTCATTGACCCTCACTCATACTTAAACACTAAACCCTGCACCATTATTGGAGGGTATTAGAAGAGTTTTTACTTTTTTTTTTTTTTTTTTTTTTTTTTTAATAATCTTTGTGTAAAATCAGCGTCAGTGAAGTTAACATATATCACAGAAGACATTGTCCAGAGAACCATGTCACTCACACTGATCACAGAAGTGCACAATGAGGCTTACTGGAAAATGGAGGGTTGTCATTCTGACGGAAACCAGTGTTTTTGTTAGTTTAGTTTAGTGAGACAAACACAAGACTTGGTAACTGAGTCAGCTGTTCACAGTCATTTCAAATCTGTGAAAACGGCGATGGAAAAATCTCACCTGTTGTTACAGGTGGATGTGAGGTTTTCTGACCCTGTCTGTGTTCACTTGTGTCCCCATACTGTATTTGGGAGGAAATGTTGGCTGTGTGTGGCGCCAGTGTCTGTGTGTGTGTGTGTGTGTGTGTGTGTGATCTTCTGTTAATGATCCAAGCTGCAAAGAGAGAGGATTAGTAACTTAATCAGGCTGATAGATGGTGGTTATTAATAGGAAGTTTTTCTTAGTGAAGTTTTTCACCCACATGCGCACGCACACACACACACACACACACACACACACACACATACTTACAGTACAAGCTTAAAGTGCCATATTATCTTTGTTTAGTATTACACTGGCTGCAGGTACAAAAGCATCTCTGTATCGTTTTGTTCTCCACCTAGAAGCCACAAACTGACAGCTGAAGTGACAGAGATGGATTTCACCCTCTAAGGGACAGAGGAACAGAGTTTACCTTGTGCTGTAGCTGTGAGGAAGAAAGAGCTGATAGGTCGAGTCCACACTTGACAGTTCAGTTCGGAGCATTTTCATTTTTCAGAGACAGGTTACCAAACCATGACACAAGGCAAAAAAGGCGAGACTTAATAGACCTTCTATTCAATAATGGCTCACACACACACGCACACGCACACACACACACACACACACACACACACACACACACACACACACACACTGTCTCACAGTTCTCATCAGAGGTCATTTTAAACCAGTTTTTTACCAAATGCAGCAGGTGTAGGCTTTATTTGTTTAAAGTGGGTTAACCTGCTAAATGCAGCCAATTGACCCATTTCCCTGTGCCAGTTAACTACCCCTCTGTGTTCAGACTGAGAACACACACAGCTGCAAGGAGCAACATCATCACATGCACACACACAACACACACACACCGATTCAGCAGAAAGAATGAGCTGTGTGCTACCTGGGCCTGTCACGTCTCATCCAAGGTGTTATGTCACGTGCGGTTCTTTAATTTGTGATTATGTGTTTGTGCAACTTATTTGTGAGCTGCAGCTTGTTTATCTGTGTGAATAAAGTAAAGTAAAGCTGCTGTGTTTTCCGGTGTGACAGCACTTTGTTGCCCAGGTGGCAGGTCTGTCTACAGTGTGTGTGCTCTGCAGGAAGAGAGATGAAATTAACGTGTTCACTCGGGTGTTGTACATAAATGCTGATCAGAGCCCATAAACACTGCATGTACTGCAGAATAATCTGATTCAAGTCAGACTGCTGAATCTTCCCTTTTATCATTGCTGTCAAAAGCCCAACTTTAGCCTTTATGACCAGTGTAAAAGGAGTTTTGGAGCTTACAATGATCCCTTGGTAACTTTTTTAACAATCTCAATCTCACAGCTTCAAGCATCACTTCTGAAATCTGTGAGTGTGTTTACATGGACTTGACTTTCCCAATTTTGAGCCATACCCTGGTTGTCATCATATTTGGGGTTCATATCCCTGTTTACATGATAAATACCAGTATCCCAGTTTCTGATCACTGCATCTTTTCTGCGCAGGCCCCTTTACAACACAAACTGCTATTTTGAATCTGTAAAGATGAGACCACTGTGGCTTCTTGTGGGTTTGGCACTATTAAACGCTAAGATCCTGTTGCAAATCATTGGCTCATTCATCTTATATCTAGCAACGCAAGAAGAGAGTGACAACAATGTGTCCTCACCTCTGACCTCAGTCTGCCTGTCACTGCCACTGTGTAGGATGAGGGAAAGGTGGATGAAAATAACCAGCTGTGAACGGTGGGACAGGATCCTGTTAATGGAGTTTATGGATTCTGAGTGGAGGGAAATGTTGATGAGCAGGGCATCTTTAGTCGACTGTGTGACGTACAGTATGTGACATATGACGTGTGTTTTTTTTCATTGCCTGCACTTGCGCAGATAGCTTATCAGAAACTGGGATAAGGCATATAGATACCACAGTATCATGTTTACTCTCAGAGTTCTCCAGGAAACACAACCAGGTTTCTCAAAACCAGGATATGGGTTGGACCAGGTTTCTGAAATCGGGATATGATGTTATTATACACAAACACAAGAATGGGATACTCAAAAATCTGACCATAACCGGGATCCTCAAGTCCATGTGAAGACACTCTAGGATGACATGATAGTACAACACCCTTACACACCATACATGTCTAGCTCCAGGAAAGACTTGTCCCACAGCAGTGACTGAATCATCCCATATTGTCCTGTTGTCATGCTAATCTAAGCACCTGTTTGTGTACAGAATATAAAGTAAGGCAAAGAGAACACAGCCTGAGGCGAGCCGCTATAGGAACGTAATGAATCTGATAAACTACCGTTCACTTGCATCCTTTGAGCTCTGTTTGTTAAAAAATCTATTATCCAACCCAGCAGATTGTGACTGGACTCAGAGAGCTCTGTCAGCCTCATGGCTACAATGTGGGGGTGGTTAGTGTTAAAGGCTGAGGGAAAATCAATATATAGCAATCTAGCATGGGTTTTGTTCCCCTCTAGATGTTTAAACAAAAGGTTAAGCAGAGTGACTGTCGCATCTCCAGCTTCCTTCTGTGTCCTATTGGCAAATTGCATAGTGGTCAAATACATGCATGCTTTGCCTTTGCAAAGCTTTCCATAGCTTTTTAAGTCATTAAAAGCTGTGTGGAGATCACAGCCTGCTCCCACACTGTCGTCTCACAAACATATTGCAGGTATAACAGATTGAACTCAATTACTATTGCATCAAATTAAACAAAGGCTGTTGTTTATCTTGAGACAAACAAAGGACTTTTCAATTTGTCTTTGCTCTGGGAATAACTGATATTTATTTATTTATTTATTTTCTTCTCTTAAGTCAAAGTGATTCTATATCTCTGATGGAATTGATCTAAATTCATCATCTGACCTGTGGCCATCCATAGTAACGTTGCCTCTCTTTCTTGCTTTGCTGCCTGCAAATGTTTCAGACAGTCCATCCATCCATCCATCTGTCCATCCATCCATCCTTTTTCATTTTGTATTTCAGATTCTCTCATTCTGTCCTTCCTCACCTCTCACCCCTCACCCCTCACCTCTCACTCACCTGGAGGTGAGTGGAGCTGCCCCCCCCTACATACACACACAAATTCCAGTCTCCACAACATGCTGAATCTAAATGAATATCATGCAGGGCATCATACATTTTCTCCGCCAAGAAACATCTCCAAGACTCCAAGACAGCAGCATTCACACACCACAGTGTCAACCAGACTGATGTTACCCTCAGCCCCTCTAATTGAAACTGATGCAGTTCCTATTTTAAAAATCAAATGATTAACTTTTTATAACACATTTTAAGCAAAAACAAATAAATTCAAGATACCCATAAGAAATCTAAATACATCTTATTGTGTCAAACAAACAATCAAACTGCAGTGAAGGTTGATTACATAATATAATAGTTGATTACATAATATGTAATCAACCTAGTTCATTGTTGATGAACTGTGAATGGCCACAGTTAAGTGCAGCTTTTGTGCTGAATGCGTCACTTCGTGACAGCTGATTTCAACTAAACCACACATGAACTGAGGCTGACATGGCTTCTGCCTGTTAGACTGCTCACTAATGACCAGGTTAGAAAAGTGCACCAGTCAACTCGCTGTTAAACTTTGGCTGTAGCTCAACAGTCGACCTGCAGCAGCAGCAGATTTGGCAGGAAAACAGGGATCTGGAGAGTGATTCCACCCCCGAACTTTTCTTGTCTGAGAAAATAATGAAAGGTTCTTCTGCAGAGCTGGATTTATAGATATTTTGTTCACTGTTAAGATTGATGCGTTAGCTGTTAAGCTGTTAAGCTGTGCTCAGTCTTAAACAATTGCAAGTGCATTTATATTCATGCATTTTTATCTTGTGTTGCATGTGTGTAATACACTGATCAGCCATACAGTAACATGATGACCACCTGCCTAATATAGTGTGGGTTCCTTTTGCTGCCAAATCCACAACAAACTGTGCTGCACTGTGTGTATCTGACACCTTTCTATCAGGAGCAGCATGAACTTCTTCAGCAGTCTGAGCAACAGTAGCTGGTCTGTTGGATGGGACCACACGGGCCAGCCTTCCCTCCCCATGTGTATCAATGAGCCTGTGGCCGGTTCACCACTGTTCCTTCCTTGGACCACTTTTGATAGACCCTGACCACTGCAGACCAGGAACAGCCCACAAGAGCTGCAGCTTTTCAGATGCTCTGACCCAGTCGTCCTGGTCAAACTGGATCAAATCCTGACACTGTCCATTTTTCCTGCTTCTAACACATCAACTCTGAGGACAACATGTTCACCTGCTGCCTAATATATCCCACCCACTGACAGGTGTCATGATGAAGTGGTATTCACTTCACCTGTCAGTGCTCATCATGTTAGGCCTGATTGGTGTAAGGGTGTGTGTTTGGTGAATTTGTTAATGGACAAGAGACAAAAGTAGCCTATTTTAGCAGTTTAGCATCCAGCACTATCATGCTTCTCTACTACCACTGCTGCAGTTCCCTTTTTTCCTTGATTCACTTTCATCTTGAGCAGCTACAGCTGCAAATCCTCTAATGCATCAGTGTTAAAATCTAACAATAAATAAAAATCACTGTGGCCACTGGATGCTTAGTTTAGTCCATTACTGGCCCTCTGGGTGGTGAAAAGCTCCCGATGTCTGTTTAATGGCATGATATACATAACTTAGAAACATGTTGTGCTGCAGTTCAGACAAAATTACATAATACTTATAATCTTTCTCCCAGTCTTGAGGTCTGGAGCAATAGCACTGATATAATACTGATTAACAGGCATGCCGTCAGCCAATCAAATGCCTTCATCAGTTGTCTTGCAGATACAGGCTCTGGATGGGCACATCACACATAATCTGAAAATGTTTTCATGATTTTTAACAGTTTATCAGCATCGTGACCTGTGGTCAAAGTATGGTTTCGATGGACAACCAAAGGACTTTGTTAACGTTGTGGTTACAGTTTCTGTACAATAACAAGTGTAGTAGGGGTAATAAAACATTTGGTAAATTCAGATTATAAAAGCTCACAATCGGGCCTGGCAGATGAATTAATCAGACCCAAATCCACATCAGACTGGTGTGGTATCAGAAAATCAGTGTCACTGCCCTCTTTCCTCGTCTTTATCCCCCTTTCCTTGCAGGATTAGAGGAGAGTTGAAGGACATGGTTGCACAGATCAGAACAAAAGAAGATGAACAGAGCGGAGAGGACAAAAAAAATCTTAATACAGCACAGAGAGAGGGCTTATTGGTCAAATCCCACACACAGAAAGTTCTCTGGAATAAAGCCAAATGAGGAAGAGGAGGCACAGACAAAATAAGATCAGAACTTCAACCTTGCTGTGAGGGACAGACAGACCCATCAGCCTGGCTGAAACAGAACGCTGAAGTGAGATCATTTGAACACAAAACTCACCCATCTCTGACTGACATCCCATCCCAGCCACAGAAACCTGTCGAAAGAGAGGCAATATTTTACCACAGTTAAACACAAGGTGATCCTGCAGTTCAATACAGAGGAAGTCACTGCACCTTCCCTCTTGCTGTTCTTTTCCCCCCTTTTCTAAATGATAATGAGCTCAAATATTAATAACTTTCCATCATCATGTCTTAATAGTGGTGGTTCCACTGCAAGAACTTTGGGGTCTTTTTACAGGGCTGTGTCTCCACTGCAGGATCCGCCCCTGAAGGATTGTCTCCTGGAGCTTTCACAGGGGTTAAAGGGGTCCCTGCCTTGGGGTAGGTGCTCAGAGTGGCCCTGATAACCTCCTGGGTGGGGCTTGAGGTTTACTTTGTGCTGATTGGGTGTACTCACAAAGGGATGTGACGGCAAGAGAAAGCACAAAAATAAGCATCATTTTTGAAACTCAACACAAGAAAAGTGTTTGTAGAAAGCATCTACACCCAGAGAAACAACACTGCTGCACAATGATTACATCTCCTCAGGAGTCCGGTGGGTCCTGCTCTGTAGTGGAGACAAGAGGGAGGAGCCCCCCCCACCTACCCCCACCCATTTCCCACAGATGACGAATAAGTGTTAAAGTGACAGCAGCAGTCAGGTGCTGTTGGCCAACCCTCTGAGACTAGGATTTTAGAAAAGTTACATGCTAAGTTTCTGCTAGAATTCACCACAGATAAAATCCCTCCTGGAATACAAAGTTGATAAGACTGATAAGTTTCACTTTTACAACCAAGCCTGTAGCAATTTGATTAGTCTGAGCTCCAAAGGAAATCTTAGTGTCCGGCGATCTTAAGACACAGAGGCAAGAAGAATGAGAGAGAGAGCAGCTCTGTGGAGCGTGGCTGACCGTAATCTGGCACTTCTGGACTCTCAAGTTGTTCTCAAGAGATGACAGTCTGCACACACCCACCCACATACACACAATCGTGTCTTTTGTTCTCTGTGAAGATACTCAATGGCATTGCATTCCCCAGCCTCTTACTTACTAACCCTCTGCTAAACCCAAATCTGATCCTAACCATAAAACAAGTCCTAACCTTCAAAAGGCCTCTGTTCTCACAGTTTGAACTTGGACAGAGTTATTGGGGGTTGTTGTATTGGGTGGGGGCTGAGCTGCAGTCACCTGAACACCACAGTAACTTCATCACATACACATCAACTGACAGTGGCTCGAATATGTTTGGGAAACATATCATGTCCTATGCAGGTTGTTAAAGCTGGTTCTGGGTCTGTGAATCGCATTGAAACATCCATGTAGCCTCTAGCTTTTATTCAATCAGATATTCCACTGAAATTCAACAACAAAGGGTCGAGTGGTTAGAGCACATCTCATGTTGGCACAGTCTGCCCCGAAGCAGTGATCGGTGGTTTGCATGTCATTGCCCCACTCTCCCCCTGTTTTCCTCTCTCTCTTCACTGCCCTATCCAAATAAAGACATAAAATGCCCTAGAAATACAACAACAAAATGTTTCTCTGACAGGAGCATGTTCAGGTTCAGTTGTTCCTTTCAGAAAATAAAGATTGACCAGGATTGTCCTTATTAATTTCATTGGGAAATGGGAAAAAAAGATTATTAAAACAAATAAATGTTGGCAGAAGATAGCGAGCACTGGGCCTCATTCATCAATATCTTCTTAAGTGTTTTCTTACATTCTTCTGTTGTTCTTAAGAAGTTTCTTATACGAAAACTCAAATTCATGAACGTGATCTTAGACCACAGAAATCTTCTCATCTCCTTGTAAACTGAGAGCACGTGCCAGGTGATCCTAATCACTGTAACTCAGGGTTAGCATAGGTAAATTCCCCTTCAGTCCCGGTAAAAGGGCATGAGACTGCAGGGCCGTGTGCACACAGAAACCACAGACACTGAGCAGAGAAGGTGAAGTGAGAAGGAAAGTTAAAATGCTCAGATGAAAATCTACAGAGGGAGCACGGTGGAGCTACTGCTGCAGGAAGTGACCAAAAAACATCTGTTAGATTTAGTAGTGTCAGGAGTGGATGCAAAGGAACAGAAACAAACAAAAAGTATGGATGCTGTCAGTGGTTGACTAAATGTTGTATCTACAGACGAGCACACTACTGACAGAGTAAAGAGCTCAGTTTAGAAAAGAGAAGAATGTGAAGTGTAACAGTGTATAACACTGATAATCATAAAGCTGGAATCATTTTGTTTTCATACACATTCCTATTTTATTCCTATTGTACAAGTTAATTGTGGTTTTATTTTCACAGAAGAGATTTCACTTTAATTTGTACTTCATAGAGTTTTATCTATGAAGAATAAATCACACTGACACAATCATTTCATGAGAAGAGGTAAACAAGAAGAAGAGGTAAGATGTATCTCCCAGTCACCAAACCTCCACCATGTCCCTCTGTAGACAAACCTCCCAAAGCTGAATGTGGCAGAATGTCAGCTGAGCAGACAGAGGAGGACGGCTGCACTGCCTCTCTCCTGTCCACTTATCACTCCCTCTCATCTTAATAAGACCACAGCAGCAGCAGCAGCAGCAGCAGCAGCATCCTTCCCACAAGGCTGTGCTGAGCCACACTCTCATTAAGTAGACATATTGGCCTCTGCAGTACAAAGGGCTTCCTCTGGGGCTGACATCCGACCATCCCAACCCAGCCATTTAAAACTGAAACATCAACATCCTCTCTGTGCACCATAATCAATATCAGAAATCAGGATTCTGGGAGAGAGCAGAGGGGAGAGTGTGTGCGTACATGTTTGGGGGGGGGGCTTTTATCACACACACTGCTGCAGTGGAAGTTGGTCAAGAGGTCGGACAGTTAGCGATATCATCTTCATATCATTTTGTGTTTGTTTCCATAAATGGCTCAAATCATCACCCACTGTTTTGGGGCTTTTGAAGTTTTTTTGTTTTTTTCTTCCTGTATTTGGAGAATTGTGAGTTTATGTAACATCTGCTGTGGCTGAATGACTCTGTCCCTCCACTGCTCTGACTGTGGAACCTCTATCCCAGCTTGTGTCACTGCTTTGTGTGATTTCAACATAGTGAAAGCTGGAGGTAAATGTCAGAGCTGAAAACAGCTGGGCCGCCTGGGCCCGTTGTAATTAAGATCCAGGTTTCATATTCTGGAATAACATCATATTATATATTACATTATTATGTCATTGGTCAGCAGTGGGCTGTCACAGGTGTCTTGCAGTGAGGAGGACTGTGCAAAGGAAAATCAAATGCAATATTTGTATTTGTCTGGTTTCATGTTCATTCAGAAACATCCCTTCTTCTTTTTCAGGCTGTTGTGGATCAGATTCAGTCTGCACATCACCACTGCGCCTGATCCTGACCAGGTCCTTTTGATAAGGAAATACTGAAACCCTCTAGGTTCAGGTAGGTCCGTTTCATATATATCCACCACAGTAACTGCTGCTGTGACTTGTCTGTTTGTTGCTAATGTTCAAACTGGATGGAAGATCTCAGCAGACATCATTGGTCACGTGATGCTCTTTATCTGTTGTCTTGTCTCCTCCTCTCACATAGACATCAACAAAGACCAAAGAATGACATGGCTCAATAAGATGACATATTAACCAGCAGTCACATCCAGGCAGTTGCTATGTTATACTTTGTAGCTATGTTTGTTGTATATGACCAATAACATAATCTGGGCTTCTCTCTCACTGTATACCTATGCAGCACTATGTCCAGCTGTTGCTGTAGTACTTATTAAAATGGCATCAGTATGAAACATATAGTGAGGGAGCTAGGGGCTGGGAGCAGCACAGTGATCCAACACTACTCCTTGTCTGTCTTCCTCTCATCCCCAGTGGTAATTTCGGAGCCTGTAGTCTGACACCTGTGTCTCTGTTTGATAATATGAATCTGCCAGAGCTGGAAACTGCTCTTGAACCACACACAACACCCACTGAGTCTCTCTCTCTCTCTCTCTCTCTCTCTCTCTCTCTCTCTCTCTCACACACACACACACACACACACACATGCAACATTTCTCTTTCTCTTGAACATGTACACACATTTTGAACCTATTACGGGTTAGTAGTGGTCCCCCTTCATGTGCATCCACTGCTTTTGTTGCTCTCTTTATCTCCAGAAGTGTTGGACACCAGCTGTTTCTGGTTATTGTGTGGGTGTTTGTATGTGCGTGTGTGTGTGTGTGTTTATGAAAATGAAGCCGTAGAGCTGTGGAATTGTGGGAAGAGTTCATCATTGTATTATTTATTTAAATGTCAAAGCCACATGTTCCAATAGTAACTGTACACTGTAACTTTTGTTAACAGGGGTCTCTTTCTCAACATATTAACAAAAGCTGGGTGACATCGTTACAGAATGTGGGATGGTGGGAGTTGTTGTCTTTACCTCCCTTGCTGTCATCCTCTCCTGGTTAGGACTTCCTCCTTGTCAGGCATTTAAGAGGTTTTTACCTGGGGTAAAACAGACCAAGTGATTACTACCAGTAAAAGCACTGAGTGAAGCACTTTCACTATCAGGGTTTTGCCAAATGCTTTACGGCATAAATGGGACACCAGGGAAATGTTAGGAGGTGCTCCCGAAGTTTTTAATGGCAACTGCATTGTCAACAGCCCCTCCCCGACACACACATACACCAGGGGATTAACACCAGGAGGAACACTGAATAATCAGTGGCTCACTGACACAGCAGTGGACACAGGACACCTCAGAGCTCAGTGTTTGCTCAGACTTTTGGCTGGACCACCACAGCAGGGTCAGCCATATAATTACTTGACTGACTGACTAATTGATGGTACCACTACTTTACCAAGTGGAGTGCTGGGGCCTGGTCCTGACTAGAGTTGTTCCGATACCAGTATCGGAAATGTCTCCGATACTGCCGAAAATGCTGGCATCGGTATCGGCGAGTACTGGAGTCCAGGCACCGATCCAATACCATGTAAATTATTACAATATTATTATTATTTTTTATAATTATTAACAGGAATCTATTGACTGTTTAGCTCCGGTAGCGGTGACACAGTTCTTCTTCGCCGCTCTTAAAACAGTTGCTCTGTGCTGCCGTATGCAGCCTGCTACTTTAGAGGAGCGAAGACGAATTGATAACCTGACACCAAGGATGTGACACCTGTTAGACAAGGAGCTAGCTAGTAATCATGTCGGCGGTGTGGCAATATTTTCACTGGATTCTCCCACCAGCAAGACTGCGACATGCAAAATATGCAATGATAAAATTTCGAGGGGCGGCATGCCCCGAAAATGTGGGATTTCGCCGCTTGATGGAGCATTTGGAGCCAAGGTACTGTTTGCCAGGTCGTAAATAAATCTCTGAAACTGCGTTATCCAAATATACGAGGCAGTTAGGGAACACATTTCATGCATGCTTAAAGACATCCATGCAATCAGCTTTACCACGGACATTTGGAGCTCCGACGTGTGCCCCATGTCTTTGTTAAGTTTAACGTCACACTGGGTTGACAGAGAGTCAACATTTATCCCTTGAAGTGCGGTGCTGCACGCCATTGAGTTCTGAGGGTCACATACCGGCACATTAATTGTCGAAGCAATTGAGGAACCACACCAAAAAGAATTTCACTCTTCTCTGCTGTAAAAAGTATTGATGTGACAATAAAGGAATCTGAATCTGAATCTGAGGGGATGCTACTACAGTGGAAAATTAAAAATAAATAAAAATAAATAAATGGCTTCAATTTGCTGTATTCATTCATGTTTTACAAAGGTTTTAACCTGAGCCAGTCCTCACCATAGTGATAATCATATCACAGTTTTTTTTTTTTTAATAATATACTGGTATCGGTACTCAGTATCGGTACTCGGTATCGGCCGATACCCACAGCACAAGTATCGGAATCGGTATTGGGAGGGAAAAAATGGTATCGGAACATCTCTAGTCCTGACACATACTAGGTTTGGCCTAGTTTTGTTTCCCTAACACTTTAACACTCTGGGCTCTATACACTAGCCATTTCTGACCTTTTTTTTTTTTTTTTTTTGACCCTTTCAGCTGTGTTATGGAATGACATTTCCAGAAGATCTGGATTATTGTCTGTTTTTTTAAATTTTCAACTTAAGCTCTTTAATAGTTTAATAGTATACCAGTAATATACTGTGTGCATCAAATTGTACACTTTGGCTTCATGGTGGCCACTTGTGGCCAGTTGAAACCCATTCACTTTTTAATTCCTTGTTTACAGTAATAAAACATACAGTTTAGGTCAAATCTCTTTCATTCTAAACTCAACACTGGAAACATTTAGTTTTTAATGTTTTCTACTATATTATGTCATTGGCCCATTTTTGGCCAAGGCAGCAATTTCATGTAATATACTTAGTTTCCAGTAGGGTATATGATGGCTCACTGCTCTCAGTTCTTACCATGGTTAAAAATGTGAAATCCACCAAGGCATTAACAACAATCACAGCATGGACATACAGAGAGAGGATATGATGCCAGTGACAGGCGAGACAATCAAACAAGGCTGTTGTGCTGATTAAAATCAGAGATGTCTGACAATTAATGGAAACATTTGGGAAAATATAAGAAGTCAACAACATATAGAACGCAGGTCTAGTTGTTTTTACGCAATTTTAATGTGGCAAAGTTATATGTTATAGCCACAATACAGGAAGTCTAGTAAGTACAAATGTGGTGTAATAGGGTATACAATGTAACAAATTAGAGAAATCCCACTTGTGTTATAAAGAAACTGAAATCTCAGTCTTATGATGTGATTGTGTTAGAATGGTTATTGAACTATTATTATGATGAGTCCAGCTGGTTTGACATTTACTATGTGACAGAACTCAGTGTTTTGTGAAATACAGATTTAATGGGCTCAAAGCTGATTTGATTCGCTCGGGTCCTTTGCTGGCCTCCAAATGCAAGCTAATGGACAGTGCATGGGTTCATAGTTATCCTCAAGCCTTTTCTGTAAACTGCTGTGTCTCTGCCCTACATGTCTGTTATTTGCCTGTGCACTGGTATTTACAACTCTGTTGGTGAGCAGAGACACATCTGTTTCCAGCAAAGGACAAGTTATTGTGCTGCCTCTTAAAGCAGAGATGACAATAGTGTCAGGATTGGCAGCAGCTGTGAAGCAGAGCTGGGGATCATCATGGCTGCTGAGCAATAACTAGTCTTTTATAGGCAATGAAAACTAACAGTGGCTGGACTTGATGGTTAGCAAGCAGGGGGATGGCAGCACAGGGGACATGCTCCTGACAGTTAAAGGTAAAGACAAGAGGGTAGTCTTTACCTTTAAGAGTGTCCCCATATGGGGGGGGGGGGGGGGGGGGGGTATTTTCCTTAGACACATAACCAAACACCAACATGGACAAATTATCAATATTATCAATAATGCCATTTTTTTTCTGATCCAAAGTACAAACAGTTTGTCTATAATGTACTGTGTATACTTATTCAATGCCAAGAAACGTCAAACTGAAAATAAAGAAAATGAGAACGTGCCCTTTTCACAAGGAGCACATTTTACACACATAGAGCCGGCATGATTAAAAAGAATGGGTTTTCAGTAGGATATACATTTTCATCATCATATTCAGCTGGCCACAGGAGGGGAGTGGCAATATTCATTTCCAGCAAGATTAGCTTTGAACCCATAATTGAAATGAAAGATATAGAGGGGAGACATATGTTTAGATAAGAAGGACTTTGAGTGGATCATTAAATATCTACTAAATGTCCTCTTAAAGCTCAGAATGGGAATTTCTTGGACAGTTATTTGACTTTATGAGAGCAGAAACACAGAAGTCCCATCTGTGGCGGGGACTTTAACACTACATTTAATCCTAAATCTGATTCTTCAAATGTACACAACACAAAATCTACACTTATGAACGAGACAGCCCCCCCCCCCCCCCCCAGTGCTGGTGGATTAATAGATCTCTGGAGGGAATTAAATCCAGTCAGGAGGGACTCAACACATTTCTCTCCCACAATACGAGTAAGCAGGGATCTACAAGGGGTTGGTGACCGTGACATATACTGTGACTGATATTAGAGAGTTACTTACAACATTAAAGAAGCAATGAAAATGATGAACAAAATATATACAGATATTATGACTTAATGATATAAAAACATTTTAGGAAAGACAGTATAAAAGGCTGAAGGACAAAACAAAAAAAAACACACACACACACACACAAACAAGAAAACAATCAAAGAATTAAATTCATAAAATCCAGAGCCCACAAAAGACACCACAAATTAAAGGATATACACATTTGTTTTTCCCAGTCTCACTGTCTCTTTCAGCAATTCAGCTTGTGCATTCCAGCAGAGCAGAGTAATCAGATGGCAGCAGAAATACCAGAGAGGTACCCATGGTGAAATTGCTCTTAGCCTATTTTGTCCCACTGGATTTACCTGACAAACTTTATCAGGAACAGAGCCATTTTGTTTTGAGGTACCTTTTGGAAAGGCCAAGACCTGAAATCAGATGTCAGAGTCTAACACTGGGAACAAAGGGGGATGTGGGGGTGTCCACACGTTAATGCAGTGATCGTGAACTGGTGGCCAAAACTGGCCCGTCAAACCTTCAAATCCAGCCCACCACTCAATTGACCCTTTGTCAAGTCCCACCCTACATGGTTACTGTTGCTAGGTTGGACAAACAATGGTCACATTAACTCCCATTGGAAACCATTGAAAATTAGGCAGATTAAAATTTCTTGTAGGGAAAACTTGAATGAACTTATCTATCAGCAAAATGGTGTCTGTGGTAGAAGACAGACGTGGCTAAAGAGCGATTGAACGGGCATTACATGACATTTCTGAGAAGTGGTGAAAAATCATTGTTTTCACTCACAATAGCTAGCTAGCTAACGACGCTAGCTAACGCTTAATCTCCACCGATCGAAAAAAAGCAAAACAAAACCCAAGAACCAGTTTACTTTTCCATTTGCCAGGAGCTAAGTCGGAGCCATGCTCTCCATGTAGGAGCTGCTCCTTTCCTTGCTGCCTACTACAGTTATAAATGCACCAGAAAATTAAAACCTGCTCCGACCCGTGGGTGTTGAACCCCGGACCCAAAGTGGTCCGTCTAACTAGTCTTAATTCTTAGCTGGAACCCGACCGAAAAAAAAGAAAAAAGGAAGCCATTTTCATCATATCGCCGCGACTGGCAACTGTGTTTTGACAGCGGTATGTTTTAATATGAACATTAACTGTTGTTAGCCACTGCCTGTAGCTCGGCTACTTAGCTTCAACTGTGTTTACATCGATTACATAGCAGATAAACAAAGTTAATACAGTATCGAAAACGTCTCTGTATATCTTCGCACTGGTCCTGTTGGTAAGGTAACCCCATCCCCAGCCCTGGAGGAACTGGTTCTTAACTCTAGACCAGCAAGGAGTTGGTGCTTGCTTGGAACCAGTTTTGAGAAGCAGGAGCCGGTGCTTAGGTGGTGGAAAAGCAAAGAACCGGTGCTAAGTCAGGCTCTGGCTCCAAACCAGCACTGGAACCAGCTTGGTGGACAAGGGGTGATAATTTGCCTTGGGTTTGGGGAACGGGATAAAAATGACGGGAATACGTTCCGGATATCGTGAGTGAGCCCCAGGCACACCTTTTAACCATACTGAAAATTGAAAAGTAGTTTTCACCGGAAAAAATTGTGTCTTCCTAGCTGTTTCCATACAGCTTCATCCCAGGGTTGTCCAACTTTAGAACGTTGCGCAACTCGTGACATGGGGAGAAGCGCTCTGATTGGTGGATCAGCAGACCAATCAGAAGGCCAACAAAGGGTCAATTTCAAAATTGTGGGGGATAAAAAGAAAATGCCTTGTGGTCCCTGCTGTCAAAGTAAGGTGTCTGGCCCTTCAGCAAATATAGTTGGTGACCCCTGCTGTTTAAAGACTACTATGCCACAGCTCAATAAAGACCTTTAGCATGCTGGTGTAGCTAATCCTAGATACTTAGTTAGGTGGAAGGAGATTGATGTAGCTATAACAGAGGAGTGTCCAATTCAAGCTGTAATTGGGGAAAAGGATTTGTTAAAGAGCTTCATTGACTTTTGAAATCCACGGCTTTGTTCGCCACTGAAACTGTTGAGCAACGTAATCACCCCAAAATCATTTGAAAGAGCCTATCAAAATTTGGAGAGGGTGTGCATACGATCCAGATCTTTGTGCTTAAAGGATTTGATGTTAGGTTTAAGGGGTTGGCGGCTCAAGGGATTGCAGCACACTGCACCTTAAGATGCAGCATGGCAGGAAAAAGTTGTATCAATGAAGCTGAATAAGCTGAAGTATTGGGTTAATAATCCACAATAAGTCATTGCAGAGGCTGAATGAATGAATAAATAAATGAAAGATGGATGTAAAACAGAAAAAAATGGGAAAGGGAAGGAAATCAAACTGTAATCTGGAAGAATTGGACCATTTTTGTGAGCTTCAGTGGAAAACTTCACACTCAGCCTTATGGAGAGCGGAGAGGAAAAACCTCATTAGGTTCTTCATTACTCCAGCCCAAAAGAGTCATTACACCAAATCTTCTAACTGCTGGAGACAGTGTGGGTCCTCTGAGGCAAATCATTATCATATGTTCTGCTTCTGTCTGTTATAATCCCATTTTGAGGGAGGTTCATACAGTCCTGACAAAAGTGTTCCAGGTGTACATTTCATTTAAACTGGAGAGCCTGTATGTGTGCAGCTGAGGGCTATTGTTTAAAAAAAGAACACCTTTCTATTATCATTAAGAATGACTTTATTAATCCCTCAAAGGGAAATCCATTTGTCTGTCAGCTCATCTACCATTCGCAGGAGACTTGAACAGCCTGATGGCTGTAGGTACAAAGGATCTTCTATATCTCTCTGTCCTGCATCAAAGAGATACAGATGCCATTGTCTTGGTCCATCAAGGTGTTATAAAGTGGATGATCCCAGTTATTCAGAACAGCCTTTACCATCTTCAGTGTGCATCTCTCCACCACCTCCCCAGTGTGTCCAGCCTGGCTCCAATCACAGAGCCAGCTTTTTAACTCTTTGTCCAGTCTCCTTGTGTCCTTGTGTCTGATGCTGCCTCCCCAGCAGACTGTAGCACAGAACAACACAATTGCCACCACAGACTGATAAAACATCTGCAGCATCTTACTGCAGATGTCTAGAGATCTATTATCATAGCATTATGAATGCCATGTCAAATGTTATGATACGTTTATTGAAGTAAAATGCATTTTTAAAGATAAAAATAAATTAGAGTGTTTCTGCTTCTCTTAAGCACTGTCAAAATGTAGGAGTGTTATTTGTCTGTAATGCTGGAGGTTTACAAAACACCTCACACATTAGTCAGTTCAATATATTTTTAGTTTGCTTGTTACCCTTAATCACCTTTGGATGTTTACATATCCACAAATCAATATGTACAGTAGATTAAAGGACTATATTATTTGTTGAGAACTTAACTAAAAACTAATCATTAAACCGGTGAAGTGGAGCACTGTGTCACAGCTTTGGTTCATTCAGTCTCTTGAACCATCAGTCAAGCTCTGATGAAGCAGTGTGTGTCTCTTATCTGCTCTGCAGCAAACAGCAGGTTACAGTCACACTGTGGAGGACACAGTGGAGCATTTCTGCAGCAAACAAACAAACAAAACAATTAAAGTACAGTGAACATTGGTCCTCCATTAGAGATCCGTTGTTCCAGGAATGACTACTTGCCATACTATGTCACAGCTCTTGGTGTGATAACTATATTTTGTATTCATTTGTATTCTATTCCCATCTGAATCTATTCATCTATTCCGCCATCCTGTTGCCACATTAAAGAAGCCTGCTCACTGCGAAGCTTTAGAGGGGTTTCTGCTGCAGGTACCAGCCTCCATGTTGAACAGCAGCACTGAACAAAAGCCTCTCGCTCTGTGATAGACTTTAGCTCGCTGCTAATGGAAGCCAGTGCTCAGAGACCTAGAGCGCAGAGAAAATGATCATCTCTTCTTGCTTAGAACTCAAACCACGGGGGACGAATAAATGAATGAATAGAGGAGTTTGAGAGAGTGAGAGAGAGCGAGAGAGAGAAGCTGTAAAAAAAAAAGAAGGAGGATTTAATAAACGAAATCGAGACAATAAATTTATGAAGACTGTTATTAGTGCAGGTATTCTCAAGGTTTTTGATTTCACAGCTCGGGGAAGAACAATAGAAGAGTGAGACTATTTATTATCAAGATGTATTTCCTCCATTGTTCAAAGGGTTCTCCGTCTCCACAGCTTCTGCTCCTCTCCTCTGTTAAACAATGGTCCGCAGAGATGTAGATGTAGATATAGAGGAGCTGTGATTATTTTCTCTGCTTCGGAGCAGATGGCTGGGAAATGGATGAGCAGAACAAACCACATCAGAGTACAGTCAGACACATGATTGGACACCAGATGAACCCCCCCCCCTTCCCCCAAGATAAACTCAGAAACTAATTGATGGAGAAAGTTGTGTCTCCTCATCAATAAATCAGAGATTAGGTGAGGTAGACTGGTAACAAATTGTTTCAGGGACAATTGTTGTATCCAGCACACAAAAGAAGAGTGACAATGTTGTCATTTGTAATTTCAGGCTTGTCAGAAAAGGCTGTGTCACCTCAGCCCTGTCTCCAACAAACGACACTCATATTCAGGTTCACATCCACTGGGAAGAAATGCAATTTTCTCTTTCTACACAAAATTGATAGGGAGGTTGTTGAGACAGATAGCATTTAATGTTATGATGCATCAATCACTGTCACTTTCCCTTGGCCATTTTTAGCCACCTTAAGCCTGAGTTTCTGCCTCCTCTAGTTGGTAATTGGTCTTTTGAATGTCCCACAGATTTGTCCCCTTTTGGCTTTTTAAAGACATTTTTGAGACCATTGGCCCAAATATCAAAAGTGAACAAATCAGGCACTGTGCTTTCCAAATACTATGAGAGCACAATATTGTTTAACAGATAATATCAGTTGCATTTAAAGGGTTATTTTCATAGATAAATCTAGTGGCCACAGTCAGTGTGACAGGAGGAAAAGGAAACTAGCTGTTCATGTTGTTTGTATCACCCATGACCTTTCAACAAACATTGTTATTATTGTAACCACAACAACAAAGACCATTTCATGTTGAGGAGGAACTTCTTTCACACAGAATCCAAGGTTAAAAAAAGCTTTAATCAAAATGTTAGTTCAAACCAGAACAGATAAAATCAGCCGACATGTTACAGCCACACTGCCTTCATCAGGGCTTAACAGTGAAAGAACATCACAGCATATATAACATAGGTAGACAGTTAGTCAGATGACAATCAGCTGGTGAGGGAAGCAGCCTCAGGTAGCCTAATTAGACAGCCAAGTGAGGGCTTCCACATGAACTGATCTCCATCAGAGGGCAGTGCAAACATCAGACCATTAAAAACATACAGATCCTGTCAAATATATGCTTAAACAATATATATATGTAAGAAACATCTACAGAAAGTAACCATGTCAAAAGTGTCATTCAGACCAGGAAATACCAAAGCCTGGAGCTTTTGGTTGAGTGTTCTCTGTCATCTCCTCTTCTAGAGGTTAAAGCTCTATGATCTATACCATAGAAAGGACAGTCATTATTATGAGTATCTATAAAATGTTTCACCATAGCATACTCACAATTAGCTGTTCTGACAGCATATTTATTTTGACCCAATTGGTCCCGTAGGCGTCGTTTAGTACGTCCGACATCATGCATCACACAAAGAGCAAGAAAATATGGACATAACAAATGTAGTGCTGTAGTTAACAAAACGCCGGTGGTATACAGCTGTTGTGTTACTGGGGGGTTAAACATTTAGATTTGACTACATGTCACATTGTTTACAATGGCCACACTGGTTAGAGTCTCATGGTTTGTTCATTGAAGTTGGTAAACACAACATTCAATTCAACCCCTCCTCTTCGGCTCAACTGTGCACACCCCCACCGCCCCCCAGCCCCCCAGCCCCCCAACCCCCGCACCTGGCAGCAGTTGTCAGGACTGACCCATGTTCACATTGAACACTTCTCCTTCGGCCTTAAAAGTTCTCCTCTGCTACTAGAGTCAGAGCCAGACTGCAGACACAGTCACCGTCACCATCACAGGAGTACAAGCCCAGAGGTGATGATTAAGCAGGATTTCTTTTGTATAGTCTATATTTAGTTGACTCTACCTTTAATGGTCGATTGGCTGTTTAAGCTGTTCAGTGTAGTTTCTTGTGGATGCAGAGTTAGTTTTCTATTTACAAGATCCCACAGCAAGTTCTGAATGTAATTACAATTTTTGCAACTGAAGTAGAAGAAAAGCAGTCACGCTGCTGCCCAGGTTCTCCTCAGTGTCTTGCTCAAGGACACTTCATCAGAGCAGCTGTTGCTGTCACTGAGACTTTACTTGAGAGCTCCTGGCTGAGTGACACTCCCTGCTGCCCGAAACATCACAACACAACAACAGCCTCGTACTCCTAACAAGAACACAGCTCCCTCAGAGAGACTATTTTCTTCTCATGTCCCATCACTTTCTTGTTTATCTTGTTTTTTCAGCCTTTTTCTCATGATTCACCCCCCCGCCCCACTCCACCCCCCACCTCGTACGTGTTACGTAAGTGAGCAGTGACAGAATCAGGTGTCTCTCCAGAGAGAGACGTCTTGCCACTCTGTCTGAGATGATGGTTTAGTTACACACTTAGGGTGTCCTCCCTGACTGGTCAGGTGTGTGTTGGCTGGTAAATGATCACCTCCACCTTCAGCTCCTTCACTCTGATGGTGTGTCAAATGCTGTGTCCCACTTCCCTTCTGCAAATGATTTCTGAGTGTGTGTTTTTTTGTGCTTATTTGTACTTGTGCGTGTCATTTTTCAGTGTTAACACCACAAAGATGTCAGTCTCAGTATGTTCTTGAATGTAGTTGACAGTCTTGTCCCACAATGCAATGCAAAAATGAAATAAAGGAGTGAGTCAAAGCTGGAAATATGAAGCTGTGACTGTTGGTGACTGGAGGTGTATGAATCCTGATCTTCCTTTATAATAATGGCAGTCTCTCTTCATTGAGGCTACTGTATATACAATAAACATTAGAACCTGCAAGGTTCACGTGTAACGACATGACCCCTGGTTTCATTTTACTGAATTCTAGTGATAAATACAGATTTCTCCAGTGCCTTGTATGAAATAACTTGGTGCAGTTAATTGTCTTATAATACTGAATCTTCATTAGTCTTTGCTCTTGTGGTCTGTGTCTGTCTTTTCTTAGCTTAGGCATGACCCTTCTAGATGCAGTGAGGGGAAATCTTAAAGGTCCCATAGAGTCTAAAGCCGCATTTCCACAACATGGTACCGGCTCGACTCGACTTGGGTGCCAGGTACTATTCCAGGAGGCCATTTCCATTACAGGATAGTACCGCCTTTAGAGCACCTGGTCATCATAGTGACACTGCACGTACGTTCCGTGACGTCGTCTTCAACGTGACACAGCTGACGTTAAAAACAAAGGAGGAGGAGAAGAAGAACAACAACAAAACCAACAACACGATACACACACATGGAGGATATGGACGGGATGGTGTTTCTGATCCTTGGTATGTGGCTGTTTGTCACAGCAGGGAGAAAAGTGTTGTTCCAGATGAGGCTGGAGGCGGCGAGACAAAGTACTGCGGAGAAATATAGGAGTGTTTGTGAACTCCTACAGAGCTCAGACCACGAAACGAGTCGGGTTGCGCGGTGGCACAAGAAGGTAAGATGACCTGAGGGAAACCCAGAAATGCCTGAATCTCCTTGACCGACCGCGGAGTCGTTTTGTGGCTGTCATCGTGGATGTATTTAGCCGACCGGTAACTTGTCAACTTCAGAATCTTTTTTTTCTTTTTAAACCAGCGGCCCATGCATTGATGACACAGTGATAACTCTGTGACCAATCAGTGGTCTGCAGTGTTGACACGTCACATTTTAGTACCTCTTCAACCATTTTGGAACTGCGGCCGAGCAGGTGCTAAAAAAATAGTACCGGGTACCAGATTCCAGGTACTTTTATGTAATGGAAACGCAAAAAGTCCGAGTCGAGTATCTGGGTGTTTGTCTTGCCTTCTGGCCCCAAAATGTGAGAAATGAAAAAGAAAATCTGTAATCTGCTCCTCAGGTTGAAATCCATGTGGTTTTGCTGTTCCCTCGGTTGTCCAACAGTGATGTCATTAGTTTTCGAATTTGAATAATACCACCCCTACCTGGTACTGGTAGAAGGGGTGGGGCGGGGCTGCAGTAGTTGTAGTAGTAGTTGCAGTAGTAGCAGTGGTTCATTTGCATTTAAAAGGACAGGGCACTGAAACAGACCGTTGTGAACAGGGCTGTTTTGAGCAGATGAAAAGAGCTGTGATGTTTGATCCTTGGGGTATTTTGACCGAAGCATGTCACAGACATGTCTTTAAGACACCTGGGAACTATTTTAGTTTGTGGAAAAGGGGCGTAATATGTCTCTTTTAAAACCAGCCATTTGGACTTGTGACTTTATGATATCAGAGAAACCACTCCCACTCCGGCCACCTGGGCCACTTTGTAGGATTTGTTTTTCCTGTGTGTTGACCTGAAATATGCCATAATAATATTGGATCTCTGAGCAGCCAATCAGAAGGGAAGATTGATGCCTCCTTTCTTCTGTTTGGCTCACAAGCCATTTGTTAGATTGTTGTTAAAATATAGATATAGTTATATAAATATAGAGATAGTTTAAGGCTCTTGAAGCTACAAGTATACTTATGGACCCACTCCTCAAACAAAACACAGGAAAATGCAAAATACTTAAGTGCCCCATCCATCCATCCATCCATCCATCCATCCATCCTTCATCTACACTGCTTATCGTTGCAGGATTGCAGGGCAGCAGAACCAATCCCAGCTGACAAAGGGCAATGGCAGGGTTCACCTGGACAGGTCATCAGTCTCTCACAGGGCCACACGTAGAGACAACCGACACACACAGTCACACCTACAGGCAATTTAGAGTGTCAAATCCACCTATTGTGTATTTCTTTGGCCTGTAGAGGGAAGAGGCTAACCACCGCATCACTGAACATCACGTTACATTTTGTCTTTAGATTTTTTGAATGTCATGTTAAACTATCACAGTGTATAATGTTTCAGCATCCACATACTACTGTCATTTATGTCTATAGTTGTTCTAGCTGAGGTGCTCAGTAACAGCATGTGGCTGTGGATCAGTTTGTGGCTGCATGCACAGACTCTGTTGCGATACATGGGGAGGGAAGTTTTCTCTCTCTCTCTCTCTCTTCCTCCATTAAAGCCCCTTTATACCTTCCCTGTGTAGCACATGATTTGTTTGATGATAAGATGGAGGTGAAGGAAACAGGAGGAGGTTTGTATGTGTGCATTATTTTCTTTGTTCGTGTACTTGTTTACAAGTGAGCCTCTGTGTGTTTGTTGGTGATATCGTGAGTGTGTGAGGTGTGTTAATCCATCAGCAGAGGGTCATCCCCTCAGGGTGGCCTCATTGTAGTTGAACAGAGAACTTTTCCTTTCAGTCAGCACAAACTTGGTGGGGGATGGGGGGGGTCTGGTTGCTTGAGGCTAATAACAACACCTGGACTGATGTATCCAGCTGAATTCACTACACTTATACAGCTGACAGCTCACTGCACATACTCTATTTATATCGCCTCTTTTCCTCCACTTCTCCTCTGCTTCTCCTTTCACCTCCTCTCCTCTCTCTTATTTCTCTTCTCCATCCTTTCCATTTCTTAGTCTCTCATTCTCCAGGTTTTTACATGTTTTTTTTTCCTCCGTGTTGTTTTCCTTTTCCTCTGGTGCTTCTCTTTATCTTTATACCTTTTTCCTTTACTGTTTCTCTTCTATTCTCTTGATCCTCTTTATTTTTTTAAGTTTCTACTTTCTCTTCTGCTTCTCTTCTATTTCTTCTCTCTTTTTTTGGACCTACTCATCTCCTCTTTTTTACTCATCATCCTACCCTTCTTTTTTGTTTTTTTCTTGTCTTGTCTATTCTACTTTTTCCTTGGGGAACAACAATAGCACATGATGCAGCATCCTCTCAGGTTTACATTTAAAACATGCACCTTAACGTCCTGAGTTGTGTGCGTCTGCATCCTCTCAGAGTATTGATGGTCTACAATAGTGAGTAACAGCAGACAACTTGATGGGGTTTGATGATGTTGGGGTTTGATTATACTGATATTGGTGATCACCCATGCTTTTGATTTTGATGTTATGTTTGAGATAGGATTATGACATTTTCCACATTTCACATTAAGACGCTTTGCCAAGAAATGAAGAGTTACATAATGTTATCAATGTTTCTAGTGTTTTGACAGTGCAAAAGGTGTTTATGTATTTTATGTAATGCTAGAATCATCTAAGCTGTTTGATATTAAAATGTATTCATTTTAAGCTATTGCACAATAACACTGAAGATATTTTGAGTGCTCAGAGGAACTTGATCCCAAACCCTAAACATTAGTGTACTCTGCATGTGCTGGTTAAACCTTTTGAAGTTGTTCTCTTTCTTCCATCATCATCCATGTAAGATAAAATGCCTGTTAAATGATCAATTTTAAGGAAGTGGGCTTCTCTCTCTCTCTCTCTCTCTCTCTCTCTCACTCTCTCTCTCTCACTCACACACACACACACACACACACACATGCACACGCATGCATGCACATGTACACACACCAGCAGATAGTCACACACCTGATAAACAAACACACTGTCAGTGCATCTGTGTGTACACAAGTGTGATTAAATGTGTGTGAGATGTACATAGCTGTGTGTGTGTGTGTTTGTGTGTTTCACTGTTTTCATGAGGTCTGGAGGATTCTGTCAAGCTGCCTCAGAGAGAACAAAACAAGGTTTGTTACCTGGTGCTGTGTGACACCTGTCAGGCATTGTCCAATGTCCAACCGCACAGCCAGACTGACCTTTCCACAACAGCAATGTGTGTTGTGATGTGTGTGTGTGTCCGCGTGTGCGTGCGTGCATGTGATTTTCTCCTGCTGTGTGCAGCATGTGTGTTTTCTGTTCCTTGAACGTATGTTCAGCACCCTGCATACCTACACACTCAGTCAGACAGATGGACAGGCAGGTAAGCAGACAATGGAATTTTCCATGACAGATAATGTCCCTGTGTCCTGAAAATGTCACTTCTGCACTGTTTATAGTCTGAAGCTTCTATGTGGGAAATCTCAAACTTTGGTACTGAACTCATCATTAATTCCCAGTCAATCTGACTGTGAACAGGCTTTATTGAACTGTTTGGTTCTGTTAATGACTCTTTTTAGACTCTTACACTTTTCTGACCTGATGGGTCTGGTTGGATATAGAAAAAGTTCTTACACAACCTGTTCATTTACATTTTACTTAAACCACTGTCTTACATACGTTTTCAAACGCTAGCTTGGGTCATTTGTCGTGAGGCTGTGTGAGGTTCTTATCTAGTGTCGGTGTATTACCTGTGCTAGATTCAGATCAGTGCCCCCAGTTTGGGGAAGCAGCAGGAGCACCAGCACAGAAGCTGAGTGATGAGCTGCTGTGGTTGGGGCTTAGAAAATACTCAGAGAAAAAGTCTGTTGAAGTGTATATTTGCACAGCTTTATCTTGCAGTTGCCCTTTCATTTGGAACCACATTTATCAAGCCTTGCATGACCGTCTTCCTTTCACGCAAGCACACTGAGGCCTAGCTGTGCTACTTTAAGTGAACACAACCACACGTCAATTAACCCAAACTATCAGTGTGGAGCAGCACTTCTGAAGTCTGCTGTGACAGTTGTGGCCTTTGTGTAAACACCAGCCACCTCCACCTCATCACTCTGTTGCTCTTAATAAATATAGGTGCAGTGTTACCTCTGAACGTTCACCCAGAGATTCTGTTTTCTACGAAAAACCTATTTATTCCAGTTTAGCTGAATAGAAACCTAATTTCTAGGACACATGGCTGCAGGTAGATTCAGAGGCAGGCTCATAGAGAGCCACACAGGTAGATGAACAAAGCCTATGTTTTCATGTTTTCCTCAGTTGACCGCATCATTAAATGCTCCTGGCCACAGAATATGGTAATCAACTCATTATCCTCTCGCTAGTTACCAACTCCCCTACAAATAATGCTGCAGCCGCACTTCTTTTAGAAGAAATAAGGGACAGTGCCAGCTCCTTAACTCCTCATATCTTAACATATCATGCATTAAATATCAAGCTCCACACAACTGATTGGTATTTAATTTTCCTTGCCTATATGTGTATCAGTCAAAGAAAACAGGCTCAGTAGCACCGTGTCTCTTATTTATGCATTTACCATTTTAAATCCCCCAGAGAGACACATACATACTTCTACGCATCTAATTACATGAGTCAAAGGACAAACACAAATATATGTAGTTAGTTTAAGTAAAGTCAGGGTGTCTTCTTAATGCTTTCATGTTCTTTGCTTCACTTTAATTTGTTTCAGTGCCTTTAAAATCGTGTTTTTAAATCCCTGTTTCATTTCCTCCACAGCTCTCCTCAGTGACTGAAATGATTTGATTTGGACTCAATAGATTTGATTAAGTCGGCATTAAACATTGAGGTGGGCTACTTAACAGTGTAATTGCCCTGGGAATATATGTATATATAATCTGCATTAAACAGCTGCTGGAGCCTGTTTATAAAAATAAGAGTAACAACAGTAAACAGCTGAACTGTGAAGAACCTGACAAACACTCACTGACATGATTGTCGTTTTGCTCCTCACCTCTTCATCGCCTGTGGCAGTGAACAGTTTGATCGAACATAGAGGCAACCGATGGGATTAAGTCTCTAGGCTGCCCCACTTCTGTTGCTGCCTGAGCTCCTCAACACACACCTGGATAATCTAATGTAATCCATTAGAATACTCCTGTCACCTCTGTCTGAAGGTGAAGATTTACACCAGAAAACCAAAACCATCTATATCTGCCTCTCAATGACTCCTGTCTGTGGCACTCAGCCTGGAGCCGGCTGTTTCCTACTGAAGGCATACATCTTGAAGTCAAAGTCAAAGAGACGTTCAAAGTCCTCCCTGGTGGTCTGCATCGCCTCTTCTTGAATGAAGTGGGATTAGTGAGGACTATTAGAGCTTTTACTTGAATCCACCTGCTCAGTCCAATTAAAGGCAGGAGCATGAACATCTCATGTTTTATAATCAGCTGATTTCAGGGGAATAATGACCTTATCATCACCTATTTTGTTACCTGCTGACATGCCAAACTTATGCCAGAAAAGTAATTGCTGTGAAGTTTTGAAAGCACAAAAGCTTTAAAGGAAAAAAAAATTCTGTGAACATTTCTGCTTCAGCAGGGTCGTAGCATTAATTGGCCTCACAAGTGTCTGCACCTGTATGATCATATTCAGCATGAGTCCACACCTTTGACAAAGAGCCTGTAATGTGTCTGTTTTCATGTTGCAGAAGTCAGCGGGCATCAGCAATCTTTGTAATAAAAGGGACGCAGAGTGCCCACGCCTTTGATTTATTGCCTCATCTATACCTTAATCACCGCTGTGTGCCCGTCTTTGATGAAGTGCTGCACATTTGTATATTTCTGCTGGTTAAAAGGCCCACTGAGTCCATACCTTTTAATAAGGTGTCCAATGTATGTCTGCTCATTTGTTAAATGATCTACTGTCTGCCCCATCTTGGGTTTGCAATAGTTGAATACACTGCTTACTTCCAACTCAACTACTGTAACTCCCTCCTTTCTGGTCTGCAACACATCCATCCATCCATAAACTGCAACTGGTCCATCGTTTCCAGAACCTCCTCCTACAGTCAAAATACACCTGTCCTGCAGCAACTCCACGAGCTTCCAATCAAATATTGCATTACCTATCCTTGTCCCTCAGTATCTTGCTGAGCTCCTTCATACTAACACACCCACCCATACTCTCAAGTCCTCTTCCTCCATTCAACTCACCCTCCCACCTGCTCGCTTGTCCACTATGGGGTTAAGAGCTGTAGAGAGCCCCCCCCACCACCACCATTCTCTCACACACACACACAAACCTCTGGAATTGCATATCACAAGACGTCAGACACTCCTACTCAATCACCTCATTTAATCCTGTTTTAAAACACACCTCTTTAGACTGGCATATGCACTTTAAACCTTGGACTTGAATGACTGCACTGCCACACAGTTGCACTTGTTTTATCTATCACAATTGTTATGTTTGCACTTTTATCGACTGTTTTTATTCTGTTTTTGTACGGTGATCTTGAGAGTCGTGAAAGGCGCCACACATGATAGGAATAACTGCATGCCTACACTGTGTTCACCCCAAGTCATTACTATTAATATCTCCATGACTCTTTCTCACTACATTTCTATGTATCTTACTGTCATGACAGCATGGTGAGAACAAAAATTCATTGAGACACAAGAATGAACAATGTCAATTTTGATGGTCAAAGGTCAAAGGTCAAGGTCACATCCAGCAGAAAATACAGGATTTGGGTGTTGAGGCCTCATTCAGAAAACTTCTGATTAGATGTTGACAAAGATGCAATCTCACTAAATAGGGTTTTGGGGACATGACACCTCCATAACAGCTTCAGGGAATTTCTTTTAGCTCAATACTTCACACAGCAAGTATGAGGAAGTTTAATGCAAACATTTGACACATTATACAAACAAACTTCTAATTGTACTTCAGTGTTTTTGACATAATTTATTCATTGATTGCATTTTGTAATCCCCATGGTCCTGGTGGTCCTTACAGGACTGACACATTCAAGTTCAGGTTCAGGTTTAATCGAGTTAGGTTTCCTTATTTGTTTCCCCTGGGAGAGATTTGGTTCAGAAACAAGGGGAAAATTGCTTGACACAATAAATAAAATCACAGTAGTTGCAGAGAGTGGCTGACAATGCACAGTAAATAGAAAAACACAGTAAAATGCTGACAATAGCAAGGGCAAATGTGCTCATTTATGAGCTTAACTGAGAGAGACAGGAACGAGTGTTTGTACCTGTTGTGTTTGCACCTCCTCCTGTTTATTGTACCTGTAGGTAAACTTAGTGTAGTGAAAGGGTAAAGCATCCACTTCAGACAGCCTGGAGTAAAATACAACATTTAAACAAACAAGATCAATAAAAACCATCAAGACAATTAGCACAATTAAGACAATTAAAAATAAAGAATTAGAATTGAAATGAAAATGAAAATGAATTAAATGAAAAGTGCTCCTGTGCTAATCAAGAGGCTAAAATACCCAATAAATACCAATCAAAGCATTTTTAAAAAACAATAAATAAGCCGCCATTAAATACACACATAAAAAGTCAAAGAAAGTTGTGCAGTGTTTCCTTGTAGCTTGTTCATCAGTGTGATGGCAGCTATTTTTAAAACTCTTGGTTTTACACCTTGGAACTAAAAACAAGTAAAAACTCTTTGTGAAGAGGTGCAGACTGTCATTTAGAACAGACCTGGCTATCTGTACCTGTCTGTTTGATGGCAGTCTGCTATTCATCCAATAAGGAAAACAACAGCGAGGACACTGCCCCCTCGTGCCAGTCTCTCACCCTGCCTGCTAACCAGCCCGCTCTCCCCTGTGGCCCACTTCACATTTCTAAAACCCCCAGTGTAATTAGACTTGCAGAGAAACAATGGATTTAAACAAAGCTAACAACAAAATGAAAAAGCCCCTGTGTGTATCAGAGCTCTCGGTAATTATCAGAGTGCATTCATGCCCACATGCTTTCAGATACCTGCATTAAATACAGCTCATTACCTTTTCAACACTCTCCTCCAAAAACAAACGTGGTGATTGGTATTGTGTGTTTTTCATTGTTGTTTTTATTGTATAGTTTTTGTTTGTTTGTTTTTGTATATATTTAAAGCAATTGCTTGTCTAATGCTGAATGAGTGTGGATCATTTGATGTGTTGTGGTCGACAAACTGCTTTCACACCGTCCTGTTTTGTGCAGAATTATTGTGTGTGCTTTTGGCATCACGTAGATTATCTGTTATTATTCTCAACCGCCGGGCTGGGACCAGTCCATGCTGTATTGGGTGTTGGTGGCCATGCATTAAAGCTGAGTATCCACCCTGTGTATCAGCATGCGGGGAAGAGAGCACTGTCCTCCCCCACGCTCACACTGTGACCTTCTCCTCTCAGGCACACAAACAAGATTTCAGGATGGAGTGGAGGGGAACATCCTCCTTTAGGGTTTGTTTTTTCCTATATAGTGACAGATGTATTATGGAGGTGTAATGGGAGTTTCTGTTTTTGTCTGTTTTTGAGTGTTTATTTTTTTGTTGTCAACTCACAGGAGAGTCTCCTAAAATGATGCCCCAGTGGTATCAGGAGTGTAATGTGTACAATGACAATGGTCACGGTTTGGATAGATTTAGGAAGAAATTTGTTGGTTGGATAAAAATTAATTGAAAATGGAGTAGATGATCTCTGTTGTCATGGTTACAATTATAAAAATGTGGTTAGCTTGGTCTATGAGTCATGGATAATAGAAGCAACCTAAACTGAACTGGTTTCAAACTTGACTCTCCTAAGTCATGTCCCTGTGTTTGGTTGTGGACCGTGTCTCGTCACCAGATGTCTTCCTTTGCTTCTGTCATAATTACCTCAACAACTAGAGGTCGCCTCACCACAAAACAATTCCCATGAGTTGTAATAACCTGCTGCACAGATGACCTGGACAGGAGGACAGTCTTTGTACTAGGCCAATGAAATACCTCACTGTAATGAGCCGACCTTTGACCTTTCATTAAAGACTGTATGTTGGCTATACAGGCCTTTTCACCCATGTGCTGTTGAAGGACAATGTAGCTCGTACTCCCAAAGCACACACACAAAAAAGACACACTACGGCATGAACATATGAACAACTAAAAAGTGGACAATGTGACACTCACTGAGATCTAACAAACACAGTTGCACAGATGTATCACCACTTAGTGTTTTAGCGGTGGTGAAGGCACACACTTTTCAATTACGGGTCTCTCTCCCAGCTGCACATAGCAATTAAAACCATGCACCAAACACAATGAGCTGGGATGATGATGAATGGACAACAATGGAATTTACAGGATGTATGTATGTGTGTGTAAGAATTTGATTTATTCAAGGTGTGTTTTCATTCAAGCCCTTGCTGCATATGATTACATGCCTTTGTAAAACTCAATCAGACCTTTATGATGGCAGTAAACAGCACATCTAACAAAACACACACATTGCAAGGCAGCACCTTGCTCAGATTTAATGAGTCTTTTCAGTAGGCTGTAATCAAGAGAGTCACAGGGGAGCTGGGCTCTGCTATTAGACAAAATACAGGTTTTTCACTCCGATCATTAATTTATTTTACTTCTTGTTCGCTCATTCATTTTCTCTCTGCTGTGGCCTGTTTTGTCTCTTTACCGTTTTGATGCAAAGTTTTCTAAAGTTCTACCCATAAAAATAATCACAGATGGGTAGGCAGGATTCTTTGGTGATGAAAGTTTTCTTGAAATACTGGTTGTGTTTTAAAGCTGCACAAGAAGGTGCACTAAACACACTAAAATGTTAAAAAAATGATTTCAGATAAATGCACAGAGAAAACTGACGGGTCCAGGTGGGCAGGCCTGGGGACATAGCTCTGAGCAGTGGCTGCTTTGTTGTGACATCATGGTTACAGAAGTCCTGACATCTGTTTTTAAGGCTCAGTGTCTGAAAACAGGCTGTATGAATACAGAACCTAGTCCTGCTTCATAATAACACCACACATGGTTCTTCCCTTGTACATGTCTGATCTCTGTACCAAGGTTTGATGCCAATTGTTTCAGTACTTTTTGAGTAATGCTCACAACACTCGACACTTCATCATCATGTTGTAGAAATCTTGAAGATTATGGATGTCGATTTCATTTTAGTTATAGATTTAGAACTCATTTTAGTTATTGAGTATCTGCGTTTACTAAGCTGCAGTCTTGATGATATCGATCTAGCTACCACAGGTACTGTCTGGAAAGCACAAATATTTAATGAAGCTGTGAACAATAGCAGTAATGTTGATACATTAACAGTAATGGCTGCACATCACGTCTCCTACATGTTATGAGCCACTAAAGTGCAGCGTGTTCACATATCAGTGGGAGTCTAGTGCCACAGAGGCTACTTAGTCAATGTTCTGAGCAGGAAAAAAAATTAAAATTGAATTGAGCATTTTAATGGAACATTAACGAACTAATTATTATGGCTGCACTTATCATGCATTTGCAAAGATAATTTATTATAATATACTCAATGAGGATAGCTGAAGTCATTCAGAGAAACAGACCTATTCAAACTTAAAGTGCACAGTCAGGAGAGTAATTTACCTCGCAGCCAGATTTAAGCGACAACTCTCAACAGCAGTTTCATCCTGGGGAGGACGTCCTCATTTCTGGGAAACTGGAATGACTTTTACTACAAAACTTTCTCCATTTTAAATGCAGCTCTCCTTGTCTTGTGCTTACAGAACTATTTGGTAATGTTAAGGTGAAGAATGGAGGAGAAAATTGAAATAGTACAGCACTAATTTAACTCCTCACCTCTGATACAAACATGACATTCTTGTTGTTCTTGTATTGATCATGAGAACTCGAAGGGGCCGTGTCCACCAAACACGCTTTTTGCACTGACAGCGCCCTCGACCTTACTTTTAAAGAGCGCTCGCTCTCTCCCGCTTTTGTCAGAATGCTGCTGTTGCTAGGTTACAAAATGAGTCCTATGACACTTTTGCGTTCCTTCCTTGTTAATGTAAACACAACAGCAGTGGTCTACGTAACACTGAGTTTGCATATAATGGAGTGTGATCAGCATCACCTCTTCCACCTGCTGCCCTCTGGGAGGAGATCCAGGTCTATCCACGCCAGAACCTCCAGACTGGCCCACAGCCTCTATCATCATCAGGCAGTGAGGCAACTGAATGAACAGTACTGAATGACCCACCCCCCACCCCCTCCATTCATCATCAATAACTATGAACTAGACTTTGCATTACTGCAGCTCTCACAACTTTCCATTCATCTCAGTTTCCTGCCCTGACCCCTGTTCTTCTTGCACACAGAAGATGGACTTGAATGTTGCACTGCTGCATTTCATTGTTGTTTTATGGTTTTGTTGTACTGAATAGCACACAGTACATATTTTGCATCTTGGAATATATCTTGATAATTGGAAGGCACTTTTACTACTTCTATGCCAGTAATTAAAGGTGCTCGAACAACATCTCATTGCCAGGTATACATACATGGCAATATATGTGTTACAATGATAATACAGTATTGAACTGAATTGAATTGAACTGGATTGAACTGAAGATAATAGACGGAGTTGTCAGCGTTGTCAGCGACAGCCAGGGTAACCTTCTCCATCACCGCTGCCATGTCTCCAGTTGTGTTGTTGTTAGTAAGGTATGTCCCGCACCTTCTTGGATTTTGATGGGTAAGTGTGAGAAAAGTGACACTGGGGAGCGCTGCGCTGTTCTAAAAGTTGAATAGACAAAAAAAAAGTCACCACGTAGAACGTTTTTTCTGCTGAGTGCTGTTTGGTGGCCACGGCCCCTCAGGCCTGCGGCTTGAGCCACGAAGATGTAACCCTTGCCATCTCCCTCCAACCTTGTTCTTAGGTTTGCACTGTACTGTCAGAATGAAGGCAGAATGCATTTGTTATTTGCTGCTTTTAACTTCAAATGTCATTTGGGAATTGAACAATTTTTTGGTGTCCCCCTGGAAACACTTCTGTTGTCTTGTGTGACTTTATGGCTCATGTGTCAAATTGATGAGTATGTTCTCAGAATAATCAGGGGTTTGTTTATGTGCATGTGTTTTCTGAAGTTGCAGCATGTTGTTTTAGTCGTTTGTGGTGCACAGATAGAAAGAGTGTGTCAGCACAGTGTTGTGCTCCTGGAAACATGTCAATATGATCGCCTGTGACCTTTGACCTTCCTGCAAGCATCTGGGTCAAAGACAAAAGATCAGACACATTGTGTGACTTCATGAGTTGTGTTCTACCTGCCTTATGATGATCACTGAGCCTGACCACCCTGGGAAATAAAACATGTGCAATGTCCCAGAGTGCACTTCACTCCGAGAAGCCAGCGAGGTCTCTGAGCCCTCGTTATGGATAACGAGGTGGAGTCTTAACGAAGTGACCTACTGACGAGTCATCTGATGGCTCATTTTGAAGTAATAGAGGTGACCTGGGGTTAAGTGGGCTTTAAAATGGAAGCCTTGTTACGGCCCCTCTCTTCTGTGTGTAACTGTGTGTGTGTGTGTGTGTGTGCTATTTTAAGTAAATTGAAGTGTGTATACTGAGTGTGACTTTATGAGCATTAGTGAAGTGTTTCTGTGATACCGTTATGTAAGTTAGAGTTTATGGGCCTTTCAACATGACTATATATGTGACAGAGAGAAAGAGGTGGAAAAAGAGAGAAGAAGAGAGGGTGTGTTTGTGTGTGCGTGTCCAAGCCAGTGTGCACTCTATTTCACCTTGTCATGCCGTGCAGCTATGTATACTCGCTCTGCCAGGTTGAGGCTCTGCAGGTACACAAGTAGAGCTGCAGCGACAGCAGTGTGTGTGTGTGTGTGTGTGTGTGTGAGACAGAGAGAGAGAGAGAGAGAGAGAGAGAGAGAGAGAGAGAGGGAGAGAGAGAGAGTTTCAGGCCTGGCTGATCAAACACAGCTGTCCCTGATACTCATATTTACAATCCTGCAAAACTCACTCACTCACTCACTCACTTACTCACTCACTCACTCACTCACTCAAACATTAGTTAAATTAGTTGATTAAAATCCATTTTTCACACATTGAGTAAGTGCTGCCCCTAGAGGTCACACAATCAAAAACTAATCAATCAACAATCAACATATGACATGGATGTTGTGAGATAGCGTGAGATCATGGGAGGAGTCTTCTTGTTGTCCACCATCATTACTGTAAGCTCCTCCCAGTGTGGATTCTTGGATTGTGTTGAACTTTCTGAGAACTTATGATCCACATGTTCAACAGTTTACACCAGCAGCTGAATTCTAGGTGTCATCCTCTCCACTGCAAACACACCAAGGGATTAAAACCTGTAGAAACACTGAATGAGGCAGTTTCACTTTAAGAATCAGAGATTCACCAGAGCTCTTCAGTGGACCCAGGACAGGCCGTCTCTGAGCTCTGTAACATGTATATATGTGTATATATATGTATATATGTATATATATATATATATATATATATTTTCATAGTTGCTTTTCGCTTTTCCACAATGTTCACTGAGGCAGCCTCACACACTGAGGACACATCAGGATGACACTCATTATAAATGCACCTCAACAACCCATGCTGGTGGCACCAGGTGTGTCTCAGGACTCACAAGTCATCTGCTGGTGTGAACTGGAGGAGGAGTTGAAAGAGATTTGGTCTTCCAGAGCCATGATGTGTCAGCCTGGAGATAATAAAATAAAGCTTGCTTGGTTTCCCTTGGGGAAACAGAAGCAGACGACTGTCATGTCTGCTATAGGATATAGAACCAAACGGAGGGAGCGCTGATCGCCATGGCCAATAGCTCCCACTTCTTTGTGACAGAATCTTAATGAGCTACTAAGACTTAATGAAGAAAAATATGCAGGGGCACAACACCCAGAATATGAACCACTCTGAGCAGGAATAAAGTGTCCCATCAGAAGTGGGTCTGCAAAACACCTGCAAGCTTCAGCTTCAGCTGCAGGAGGTGACAGACGACGTCAGGTCCATGTCTGTGTTACCTCAGCTTTTAATGCAAGGGATAACAAACAGATATCAGATATCAGATAACAGGGTGACCAAATGTCCTCTTTTGCCTGGACATGTCCACTTTTTACATCCTGTCCAGGATGTCCGGGGCGGGTCATGAATTCATGAAAATGTCCGGTTTTCATTGTTTTTCATGGGACCAGGTTTACTTTCAGTTCTGAGGCATCGAGTATGACGACTGACAGTAGCCTACATTAAACCATGACGGTGTTAAAGCCCCTACAAGGAACTTTTAACTATGTAAAAGTCTCTTATTCCTGCTAAATTGTCTCTGTGTGACCTACGACAGCAAATGAGGCCATCAGTGGGAAGATGAGCTGTTTCTAAATAGTGTAACTCTTTACCTTCTGGAGGCAGTGGACGGGTCGGTCCACCACTGGATGACAAAACCATGGACGGCACTCAGACCGGAGGAGACAGCACATTTGATAATGTTATAAATTATAATTGAGTTGTTGCTAAGCTAGCGAGTAAAAACCAAAATCAATTTCATTGCTATATTTTCGTCATGGCTGATATTGGGATGGAATACACAAAGAGAAACCTACTGCTTCTGCCCAAAGGGGTCACCAAAATCAACATAAAATGAAAGTTCTTTGTTGGAGCTTTAAATGGTGACAGCATATTGTGGTTGCTGTAAGACCAGTCTGGCCCGGTCGGGTTTGGTCTGGCAAGCTCAGCCCATTGAGAACTCTATGCTGTGATGTGGGGTCGCTCTGGTAGCTCACCTGGTACAGCTGGTATGACCAGGGCTTCCTGCAGTGATGCAGATTTGAGTTCGCTCTCACTTAACAGGGCAAATTTGTTATATTTATATGTTATATGTTCCAGAAGTGGTCTATTATCATTTTATTCCAGATGATTTTTTTTATTTGTACCATTGAGAGCTGAAGAGAGATTATTTTAAGCATTATCAAGCATGTTGAATAATAAATTCTGAATTTGTGTCTTTGCCTATAGAGAGATATTATTTTGCCGCGTAACTTGTAAAAAAAAAAGTTGTATGATCCATACAGAGGAGGCATACTTTAAGTGTCCTCTTTTTTGGCGATCAAAATATGGTCACACTAAGATATGGCCCAGTAGCTTGTCCATGCAAAGCCAGGAGAACCTGCTTCCCCATGTAGCTCAAACATCAATTACACTCACGTTTCAGTCCTTGTTTGTGCCACAGGCTTTAACTGTAGTCACGACTACATCCTCGCTTGCAGATTGATTGGTTCTCAAATTTGTTTTGTGCTTGCTCAATAGTTCCTCTCTGGGTTTTAAATACATAGAAGACTCTGTTTCTTTGGCTTTTATTCTGTGTCTTTGTGAAGATTCCTTGGTGTTTACTGTCTGATACATGTAATGAATAGTGTTGTGGTCAAGACCACCCAACCCAAGAACGAGTCCAGACCAAGACCTTGAAAATGTGGTCTCAAGTACCACTACACTGGTATCTTAATATACAGCTTTAGAATAAATCTGAAAAATGTGCAGGTTTAAAAGTCTCTCTCCCTCTCTTCTTCTCCCTCTCTTTCTCTGAAAGTAACATTTTTGGCCAGTAAGCATCTTATTGTCTCAGTTACTGTCTCTGTTTCTCTCTTACTCGCATGGACATAAACACACACATGCACAAATGCACACACATGGTTGTCCTGCAGCTTATCGCTGAGATGCACCTCAGTGTGTTGTCTTGGTGCCTGTCTGTCTCTCACACACGATGTATGGGAGCTTGTGGCACTAACCCTACAGGTTAGTGTCAGTCAGGGCACGACTCGCCCACCAGGCAGAACGTGGCACACACAGCCACCAAAAGACACACTCAAGCAGAAATGATGGCAGACACACATCCTCTGGCGTTTTTGCAAAGACAGGCTGGCTCCCTAAAAACACGGGCATGCATGAATACATTCACACGCTCCAAATCTATGAAGACGAAGCAAAGATCACACAGCCGCCCGGGCAAACAAACAAACACACACACAGATGCAGTTTCCTGCTTCACTGAAGAAGAAAAGATGTTAAGGTGAGAACAACTCTGCACTGCTAGTGGAAAGGAGGAGGAGAAAAAACAGAAATGAAATTAAGAAAGTAAGATGGAGCAAGAGGAGGAGATGAGCAGAGACAGATCAGTGAGGTGGAAACCACAGAGCCAGAGGGTGAGAAATCGTTGTTATTCTCATCATAAATTCACCTAGATAAAAACAAATAGCCTCACCTCACCTTAAAGTACATCCAGCTCTAAAAACTTCTGTTACTGCACAACTAAACTCTAACAGTAGGAATGTAAATGTGATGGATCATGTTTGCTGCATGACATGTCATCAGTCATTTGCTTTTGCAGCCGAGCTGAATTGAGTTGGAGAAGACAGCATGAAGAAATGACAGTATTTATAAGTAAATGCTGGATAACCCTACATTCATATGAAGGCAACAAATGAAAGAACAGTGGTGGAGCTTTCATTTCAGAGTGGAAAAATCAGAAGCTTTATGGGACGTCCTGTGAGGTTCAGCTCAGGCTGCTCTGGAGATTTCAACTCACATTGTAAAATTCAAACTACTTTTCTTGAGATTTCATAACTTTTTTCACAGCTTTAATTTTGTAACATTATGATTTTTTTATGATTACTTATTTTTTCTGCTTTGGATGCAGGGTACCGCCACCTCTCATCAAGAAGGTTCTGGGTTTGATTCCCTGGCCTGTGGTTGCATGGTTGGTTGTGTCTGTGTGGGTTCTCTCTGCATTCTCCAGCTTCCTCCCACAGTCCAAACACATGCACACCAGGTTGAGTTGCCCATACTGTGAACGGTTGTTCATCTCTATATGTGTGGCCCTGTGATAGACTGGTGACCTGCACCCTGCCCTCACCCTGTGTCAGCTGGGATTGGCTCCGCCTCAGCTCCCTGGATAGGCTCCAACCTCCCCCATGACCCTGCACAGATAAGCAATATAAACAGTGGGTGGATGGGTACCATGTAAACTGTAACATGTAACCTATAGGCATAGCTCATTACCATAGTCTATTGAGTTATTAGTCTTTTGTTTTTCCATAAATGGTCAGTCTCTATCATTGGAATCAGTGCAGGTTGAGTTATTCTTTGCATTGATTCCCAGTTGTGTTTTCTATATATGTGACTGACTTCACATGCACCATGTTAGTCCACAGATACTTAAAATGAACATCTTAAAAAATAAACCTCAACTTGCTTCTGAGTTTCCTCAGATGAACCAAAAGAGCTGCTGCTTGATCTTGTTCATCCTGGAGGTGAGGACAGGATTTTCTTAATCGTTTCCAGATCATAGGAGCCATGAAAGGAGAGATTAGATGTCCTCTTAATGTAGAGCCACCATATCTAAACTGCTTCACTAACTTCAAAGTAGGTTTGAAGTTAGTAGGTTTACTGCAGTAATGACACATTACTACTACTACTACATTAAGTAGATACCTGTGTTTCATTACCAATGCATTTTCCTGCCCCATTGCATTCCAGAGAAATATCTCCACTACATTTTTTATTGTAAAATATGAAGCAGTAAAGAACTGACCCATCTGTAAAATATTTCAAAATAACCTATGAACGTGTTTTAATATGAGATGGGTCACTCAAGTTAAATAAAAGCTTAAATATCACACAGATTTGCACTGTGCAACTGCATTGAACATGATTTTTTTTTTTTTTTCCACATGGCAAGCACCTTAATGAGTCCACCAGGGTTGCGTGGAATAATGAATGTACTTACAAAAACTATCCAATGTCTGTGCAGCTTATGATTAATTATGTTTTTGATGTGAGCATCCAGGGACAGATGTCACTCTGTTCCATCCCCTGGTTCCTCTATGAAATGACTGTGTCGCAAACTCCAGCTCTCCGTATGATAACGATCCTTTAACTGGTGCTATATTTATGGACTAGTTCTTTGAAAATGAATGAATAACAAAGCTGATCCCTTTAATCAGCCATTGAGAGATAAAAGCCATCTTCTCAATACAAGATACAGTGATGAGTGCTAATTATCACCAGTTGTGAATACAAATGTCAAACTAATTGCAAATCACTGGCTTCAGTGGGTTTGAGTGGAGGCAGCCACATGCATGTAAATCCTCGTACTCTAAATTAATGCACATAAAACAAAAGGAAGTTTGGTTATATTCATGTTCCAGTGGCCACGTCTCATCTGCATTTCACTGATAAGCTTCCTCTGTAATCTGTGAGCAGTAGATTTAACAACAATCCTGTGCTTAAAGATTTGTCATAACAGGCATCCACAATACAAGATCTACATGATATGATGTGTACCGTTTGGGGTCTTTTTGGACAAAAATGTATACTCAGCGTTTTGTGGTAAAAAGCGGCTAGTAGCTGGTAAGGTATGAGGATGGTTTTCAGATATGCTCCTCTGGTTCTCTTCTATCATAGGGTGACCAAAGGACTTTTCATGTCCTGTCTGGGAAGGATTTACGAATTTGTGAATATGTCCGGTTTTCATCGTTTTTCACGAGGCCATTATGAATGTAATTACACTGATGGTGCTTTGCACAGCTTACTACAGTATTTTTGTTGTATGTGTGTAAATGTCAGAGCAGCTTTGACTCTCATTACAAATTGTTGGAGTGTTGATCCTGATCACCTTGTTGATTGCGTACAATGAAGTTTGAGTTTTAACTGCAGTGGCACAGGTTTAGCTGAATTTTCTATCCATACAGATGAGGCATTCTTATTATACATGGTTGCCCATAAAGTTGGAATAATTTTGTTTTCAGACACATTCCTCTTTTTATTCCTATTGTAACGGTTAATCAAAGATATATGAGGCATCCTTGTGTAAACTTCAAGCATCATTTAAGTATCTCAAGGTGGAGCCGAGTGTCCTATTTTCTGGAAATCAAATTATGGTCACAATAACATATCAGGGGGTGGCAAGTTATTAAAAAAGTCATTTGGGGAAAGGCAGGGACTTAAACAAAGGCTAATTATATATATGAAAGAATATTGATAGAAATGTAATAGGGATTTGCCACAGAGTGTTTCAGAGTGTTTTGTTCTAAGTGCTTCGTCAGCTGTTGCAGCCTGTAACTTAACAGTGCCAGACATTCAGAAACAAAAAAGAGCCACAGTTTAGTCCCAGTGCATTAAGGAAAACAATTCTGCCCTCAGCCACCATCTTGCAATTGGTTTTGAGAACTGTTCTTGGCATCAGTGACCCCCATGGACAAATAATAAAGACAGACATAGTCATTTTTGTTATGGAGTGAACTGCCCCACCGTGGAGCTGCAACATGCCAGTTTGTAGGAAAGCATATGCTCATCCAACTGTCTCATAGCAACATGGGCTCAACGTATGTATAACTTCAAACCTTCATAACATTTTAACAAATAAGTTGTATAAAATTAACCCCCATTCAGCTGTAGGAGGAAATGAGCCGTACAGATGGGCAAACTTTTTTTGTACCAGGCTGTAAAGATGTTTATGTTTTTCTGTAAAGTTGAGAGTCTATGGAGAATGACTCACTGTTGGAGACTCACTCTAGTGGTCAGTAGAGGAACTGCAGGTCTGGATGACAATTACATTTGAATTCAAAAGGATTTTTAGTGTTCCTGTGGAAAATGGCATTATGAGCTGTGTAAAGTCTGTGCTCAGTTTTCACATGTGGCACAAATGATGTGCTTTATTATAACATGATAACAACCAATGTTTATGCAGCTATCCAATATATTATCCAAGGCTGTCAAAGTTAGTGTGTTAATGCATTCGATTAATCTGGAAACAATGATGCATCAAAAATAAATAAATAAATAAACAATTATAATAACACATGATTAATTAAGTCACATGACTTAGGTAGAGCCTGTTTGTGTATGCAGTCTATGGTCTGTGGCACCCGCATTGAAATACTGTAATGTTCCATATTTGAGGAGTGAAATAGTGTGCCTCGTTTTGAATCAATGTGGGGCAGGTTTGTCTTGTATTTCCGTCTTGAACACTCTGCCTGTGATCAGGTAAAACTCGCCACCACAGCTGGGTTGATCACAGAGCAGAGTGTGAAAACTCAAACTCTGGGTTTGACAGTGTCAGGCTAGATGTAAACTATGTCCCAGTGTTTCCTGTGGAGGACGGTGGCCTGTCAGATGTACGGCAGCTTCAGGAGGACAACAGTCTCCATTCACAGCGAAGCCTGTGATGTGATTTGTTAATGAAGGCTGAGGTGTGCAGTCAGATACATAGACATTTATTTAATACACTGATCAAAATATAGTGCTGATGTGATAAAATTCTAGTGGATTATCTGTAGCTAATTCCATTTTCAATACTAAGAAAGAATAGAATAGAATACAAGTAATAGTATATATAATGTTTAATCTTTTAATCATGATTAATCACAGAGTAGTATTGTGATTAATTGAGTTAAGTTTGAAATCGTTTGTCAGGCCTACTATTGTCTATTAATTTTGAAAGGATCTAGTGGAAATGCATGGATGGATGCCTCTGAAAGTGTTTACTCTGCTGTGTGCTTGATTTAAAATGTGGCTCCGGTGAGGTCACCAGGGTTCCCCTTCGCCTGCAGCCCTGCCCCACTGCCAGGTTTTCCAAACAGGCTGAAACAAATAGAATGATGTGTGCGTGTTTGCTCCAGTTCATCTGGGCTGCCTGTCTCTTTAATATAACTCCCATAAACCCTCGGGCTCACCTCAAACCACCTTAAATACCCAGCTGAGGCAGATTCCCTTTAACCTCAGGCTGACACCACTATCTGCAACAGAACATGTGCCAGGATGAACTTCTTCGTCTCACTCAAACCTCAGCTTAAGTCTGATGTGAGTCCATGTTTGACTCATGGGATGCATGTTTACATATACGTATGTTCAGGAATTCAGGTAGTTGATGCAGCATCAGCTCTCCTGGGATTTTTTTTTTTTTTTTGTCCCTGCTCCACAGCTCTCCGTATTCAGAACCAGCTGACTCAGGTGTTCAATGTTAACTGCAACTCATAAATGAAAGTTTTCTAATACTGTAGAGACCTTTGAAATATATTTTACAGTCACTATTTATTAATATCCTGCAGGTAAAACCTTTGGCTCTGAATGTGCCTCTGTGCCAAAATCAAGCCCCCTCTCTGTGTTTGTTCCTACTCTCCACATCCCACCACACCACTTTCAAAAGAACAGTACTGTGACCTAATATTTCATCAGAGAAGCCAAATGGTAGCAGCATGTATATTTCATAATATGTGTATGTGCATGAATGTGTCACACCTGCATAAGCAACCAAATAAACATGAGTTTAAAATGCAATTAGTTGTTCTTCTGATGTAACATTTGTGGCAGCTTGGGTGTTACTTGATGCAGTATATTACTGTAACACAGCATATCCAATGGAGCCAGCATCAAACAAACAAAACAATAGTCTATGCCATTTTCTTTATTTCTGTGCTGTTTTATCTTGTGTATTAATGCTTGTAAAACCTCAGCCCTCTAATGCACAATGAAGTAATTGACATCCTTTCTTGTCAGGACAACCTGGGCTTTCACAATATTCATTCTGTAGTGGTGTCATATGAAAGTAGAAAAAACTATATGATCAGAAAGAGAAAGGAAAAGAATAAACAAAAAATGAATTCCACACATACTTATTGGAAACACACAGAAAGTTATTATAAACTTTTTTAGATATTACACTGTTCCTTGAGGTCTTGGGAGTTCGAGGGAAAAGAATAAGGGCTATAACTATGATACAAAATATATTATTTACATTATTTATAAAAATGTCCTGGCATGAAAACAGTTTCTGTTTGCAATGAGGCAGAGAGCCACATCAGGCCTGACATTTCCATGGGGTGTGCTGGTTTTATTGTCTCATTTCCTGCAGTGAACACACTCTCTCCTTCCTCATGAGGCCCATTTGCTGGTCTCAGCTTGTGTAAAATGTGTAAATGGTAATATACGCATTATTTATTACATTTACAGCTGATGTACCGATAGTAGCGATCATACAATGCAGTTGAGTAACCATCATGGTGTAAATACACGCTCTTTAGCACATGGCTCTCCTATTGGACACTGGATTTTAAGGCTGGATGACTCAGCATGAGCCACAGACACAGTGGACGTCTTGTTGGAAAGGCTGAAATGTCTGGTTTTGGGGGGGGTTGCTATCCTTTGGCATTCTGGAGATATTGTCGATTAAGTAAAACATAAACCCATCTATCATATACGATAGCACTGAACCATGTAGCATAAGTATGGAAGTGCTTCCGGACTGTGTTAACAGCTGTGGTCCACTGAAATCCTCTGTTGTGCAAGAGCAACTGCTATTATCACACTATGCATTGTCCACTTTCATTGCACTCAAGAAGAAGACTAAAGCAGAGTTCACATCCTGGTCAAATAACTCTGCAGTAGACATGTGATGCATGCACCTCGGTGAACACACTTTTCACCGACACTGAAAACACACCAGTCACCTGTCCAGCATGATGCTGTTTCACCAGACACATGTCAGCTACACTGTGAGCTCACGGATGAAGGGGGGGGGGGGGGGGAGGGGGGTGCTGCAGCCCAGAAACACAGATTTAAAACACACCATCACCTATCAAAGTATTTCACAAGGAGGATCCAATCCTGACAGGAATACCAAGTAAGGGATGAGAAAAGAGACAGTTTACATGTCAGCTAGCAGCCTCTCTTTCTCTTCCCCAGCATCTGCGCCTGTGTGTTCTCTGCAGTGTGTGTTCCCTCCAATAAACCTGTCTTCCAGTGAAGGAGTCATTTGTCTTTTTTCAGTGATCTTTAACCACAGTTACAAAACACACTCTAATTTTGGTGTAAAAATGGATGATTAGTCTGCAGCCACACTGGAGGCTCTGTGACGCTCCTATGCCAAAGACCAGAGAGAGGTGTGGATACGATGGTAGAGTCACCAACTCTTGAGTCCAAGTTGGTCTTAAGCCCTTGTAGTTTTAATCAAAGTCCAGGTTGAGTCATCATCACCTGAGTTCAAGTCTGAGTCTGCAGTTCTAGCCATGTGCTCTCTCAGGGCTAAACCTTATTTCTTTATTTATTGATGTTATCACATTACTCTGAGGATACTCCCAGTACAAGATAGGTAGGATAGAGTGACTGGCCTTTCAACGAGGGGAGGCTCATTTTCATCATGCATACATTGAACTAACGTTATTAAACATGAACAAGGGAAGGTGAGAATCATGTTAAACTGAAACAAGGAAATGCAATAAAAGTGTGCTCAATGGAAATGAGCTGTATCAGGCAAATACCAACAAGTGAGCAGCAGCTTGTCTCTCCACTTCATTTGCAAAATCCACACTGGGACTGAAGTCCACAATCCTCCAGTGCTGGTGTATGTTTCAAAATCACTGTCAATCAAAAAGGGATTCAGCCTTTAGACAGATCCTCCAATCATCATGCAGAGGCTCAGCATCCAGGCCCCACCCACTGCTCCATTCACTCCCACAGACGCTGACAACATTGCAGCTTTTATCCAATGAGCATCTAGTTTCACTACAGTGAAAAGAAACTGTTGTCTGCTGCCCCATTGAAGTCCATGGACACTGAGCTTCAACAGGTTTAATGCACTGAGACACCACAGGAATGTCTGAGAAGAAAATCAGTCAGTCCACCTGTGATAAGAAGCTGATTCTGAACAAACTCGTCTTAGAGTTGAACGTGTTCTGACACATTTTTAGTCAATGACACGTAAAAACACAACAGTTATATCTGACCATTTATTTTTGACATTTGCTTCCCTTGCAGTCTTAGGGCAGTGTAATGTGGAAGTAACGCAGTGGACACTCCCTGCCCCTCTGTCCGAGCACAAATGTTCCCAGCATGCCTTGAAACATCTTGTTGTGTTTGTTATGCAGTAGTCTGTGTTAATGTGAATATTTCTGTGAAATTACTTGTGTGGTGGGAAATATCCTTTCTCTCTCTCTTTCTCCTTTGTCCGTGTGTGTTTGTGTTTTGTGATGTGTTATATGTGAACGTGTGACGTTCTTGTGTCCAAAAAAAATTCTCCTAAGGGAGACAATAAAAGCAACTAACTAACTAACTATTGCTCATAATTTAAGTTGTTGTGATGAGATCACAATAAGCTGCAGAGCATTTTTACTCATATCCATGTACAAGTCTGTTCTGACTAAGTGCAAGTTTCAGTCCAAGTCCAAGTCAATGCTTAATGTGTCCATTGCGACTTGATTGAGCCTCAAGACCAAGTCCCATAATCCACAATGTAGCAGTGTGTCTATTAGTCTTTATATATTTCAGTGAGCAGCAGCTTCATAGGTAGGTACAGTCAAATAAGCCTTGCACAATAATTAAAAGTAGACTTGCTGTGTGTTTGAGCTTTACTGTGGTAGACAATCATGTTGAAACATCCCATCCGTATGTCCAACAGTTTCAACACTCTGTCATCTCATTATTTTTGCAAGGAAACTTTCTTGTACCTCTGTGGGTTGAACTCTCCGTCTCACTCCTCGCTCTTCAGAAATCCTAGTAACGTGGCGGCCAGGAGATATAAAGCCTGCTAAAGTCCTTACAGAGTGAACTAATGCCCCTGGAAACATTAGCATAGCAAAGGTTAGGAAGGGCAGTGGGCATGATGGGAATACAGGAGACGAGGAAGAAACAAGGAGAATAAGAGAGAATGCCTGCTACTGACACACTGAGCTGAGGCAGAAATGTGAAGAATACTGATGAGTGGTCAACACAAACACTTTGAGCCCTCTGAGACTACTACACAACCATCTTCGTCTTTTCAACACCATCTCTCTTTCTCCCCAATCCTTTATTCTCTGTGTGTCTCTCACAAAAACACACCAAACTCCCTCTGTCTCAGACCTCTTTTCACTTTATTTCCCCCTTTTTTTTTAGCCTCTGTGTTGCAGGCTGCCCATCCCATACCAATGCCGTCCACAGCAGGAAGATTGATGGATAGTTGGATAGGTGTTTGAAATGATGGATAGATGAATAGATATTGTGGGTGAGTGGAGATGGATGGCAATTAAGCTGGATGAATGGATGGATGGGCATTTTAATGGGTGGGCACAAAGATGGATTGGTGAATATTTGGGTGGATGACCTGACTGATCAATGTTTCTGAGTGAGTTGCTGGATGTACCTGTGCTTTAATGCTCCTGTCATGTTTGTCCACCACTTAAAAAATGAACAGGCAAAAGCCTGTGTTTACTCAAACCTGTGGGGTGACATGGGGTTGTACAAGAATGTGTGTGAACACGTCGGCTGCCTCACACTGAGTTTATTAGGGATGGAGTGGTGTATGAAAACACTGTCTCAGTCCGGCGCGCCTGTAGTACGGAGGAGTGTAGCAGGCGCTCCATTGTGGAACCTACCCTGCCTCTCTCTCTCTCAAACACATTGACAACGGACCTGTCTGTGAACAACCCCCCCTCTCCTCTGCACACTCTGAAGCCTGCTTTAAAGAGAGATCCCACTATATGCTGGATTTGCTTGTTTACACGTAGGCTCTCCCTTTTCCACAGGCGTCCATCCGGCCCTGTGACTACGTCCTCCACTGCTGAATCAAAACATGAGCATGTGCAAGACAAACATGTTCAAACAATGGGTGCAAACTTTGCAACAAGTGGCTGAAAGTGAAACAGTAAAAGTGTTGAAGCCACGTTTTTCAAGTGCTTTATTGGACAAGTTATAAGAAGTATTTGGCAATAAAAATAATTGCATTGGAGCACCTTATTGTATTATTATAGTATTAGTTTATAAGAAATTTAAGAAAGCAGATGGGGGGGTGGGGGGGGGCCTTCTTTCTTCATTTTTAACATGACAAAACAAGACATCATTGAATTTTGTATACATTTTATATAAACATTTATACATGTGCACTGAACCAGTAACCATGACCAAAAAACCATGCTATGAACCAAACCACACACACACACACACACACACACACACACACACACACACACACACACACACACACACACACCCCACGGGCACTGTGTTCTGGGAATTCAGTCTTCAGTCTGACATATACATGCTGGTATGATTTCAATATGACATCAACAGGTCTTTGCTCTGTCTATATTAAATTAATATATAGTCAATTGCGTTTTACTTAGTGTTGTCTTTGCAGAGAAAATGGAGCTTTGAGAAGTAAAACTGTCCATAAAAGTATTAAATGTATTCCAAAGATTCTCATACATTTGACATGGAGAAACTGGCTGTACCAGATCTATATCACATGACAAAAATGGGGAAATGATCTGTGAAATGGCCAATAATGATCCTTATACAACTTAAAAAGAGACAATGAGAAGTCTGAACATCAAACACTAATATCGTCCTGATCTAAAGAAAAAGCATTAGATAGTATCTCCAAAGCCATGTGACAAGTGTGGTCATGACTCAGTCCATTCATAAGATCTCTCTTATTCCTGGGAGAGAGACATGATCTCTTGTTTCTATGTATTGATGTTTCAGTGTTCATAGTCTGGTCTGATAAAGTGACATATTAACAGGCCTACAGCAGGAATTAAAACAGCTTTTAGCCGTGCAGAATATTATGTGCATATTGTGCACTGATGACAATTCTCAACCATGAAGGTGGCTGAGGTGCTACCAGAAAAGCAGTACCAGGTACCAGATTCCAGGTACTTTGACCTAATGGAAACACAATAAGAGCAAGCAGAGTCTAGTCGAACTGGGACCACATAGTGGAAACGTATGTCATCTTGATACCATCTAAGGGATTTATAAAGAGTATTCAGGTGTATGGTAAGGATGAGACGTCTGACAGCCCTGCACAGACCTGTCTTGTCTGTTGTGATGATTTCCAATCATCCGCCAAGAACAAAACATAACGATCACATGGTCTTTGAGCCTGCCAGAGGTTATTTCTTCATTAATCTGCCCTCCCTTGGCACCTAGTAATCTACTTGATGTGGCTCAAGTAATGAGGCATCCCAGGCTCAGTTTCCCTTCAGCAGCCAGGGAAGAGTGACAAACTCTCCTTCTGCTACAGGACAAGGAATTTGTCAAATTACAATTTTATGTGTTATATGGATCTCAAAGGCAGGTGTTTATGGGATTCTGCACAGTGAACTCCTTGCTGGGGCCATGTTGCTGAACCCTCGGGGGCACCTTAATAGCCCTTTTCAGAATGAATCAATACCATGCATCAAAAACACTGATCAAAGAATCCAGACAGCATCTTCTGCCTCCCTCTAGCTTCACAAAACCAGCTGCAATTGTCAAATGGTGGATACTGGAAGACTGGCTTGGTCTTTTCTGTTATAACAGTCAGCTCAGCTGTTTCAGCAGGGTGACAGATATTTTTTGAAACTGTGATGCACCAAAAAACTGGAACCAAAAGCCAGTGAGATGGTTAAAGGTGATGACAGAGCAGTCTGGTCACTAAATAAATGATTGGTGGATAAAGTGTAACATTGCTGTGTGTATTTTCTCTGTGTGCTTCCCACATAATCCTCCTCCTGGTGGGCTGGAAAGTCAGTGAAACGACATTTAGACAACGTGACACTAAACTCTCTGGATTGGAACAAACAGAAATGAAATTCTTTGAGCCAGAATGTCAGTTTCTCTATTTAAAATGGTCTTGCCTGTCGAATCTGTGGCAAGGGAAACAGTGATATTCTCCAAGGCAATAACACAAGAGTTTCTCCATTTAAAAACCCATTCTCAGCTTTGTTTGTGTAAAAACAACATTCAGACTGCTGTGCTCCAATCCATTCCTTCACACTCTAAGAGTGCAACATATGTACCCCTGGGAGATGGCAGGTACTGCTGCAATTGCAAGGGTCAATTTATCTCTCTCATTCAGACCAAGTAAATTGCCCCAGATTTCAGACTGCCAGCTCATATAACCTCCTCAGTACTTTATATTGTTAGGAAATTTCAAGAAGTGTGGGTTCACTTCTCACAGTCAAACTGAAGTCCCCACAGTTGAGTGTCATTTAAGTGTCAAGTTCAAATTTGTTTTACTTTGACCTGAGTAGACACTCTCTGTATCTCTCATTTGGTTCAGTTGAGGCTGATGTGACTGACTAATTTCAGACGTTTTGATTCACACTCCTGTATTGATGCAAACCCCGCACCTAATGGAAAAGCTCGGCTCATTAAGAAGCAGTGTTGTGTATGGTTTTGTGGCCGGGAATAGAAAAGCAAATTTTCGAGTGTGGCTTTCTTCAGCAGCACAGTATCCAGATGCAACGTACAGCAGCTTGGTATTTTTTTTGGGGGGGGGGCATTTTTGCCTTTATTGAATAGCACAGTGTATAGAGACAGGAAATGGGGAGGAAGAGAGAGGGGGATTCACATGCAGCAAATGGCAGCTGATGCAGGATTCGAACCAGGGCCGACTGCAGCAAGGACTATAGCCTCTGCATATGGGGCGCCCGCTTAACCCACTGCGCCACGCGGCGCCCTGCAGCTTGGTATTTTTTAACGCATACCTCAGACAATTTCAGTGGACTGAAGCTACAATAAGTGTCACCAACAGGGTACACAGGGTCCAAATGCTGTGAGACATGGAACAGCATGTTTCCTCCAGCCTGTAAACCTATGAGTAACACCAAACTGGGATAAAAGCCTCCGTTAAGCCTTTTGCCTTTTGTTGAGTTGTTGAGTTCTGTAAAAGTAACTGTACAGTTTAGCACAAATACACTTGGACCAGATGCAGCATTAGTGAAAAATAATGACCAATTCTGCAGACAGGCACCATGGGAACTGCAGCACCAATCTGTCCTTGTCAGAGTGAAGTTTAAATGGATCTGACTGGCCTTCAGTTTGCATTATTCATTCATTGATCTAGCAGAATGCAGTTTTTTACAGGCTGTACCGACGCTGTGATGGATGTAAAATCTGTGTATTAAGTGTTCAAGAGCATCACTGTCAAAAGAGTCAGAATCTGTGATGGAAGTTTAGTCGTCCAAACTCACCAGCCAGGCATGTTGTGTATTCATAATATCTGATGTGATCCTGAGGAGCGTCTTCTGCAGGACCTCCGGTATCATGGTGACAATAATGAGATGTATGTAGAGCAGTGATGGTCTGGTGGATGAACAAAAACATTTTTTTCTCCTGCCACATTTAGGGAAATATCTGTTTTAGGTCCAAATAACCTGCTCAAGATTCTCAGGGTGATATTGAAGACGCACAGTTGAGGTTTTTCATGCACGCTTCGGAGGACAATGTCTAAAAAGGTATGGCCCTTCGCTTTCTTATTGGCCAAAATGAAATGAGGCAGTCTGTTAGCTGTTAAAATGAGCTGAAACCCTTTACCTACATTCAACAGTATAATCCTCAGGCTCTCTGTCAATGTTGATTGCTGCCATATTGTCTTCGTCAATGACAGGGAATGACTATACCTGTTCAGACCTGTCACCAGGGCTCATTTTTTAAGTGGGCATATGGTCAACTACATTTCATATTGCTATGCTACTGATAGTAATATTTGTGCAGATCTGACCCACAGCTACTGAGGTTGCAAACATCCTCATCAAACTGGATTGATTTAAAAGGTTCCGACGCACACAGAGCAGCAAATGAGATACTACAGTCTGTGACCTATGTGATAATCTCATTATTCCACCAACACATATGACCAGCCTAAATGTAACACCAAGCGCACTGCTGCCTGCTAAGCACACCACGGCAGATGATGACGCATTACAATATCACATGGTCATAATATACACATAGAAACAGAATCATCATGAGAAAACAGCAGCGGACCATTCTCAAGTAACCACCGATTGTTCCTGCCACACAGACACACACACACACTCTGAATTTACCGTGAATGGAGCTCTCTCTCTTTTCATTAACTTCTGTTTTTAGTACCCCTGACAAACACCATTATTCTTCTGTTTTATTGTCTTTATCTATAAGGAATATGGAGGTTGTATCTTTACTAGATGTTAGCAGAAACTAATAAATGATGTGTAAGGAATTTAACAACAAATTTCCAACAATATCTGCGATCCAGTAGCCACTATGAGGTCAGGGTGCAGGCCTGGCCATAGCGAAGGTGGCTGTACCTGTTGGACCCTTCAATGCCCAGGTAAAGGAGGATGCAGGAGCAGAGCTGGTTCTTGATAATAATTCCCTGAATCGATTCACTTCTGATTCACAACTTACCGATTCAACTCAACATCATAAATATTTCAGTTACAGTGTCAGCTTTGCTTAGATTCTCAGTGAGCTTATTCTGTTAATTGTTCATTAATCAACCAATGTTTCCATTAGGAATGGACCCTTGGCAGTTACATTGATGCACCTTGTGTTTAACATGGCCAGCCGTTTACAGGTGCAGCTCAAAAACTAATACATGTAATGTGCTTTGATAATGTATCAGTGCAACAGCTACACTGTGTATGAACAGGTTCTCAATCTAAAGATGCATCCATCTTTAGAGTTGCTGGTGACTTCACTGAAAACTTCTCTGTCATGTATTTTCTCTCAGGTGTAGTGCTGTTTGATCACCTACTGGAGCTTAACCATGGAGCATGCACACAGTGAAGCTGTGGCACTTTTCCTGCAGGTTAAATACATTTACCTCCTTCTCTTAAGCAAATGAAGCCACATAGGAAACATCCACTCAGGCAACGGTCCAGCTAAGCTAACAGGCTGGGCTATGAACTTGCTGCTAAGGTAGTTTTCATCTCCAGCAGCACAGTCTCCGAGTTTCATAGACTGACTCTGTCATGTTTCTCAGTAAAATAAAGTGTCAGAAGAGTGTGACTGATGAATTAAAGGACATTCATATCTTTTCATCCTTACTAATAAACCATATAATTCACTGTGCAGCTCAGGGCCGCAGCATCATTTCAGTGACCAGTTCTGCTTGTGACAGCGCAGACATTCACAGGAGTGTATTAAAACATCAATCTTGGCTGTATCAATATCAGATTATTTAAACGAAGATCAATCTTAATCAGGTAATTGATTTTTTTTTTTTTTTTAAATCCCAGCCCTTTGAAGGAGATGGTCATTGACAAAATAAGTGCAGCCTCAGAAAGTTGTGGTCCCTGAAGTATGACACGGTCACTGACAGCCACTCATTAGGGAAACATAGAGCGGCTCTTGCGTAAAAGTCCTTCGTCGATCACCCATCCAAAGTACCCAACCCCCTCCCTCCCACTGTGGCTCTTGATGCTGCGTCACCTATAGCTTGCTCCTCTGCTCCCATCATTACTACAGCCACTGTTGATGTCCTAGAAGCTGCTGGCAGGTAACTCATATGAAATACAACTATTAATGTCAGCCTGCAAAACTAATGTGCTTCAGTAACTGGGTGCAAAATGTACTCCAGTGACTACAGCTGATGGACTCTAATATTTCAAGGTAAAATTTCATTTTGGTACCAGGCTACTTCCAGAGCAGAGCAATGCACACACAGAAAAAAAACTAATTGAATTTGCTGAATGTTATGTTAGGTGATTGGCAGCTGGGACGTTCAGACCCAGTTGGGAGCAGCGTGCCATTCACAGTATTATATCTCTGATTGCTTTCATATGCCACTGTTCTCCTTACAGAAGTAGTGATGACCCTTTAACTGGCATTAGCTTTGCCTTGACCTGCACTGAGCTCAGATGAATTAGTAACCCCTGTATAAGATGTGCATAGAGGAAACACTCATCATCTCTCAAAAACACTGATAAACAAATTGAACACACTTTAGCTGAGACTGCAGACAGAGTTGTGTTAACATTTCCACAAACACTGTTTCTCTGTAGTGTAGACTACAGCTTAATGTTTCCAATTCCACTTTCCGTGAATGACATTTATGCAGTTGGACTTGTAGAAAATGCAAATTGGAGTGGATGACATATATATATTTTAATGAGAGTGGGAGGTCTGAGCAACAGTCTCGCTTAGCATGTAAACTACACATACACACAAACTAGTCCATTAGATAAGCTGACATTTGCCTTTGCAGTGATTTTAAAACAAGCGTCCACCTACACATGCATTTAATAAATCATTTCATCGTGTTTATGTAAATATGCAGATTTAAAGTTTATGTAAAGATGATCCAACATCTCTGTAGTGTCTGGCTTCTTCTCTTGACTGTGACCCAAGTCTGCTAGCTGAAGAAATGTCTGTAATGTAATGAAAACACAGGTGATATTGTCTGCACATACTGAGGGTTCGACCAGTCTTTATTAAGTTTCTGCTGTACGGAATGTGGCATAAATTACTTTGGGTGTTAATTTCAAGACTACATTATGACTATATCACATGAAAGTGACAATGCTTTAATGTTTAATCATTGTCAGTGTCATGAACTGCAATATATTTATTGTCATTTGTGAATTTAAGAAACAAAAACTCTCAAAGTAGTTTTACATCTCCTCTCTCAGACTTCTGTCTGGAACTCCAGCAAATGTCAACCAATCAGAGGACAGAAGCCTCTGAACTCCTCTTCTGATTGGCTGACTGTTTTTTCTGAGTAGATTTCAGCTAAACATTCAGAGAAACCAAAGGTTGCATGGTGGGTGTAGGCGGACGAGGCTTGGGGTATGGTTGGAGGCAGTGACTTCTTTTGTGACATCATAAAGTCACAGAAGTCCTGACAGCTTGTTTTAAGGCACAGTTTTGGAAGACAGGTTGTGTATGCTTTGAGGTTTTGACGCTTTGATGGTATTAATGTTGAAACTAATATAGACCCAAACCTGCTTTATAATCAAACACATTGACATCTACCCTCATACTGTATTAGACCTTTAAATCAAAGAAAGTTTTAGTAGATGTAGTACTTTCAACATGATAGAACAGGGTCTTCTATGATACCCACTTTTTTAAATGGGAACAGATTAAATCATTTGGCCCAGATAGAGAGTAGCACACAGAGTTGATGAGGGAATGAAATATGTTCTTGTGGAGCATATTTTCAGGGTGTCTGCGAGGACTGAACCAAATGAGCAACACAGTTGTTCAGTTCAACAATAGGGGGTGCAAGTTCTTTCTAAATCTGGTCCCATCTGCATAGATTTAACTTTCAGTTCCACCCTGCAGCCAAACTCTAATTCCACTTTACTTTTTTCTGTTGTGTGTCTTATTTTCGAAGGTTTACCTGCTATACTTCTACGAAATGTTTAATAGTTATTTGGGGACACTTCATGCTCTCAGCAGCCATTTCCCAACAGATAGATGGAATGACACATGATAAGACTAGATTCATTCATCGTCAGTGATTTAATCCCAAGGCCACCATGGCACATGATTTTCTTTTCTTTTTGGTGATAGTTAAAAGGATAAACAAACAGAACAATATATATTTTCATTAAGTTCTTGTGAGAGGAAGAATTGGTTCATTAAAATCCAGTCTTGGAGAACAGGGTTGAGTCTGTAGTGACATTTCAGTGGCTGCTCGCTCTCTACCTGGAGGTCTGAAGGTCTGGTGCACAGAGGAAGCAGCCTTGAAGCCATTTATCAGTGCTCCACTGCACCCTGACGCCTTGTGAGGCCATGTCGCCGCTCGCTGTGGTTTCTTTATTTCCACAGTGTCACCCTGGTGGACTCATTTTCTCACAGCAGCTGTCTCGACCTTGCCTCCTGCGTGGACCTTGGCCGAGCAGTCTGGTTGTTCAGGCTGATTAGAGCTGGCAGTGTTGGCCTGTTAGGAAAAACAAACCCTCTGAGGCTCTGACCTCCGGCTGCTCTGCAAGGCAGGATGGGAAAATAGTGGTTGTGCCACCTCTGTGTGACTGTCTGTCCACCTGCTATCCACTGCCACTGAATCTGGTCTAGAAATTACATCTTTATACTGTGAAACTGCAACAGTGAATGCACTTTGTGGAGAACATTACATATTCTATTAACATGAATGAGATCATTTAAGGAGTTGTCAGTAAGGTACATCTCCCTTGAGACTCCAGCATTATGTTTTTCCCACCCCTCTTTATTTCCCACTAAGCATGATTCACCGCACAAATGTAGGACACTTTGTAGTTTCATATTTCCCTCCCTGCAAATGAATACATGAAATTGTGACTGTTTGTATGCATACAGTATATACATATACCCCCATACACGCAGACATTCAAACATACCAACAAATCACTGAAAATTTAAATCAGTATGGTACCAAAGAAAGTACTAAAACCTGGAGTTCCTCTAATGACCACAAGAGTGAGTCTCTAACAGTGATTCACAGACTCCCATGTTAAACTGTCCAACTGTACAGTAGAAATAAACATGTTTACAGCCAACACCACCTGCTGAACTGTTTGGTCTCTACAGCACTTTTTCCTCTCCATGACAGGTGATGAATCTTTATACAACTCACCTGTTTACATTTTATTAAGGCTTGAATTTCTGTGCAATTGAGGGCGTGGCCTGTTTGACTGACAGGTGGGTGAGCATATGCTTACCACAAACTGGTATGCACCAAAATCTCACCTCCACATGACCCTCCTCTGTGGCCATTTTTGGATTAGTTGGGTATGAGTCAAAACTAGGAACAGTCATGGTGCATTGTGGGAGTCCACCATGGAAATCACTCATTACTCACTATATGGTGTGCCATATGGTGAGTTCTGCATGCAATTATTTATGTATGAAGTTTATTCAAAGATGAAATTGAAAACCCACTTGTTTCCTCTGGTGAGCATCACAAACACAAACTCAGTCCAGGTATCCAGGAAATAAAGGTAGATGGCAGAAAACACTTAAAGTTTGACTCCACAGTATATTCAGAGTTGTCAGACGGTGGTTCCAGTGATGTTCCCCACTGGAAAGTAAAACATCCAATTTCCCTGCTCTTCAGGGGAGTTATACTTTCTCAGTACCAACAGATCTTAGAGAGGAAGTAAACTGATGAAATTCAACAAGATGTGCTGCCACTGGAAAATTCATGTTTTTGCATCTACTCTGAGCAGCACAGGTTTTCAGCGCTTGTCACTTCTTTCCAACATATGACAGGACCAGTGGTAAGATGAATGAGCGATTTGTTGGTGACATAGGAAATCACCAGCCTGAAGGCCTTTACACATCAGGGACGTGACCAATAAAAGACCCAAAAATGCAAACTATTGGCTGGCAAATATTTAGCATCATAACCATTCATAGCAGCGGCGATGAATATTCGACACAGTGTCAGGTTGGTGGTCCGATTCCAGGCTTCTCCAGGCTGCATGCTGAAGTGTCCTTGGGCAAGGCACTGAACCCTGACTTGGCCCCCGATGTGTGCACAGAATGAGTTTGAATGGGTATGTGGCGTGATGAGCGGGGAGAATCAATTAATTGGAATTCTGGAAAAATTTGAGTCCTGCACAACAGCGCCACCTGGGTCCAAATGCGCCCAGTCACAGATGGTGATTAGAGTATAGAAATAAATATTTACTTATCATTCATTTATACTAAACATCACAATTAGCACAAGTCATTCAGGGACAAATTCAAACAGTTGCTGCAACACTTTAGCCAAGTATCTTCTGTGACAATAAATCAGAGACACGGTGGAGAAAAAACAAACAAACAAGAAAGAAACAAAACAAAGGACTCAAACACAAAACAAAAATGGAAACAAAACCCTCAGTTCAACAAGAACGAATCATGCAACAATAAAGAAAAGAAACAAAACATGCAAACTCAGTTAAAGTAACAAGAAAGTTCATCAGCGCCACAGTCCATAGGATTCAACAGAGTAATAGCACAGTGGGGAGCAACCAAATTACAGTGCTACTGAAGCTACTTTAAAACACCAGACATGAGTCACCAAGACAAACCAGAGTGGAACCTCAGTCACAAAGCACAGGACACAGGGGAGAAGACAGCAGTAGGAGTCCCGGTGCACTGGAGAATGAGCATCACAGCGCACCGCCAGGCCAATGTGCCTGTAAAGCACGCACACATACAACAGAAATTACATGTTATGTTTAGAAATACATGAATGAAAAGGTGTAACCTGACGACAGGCCACCTACCACAGAGCTTCAGCACAGCCTCCCCGACGGAGAGGAGATGGAGAGCAGCAAGCCACAGTTTAACACTGCTGAGAGACCACAACAAGTAAAAGTTGGTGGCCAGCTGGCGAGCAGAGTTACAGCCGCCGATAAGGTGAGCCAACATACCTGTGGAGAGCAGACCAACCGCGCGGACAGCTCAAACTGCAAGGCACAATGAAGAGCAGGTGTCATGCCCCAAGACCACATGATACCTCAGAATAATACCAGGCAAGAGGGACTTTGAAGAAGATGGAGGGGATCCGGCAAACATCGGCCACACTGACCGCCACACGGTCCGGACCAAGCAAACGCCAGCCCGAGGGAGACAAAGGAGCCAACTGAGCACAGGGACAGCTGTGCAGCTAACATACCAGAGGCTCCGCCTGTCAGTCAGCGCGGCGGAACCACACCTGATGCGGGGGGGGGGGGCATCCAGGTAGCTTTCAAACACTGTGTCTAATGCTGTATGAATGTGTGTATGAAAGGGTGAGTGAGACAGTGTAAAGCGCTTTGAGTGGTCTGAGTGACTATAGAGAAGCGCTACATAAGTGCAAGTCCATTCACCATTGTCCTTCATTTCATTGTCTCTGTAACGTTGGTGTGGTGGTGAGAGACACCTCACTGCAAAAACATATTATGTCACATTTTCACCGTGGTCTGTGTGAAAGGAGTCCTGATGAAACCCAGAGTTTGAAAAAGGAGCTCAAATGACCGGCAGGAAAAATACTTGCCCGGCTGGCTAAGAGCTTGTTTGGTTGGGAATCCAGTTTTGTGTCACGCTGCTTCTTTTCTCCCTCAGGGAAGAATCACCACAGTTTGTTGCATGATCAGGATTTTATTGATTTATTTAGTTAGTTATTGTTTTTTATTTTCTGTTCAGGACAGTCTTTTACTCTGTGGCTTCATATTGGCCCAAGCTTTAGACACACATACGCAAATAACAAGGATTAAACAGATGTCTGAGACATTCAGTACAATCTCTGGCCAATCTCTCACTCTGTACCAGTCTGCCCTCTCTTTTTCATCTGCCTCTGTAGTGCTGTGCTGAGTACAGGATGTACTGCCGCAGTGTTGAGGTGTCAGCTTTCCTGCTGCCTTTCTCATCTCTTTCTTCATCTCTCTCTCTCTCTCTCTCTCTCTCAGCACACTCCTCTTTCCTCTGTCTGTCCTCCCTTCCCTCCTCTCGCACTCGTCTAATCCTCTCTTAACTCCTGCCTCTCTCTCCACCCTCTCCTCTTCTCTCTGATTTATTGAACTTCCTCGACTCTCTCTCTCTCTCTCTCTCTCTCACTCTCTCTCTCTCTCTCTCACTCTCCCTCCTTGTCATCATGGTTCTCTCCTGTTGTTCATCCACCTCCTCTCGTGTGTGAAGAGCTCACTCTGGAGACACGCATAAGTAAATATGAACATGCATGTGCACACTCGCATTTGCATAATTACTCTCCATTTGTCCCACACACACACACACACACACACACACACAGAGTGAGGCTGAGAGTGTTGATTACCATTGTTGCTGATGAAGTGGCTTCCGCTGGTCTCAGATGGGGAAAAAAGAGAAAACTGCAGAACAAGGGGGCAAATGTGACCAGTGAATTCAGGCTCTGCTCAGTTTCCTCCTTTTAATGTGTGAGAGAAGAAGAATGTCTGATGTGGTTTTGTGGAGGATGACAAGCGGAAACACTGAGCAACCTAAGAGAAAGGATTTATGGTTAGGAGGAGGAAGATGATGATATGTGAGAGCCAGTGGATTTTATGTCTCATAAAGCCAGAGCCATGACAATTATCTTTGTGTTTGCTCCACAGTCTTTCATGTTTCCACAGCTGCAGACTCTGACGTGAGGTGGAATTAAAATATTTAAATAAATTAAAATAAAATAAATCATTGTGTGATATTATTCAATTTTAATTTTTTTTTACATAGGTGTTTTACATAAGTGTTGTTGATGATCTGTGTAACACAGTGTAGTATGCTGTATATGCTGCTCATGATCCAAAGCAGCTGGAGTCTGAGAACTCCAGAGGATGTGAGCAGAAAGTGGACTGAGGCCAGACCATGGCTCAGGTGGACAGTAAAGAGAGCCGAGTCATCTTCCAACAATAACTGTGGTCACAGGTTATCTGACCGCACATGGTCAGCTCTAAGTTCAGGGGTGAACACACCGAAGAACCTTGACAGCACATCTGAGAGCACATGCAGAGGTGGTCCAGACCACACGTGACCACGGCCTTTTAGCAGTGAGGGATGGTTTCCCTAGCCACACTGAAGGACCAACTGCTCTGATGTCCTTGTCCTCCCTCACACGTCTCATTAGTCCAGAGTTTCATCTTGAACAGAAAATAATTTACTATTTCAAACTGTCAGTGAAAAAGGTTTTGGCCTTTGTATGTTCTCTTCAGGTTCTCCAGCTTCCCCCCACAGTCCAGAGACATGTGCAGTGAACTGGAGTCTCTGTGTTGACCATGGTGTGCGAATGTGAGTGTGTTGTTTATGTCGATACTGTGATAGACTGGTGACCTGTCCACCGTGTACCCTGCCCTCGCCTGTCAGCTGTGATTGGTTGGTGGTATAGCCAACAGACGAATAGCTGTGAAATGTCTCACCTTCTCTCTTTTCACGGTTTCCTCCATCTCTTTGTTTTATTGAACTAAATGCATTTTAATAAGCATCGCTCTAGATTGGAACCATAACAGTTCATATTTGAAACACATTTCATTGTTAACTTTTCACTGAGGACATGTTTGGCAAAAATGTCATTACCATGATTATCTTTTACATCAAGGATAGTAAAAACCACCTCGTGGTAAAACGCTCTGCAGTTCAGCAGCACAACAAAGTCTCCAAATGATCATCATATGGTCTGAAAAATTCAACATCTTCATCAAAGTGTATTCCACTGCCTGAGCTTCTAAGGACATTTAGACCAGTTTAAACTAGTGTTACATTGTTTTCATTGGAAGCGGTGACATGCATAAAAAATTTAACATTTCAAAAATGCTTATTGACTTTACAGTGACAGCAAGAAAGAAGAAATCACAGAAGATTTGTCCCAGCTTCCAGCAGACCGACTGATAAGAAAACACACAAAAGCTAATGAGCACAGCACAGACTTATCCTCAGAAAATCAAAGCAGGACATGAATGAACAAGCTCATTCATGTGTTCTCACAGGGTATGGGTCCCAGATGAGGTCATGTACGAAGAGGAGAGCAGAGTGATTTGTGCACTGTGTATTAGATCAGATTTTACTGAAAGCCATGAGCACACCAATCAGAAGCTGAGCAGGGAAATGAATGACTCGGCCAAGTCTAAATTTAGAGGTGCATCTTTTCAGTAAATCTGAAACATTTGTCCAGGCTCAAAAATGATGTATTGAGGGAAAAAAACAAAGCCCTTCCCTAATATCTTCTCTAATATCGACTTTATCTTCATCAGACGAGGAGGCAGGGAGAAGCAGGTGCAGGAGCATATGTTCATGCATCTATGCTGGCAGATTTTTTTGGTCATCCTGCTCATTCCACCACTGTTATACAAGGTAGAAGGTGGAAAAATTCATCTGTGGCACGGCCTCTCATTATTCTCTAGCTGAAAACAATGATTATCTGGTTGGCTGTCTGCTTTCTGCCAAACATGAAGACAACATAACAAAACTGTGGGTGGATAGTTTTTATTCTCAGTGGGAATGAATCAACTGTAGTGTTGCCTTTTCCTGCCTTCTTGCTTCAATCCTCATGAGGAGACGGAGAGATGTTCAGTAGTGCTCAGGGGAGCTCTGGTGTAGGATTAATCCTTGGGTTTGAAACTGACATGTAGCATTTTGCTCCTCTTCCTCTCTCCTGACCTTCCTATCACTCTCCGCTGCCTCATCTATATAACACAGTGTAATAGTAACATCTGTGTGCAGAAAGGTACATGCTTTATCTACTGCTACACAGTAAACACAAAACATTCAACAGTGAGATACTGTTACACCTGAAGGATGTGTGCAATTGTCAGCCATACTTCACTCCTAATTTGATGAACCGGAGAGGAAATTTTGACTTCACTCTCAACATTGTATTTCGACTTAATTCTCAACTTTGTGTTTTGACTTTATTCTGGACATTTTAGCTTCATTCTCGACTTTTCTACTTTTTTCTCGACATTTCAACTTTATTCTTGAAGTGCATAATGAAAAACAGATCTCCCTCCTCTCGTTTTTTTTGGCCCTAATACTCTTCTGTAGCTCCAGGCCAACATTAGAGGATGGAGAGGTTCCTTCAAATTAAAATAGGGCCCTAAATTTGTTAGATGTGTTAAAACATCCTATTTGCATAGGCCTGAAGATTAGTGAGGGATAGACCCTTGAGATGAATCTTCTCGTTTTCAAGTCCAGAGACACACACAGGTACAATTACAATCACATTTGATATTCAATATAAAACATGTGTAAAACATACACATTCAATGTTCACAGAGGCTCTCATATTCCATCCAGCCCGTCCAAACACACCCTGCGCCGACCCTCTGCCCTTAGAGGTACATATCAGTCATAACAGAAGTAAAAATATACAGCAAGCAAAAGTTACAGTTAACGGGCTCTAATTTCGTAGACCTGGCGCAAGAGAAGCGCAGCAGGGTGTGTCCAGGCACATTTTGCATGTTTTGTGCGCTGCGCACCCCAGCACAAGTCCTCCTCTTTCCCACCTCCGTCCCTCCTACCGGCGCAAGCGGGAAATAGGGAGGGGAGAAGATGTGAGTGGGTTTACAGTTTATCTTCATTGGTTTGGCTCATTTCTTGAAACAAAAATCACATTCTCAAAATAACATGACAAACCTCCAAACCACTTGGCAGTTCACCTCTTGGTAGTTCACAACAGAACTGAATTCTCATTCATTTCATCAAATTGCAAATGTCTCAGTACATCAGTGATGTACAAATGATTAAGTACAGTTAGCACAGTTAGCCTACAGTTAGCACAGTTAGCCTACATTTAGCTCTGTTTCCAAGTGAATAGATCTTGTTGATCTAAACTGATTGTTGATTCTCAGTCTAATGGTTGTTCTCTCAGCATCACGTCATTGTAGAAGTCATCACATGCACAATCGTCTGTTCAACTGTCAAAATGAGTCAACAACATAATACCAGGGCTGCCAAGTTTCAGAAAATGACAGGAGTGGGACTTTAGTGCCATGATGCACTCGGCCGCGGCGAAAAAAATTGGCCTTTTTTAACATTGATTTATACCTTAAGACTGATGTCCTCACCTCCATGCCAGCTGCTCTCCCTGCACTGTGGCCTCCTAATGCTAGTCTTAATTAACCAGAAATTAGAAATGCAAATTGTAACAAGAATTTTGACAAAAATACATTTATTTGTCAATATTTCATTTCAAACGCTCCATCATTTAGCTGGGGACATGTCTTCTGTTGTAGGTGTTGGTTGCTGATTTGGATGATTTGATGACAGAGGCAGGGGCTCCCACTTAAAGCACTGTGGCTCGAGGCTCGCCATCTTCACTGTCATTATTGATGACAGGGTTCCCTCGAGAGCCAGACTGTTGCGGGTCTTGGTCTTGTTCAAACCAACCAGAGAGAAAACTCGTTCTGCATCAGCGTTTGAATGAGGAAGTACCAAGACCAACTTGGCAATACGAGACAGCCTGCCAAATCTGCTCATACCATACAGTACATATTAACTAGGAAACTCAAGGAGAAACAGCGAATCAACAGTGAATAAAACTGGGTAGTTACCTACCGTCCGTCCTCTAGTGAGCAGGAGAACATCGGGTTTTAAATGTCGGCGCGGTTGTGTGTGAAAATTGTTAGAGACACCAAGACCCGCCTCTTCTTCTTCTTCTTCTTCTTCTTCTTCTTCTTTGGTTTTGATTGGCGGCTGGCATCCAACTTCTGATTGGTGTATATTGCGTGGTGCCTTCCGTGGTTGGTTAGATTTAGGCACAAAGGTAAATATAGAGTATTGGATGGGGAAATATAAGCGTGAGGAATGTCAAGTGTGGCGTGTGGTGTGAGAATGGGTCAAATTGCGTGACTGTCACACTCAAAGCGTGAGGCTTGGCAGCCCTGATAATACCATGAATACCACAGATGAATCTGTTGGAACATGTGATAATTGACAGTCAGGTGAAACTAGAACGTGACTCACGAAGGAGGAGTTTCACACATCTCAGATGACCAATCAAACAGCATGTTTAGTTACCTGACAGGTGCTTGTTTATATATTATGCTGTATAGATTTTCTTTTTACTCTGGTGTATGAGTGCAGTGTGTGATGGCTGGTACTGTAAAATCCCTTTTTTTCCAGTTTTATAAACTGTTAGCTAGACAAAAAACTACTACAGTAACCACTGTCAATGAAGGACTGGGCTAAGACTGAGAGGTGGACCTGAGGGACATCTCAATGGTCCTCTGCCATAGTGACAACATCTAAACATTTTGACTTGCAGTGCTCACACAATGCCAAGGGACAATGCATTTTGGGGACACTGACTATTTATATGAGGATGGAATTTGGTTTTGACACACAAGTGAAGTGTTTTGGGAGAGATATGAGCTTTTGTAAGTGAGCTGTGGTGTTGTGCTGAACTGTAAGACTGATTTGCCAAATTATTTTAGAGTTTTGAGAATGTAATTTCTGTTTCAAGAAAATGAGCCAAACCAATGGAGAACAACTGTAACACAGATCTTCAGATCTTCACCAATCAAATGAGCTCCTCTCCTCTCTTTTAAATCCTCTGTGGGCGGGGCACACTGCAATTCTGTCATTTTATATTTCGACATGAACAAAGGAGGCAGCGACACCAGACAGCCAGACTTCTCCCAGGAGGAAACTGATGTTTTGGTCCAGGAGGTCCAAACTCACAGTGGCTGAATATATGGTAACATGAACAGACCTCCATGGACTGATGAAGCAGAAGTAGTCTGGAGGAGGTTACTGATCCTGGTAATCAGGTTTGTCCTGATACACTGAGAACCGTTGGCCAGTGTAAAAAAAAACTAATAAAGACGCTCACATTTAGAAACCTATATTTAAACCTGTGTAACAAAGATGAGCAGTGTTCACAGATCACAACATAAACAAATACCATGTGTAACAGGGATGAAATCTGAAGCACCTGTGTGTAAAGGAGGCAGCACCAAGCTCCGTGGCCTGGTCCTTGTCGGTGAGCGACTCTCTCTTTCTCTTTTCTTTTGAATTCTCTGAGATGAGCGATGCTGAATATATCTACTCACTATCTGATGCCGAGGCTGTTTGTGGCTGAGACAGATGTGAACCCGTTGGTTTAAACTGTGTTCATTCAGTCAGGTTGAGTTTCCATTACGCGCCTTTGATCTGTCATCAGATGTGACGGGACGATCGATATAGATATAAATGTATGTGCTGATTCATATAGTTACATTGAATAGTGGTTGTTGTGATTATTTATTGCATTGAAATGTGTCTGACATTCTGGAAACCTGCCTGTGAGGTTTTTTACCACTCAACCAGCCGCGTTCCACCTTGCGCCAAGAGTAGACCAGGTTGGAGCTGGCAGGCTTTCAGCGCACTGTCGGCGTGGCCTTTTGGGACAAACCTGCCACTGCGCCAAGCTGAATCTGTCGACACCTCCCCCCACTGTGCTGCCACACCCATATTATTGCACCTCAGTCCGCCAAACTGCCAAAGTGACCGCGCCATGTTGCGCTGCACAGGGTTCGCCACCCTGCGCCACCTTGCACTGCGCCGGGAAACTAGAGCCCATTATCAACAGCATGATGCCTGTTGGTGAGGTCTTAAAGAGAAGTGATTGATCTACAGTGATAGAGGATGGTAAATTGTCAGAAGGAGTTTTGGATTTGAAGGCCCGTCTACCAATTTATTTTGAAAGTCTAGGGACAAAGAAAAACAATTGAGTGTCTGTGGGAGTATAATGGTCTGTATGGAATTAAATATTGTTTCAAGTAAGAGGGATAATTAAAGTGAACACATCTGAAAATACATGTGAGCTAATGGAAGTGTCTTCTGAGATTGAGTCAGCTGAGTGTTTCATGCAAAGAACAGTAATGGGTTCAATGTCTCTATGAAAAAAAACTGGTGCAAACAGACAGTACAGACCAGGCCTTCAGCAGCAGCGAGACAGTAGGCCATACTGTTGGTGTTATCAGCAAAGATGTTCACTCTTTCTTTTCACCGTCTCTCACTGATTCACTCGCTATTTCCCTTTCGGTCTTCCTGGTTCATCCTCCTCATCTTCCTCCTCCTCTGTGCTGCAGCTGCTGCTGTCTGTTATTGACGTGGTAATCCTCTTGTCAACAACAAACAGCCAGCATTTGTGGAAACAGCAATAAGTTCTGTTTGTGTGTGTGAGCAGACACGCTTATCTGTATCTGTGTTGTATATTTGTGTGTGTCTGTCCATGTTTAGTGTGTATCTGAAGTTTCAGGCATTTTAGCTACTTACTTACTATTTATGTTTTTGTGTGTGCTCCATTGTTACAACCATGTCGCCTGATCATGTAAAACTGACAGGAGCACAATAGATAGACAGACAGACAGACAGACAGACAGACAGATAGATAGAAAGGTATAGCCTATACCTATAGCGGGTAAAATGAATTAATGAAGGCAACAGGAACATAAAGAAAGGTACATTCAAGCACTGTACAGCAGCAGCTCAGATTTTAAATTGTTCTCAATGAGAGTATTATACATTCACTGACATCAAGTTTTCTTTCTTCTTTATTGAAGGTGAATCTCTGTTGTTTACTTCCCTAATTAGTCAGCAAATCAGAAAATAAACAGTGTTAAATACAGTGAGATCTTTGTTTTTCACTTTGAGTGTCAGTTTCACTTTAATTTGGTTCATTGAAAGTTGTGAAGTTGTGAAGTGATTAAATTGCCACAATGGAGTTGTTATAATCTCTTTTACATTGATAGTAGTTTGGAGTGAGACTGCTCCAAACATATAGACACACACATTTGTGTTAGCATCAGCCAGCAGGAAACACAGGCTGAGCACAGAGAGCTGTGGTGTTTCAGATGCCAGTTTCATTTCCACTGTGTGTCTTCATTTGTGGATTATGTAAAATTATTCAAGGCTGACTCCAAAAGACAATCACGCAGAGAGAGAGAGAGAGAGAGAGAGAGAGAGAGAGAGACCTCTACAAACAGCCGCAGCACTCAGATTTAACTTGTACAATTATTTAAATCCAGTCTCCCCAAGTGAGTTTATACATGGATACACACACAGTAGTGACATTCAGAAATATAGTTACAAGGCTCAGATCACAAAAACAAATTTTGGGTTCTGGCTCTTACCAGCTGCACCACAGTGCTTTAAAAACGTCATGCACATACATGTGAGAAAACTCCTCAGCACATGACCTGGCTTCTGCCTCAGCACCACACTGAGACAGAGATGAGATGAAGAGATCTGACTGATGAGTGATTGTCCGTACCCAGCCATTCCACACACACACACACACACACACACACACACACACACTGCCCTGTTGGAAGTGTGTGATTTCACAACCTCCTCAAGTTCCCCAGCGACAATCTAAAATCTGTCAAATGGGCTTTTCATCCCAGTCGTTGTTTTATAAGCAAGCTGAGGGCAAACAACTGATCCCTGTGGTTAGAGACAGGCACAGGTGTGTGTGTGTGCGAGCATGTGTGTGTGCATGTGCGTGTGCATCCCATCCTCGACTCTCCTGCTGTGTGCCTGAACCTCCATTTGATTAGGACAGCAACTGGCAGCAGTAATGGTGCAGCAGTTTATCAGTCGATGAGTTGGGAATCTGTAATGAGTGATGACGTCACCATAGGGGTCCAGAGGCATGCTGGGAAGGCGCATGTCTTTCAGGGAGGTTTGGAAACTGTACAGCGTATTATATAATTTGACACCATGATACTGTTTTTGTGTTTTCAGTAAAAAAGAAGAAATAAACATAATGGTTTCTGTATGAAAGCAGCGTCTCATGGATATGAAGTCTCACTCCTGATATGCAGTCATCTGCAAATGCACATCAACGTTCACAAACTGGCCCTTTATGAATCTCATTCGATGGTAACGTATCAGGGCAACTTCAGTTTGATGGCGCTCAAAGATTCTCTTACTTCCTGTTCAAACAAACAGACTGTGATATGAATTGCTACTTGTTCCTTATATGTAATGTGGGTTTGCACAGCTGCTCTGTGCAAACCCATGTGCCCCATGTGCCCCCATGTGCCCCCATGTGCCCCCATGGCTCATGCTGCCATTAACTTTTTCTTAATACTTTGAATTTGTTTGGGAGGTACTTGTATTGATTGTTGGGGACTGAGTCGTAGTGATTTGCATCTCACACAGAGAGCAGAGGCGCTGTCAGGCTCATTAGGAGCAGGGTTGCTGCTTCCTCAGGTTTTTGGTTTGGTTTTGTTGTATGTTTAGAAAAGTCAAGCAGACGAGTTCGATTGTTTCATTTTGTGTTTTAGTTCAGACATTGATTTTGTCTGCTTTTATCAAGGTAAATCTTTATCTCTGATTTTGATTTCAACAGCACCCCCCCACCCACCCCCTCTAGTTACCATTTCACCACGGTTGGTCCTTTGTTTACTTATCTACTCTCTTGGTTGGTCGCAGGAACAGCTGAAGTGAAAATCAAATGAAGCTGCTGCATGCTGAGATGCCTACAGTTTGACTTTCATGTACTTTGATTGGCTGCATCAGGTTCACTCGGTATGATTACAAGAGAGTTCACAGGTGTGATGAATGCACACACAGGTCACAGAACCAATCAGCACTGTCCTCATAAAGAGAAAATGAAAAAATAACAATGATATAACATTACCAAAAATGATTTGTTATATTGCATTATTGGGGCGCCGTGGGGCGCAGTTGGTGGAGCAGGCGCCCCATATGCAGAGGCTACAGTTCTCGCTGCAGTCGGCAGAATCCCACATCAGGCGGCCCTTTGCTGCGTGTCATTCCACCTCGGTCTCCCACCCCACTTTCTGTCTCTCTCCACTGTGCTATCAAAAAATGCCCCAAAAGTTACAGCATCGTTAATACTCTTTATAAAAGTTAAAATGATTGGAAAATTAAACAACAAACTTAGACTACTGACGCTCTATGTAACTAAGATGAGCAAGTACATAATATTAATAATCCAATGATTGTTCATGATATGCTATGTAATGGAAAATACTGATATTTTTTCTGTCTTCCACCATTTACCAAGTTCACAACAGCCAATGACCAGTTGTTTTGTGTAGGCAACATGACAATGTTGTTACAGCAGAAGAATCAAACCTTCCACTGTGTGAAAGACAGAAACAAAATAAAAAATATATATTGCACAAAAGCCCATCACTCTACTTATATTTTCCCGATGCCTTCACACAAGTTTCATTGCTCAGGGGAGGCATGAGAGCATCTCTAATTGATTTCTGTGAACTATCACCATCTCTGACTTTAACTCATTCTGATTGGGCCGCTGGCTGCCAGGGATAATGGTATTCCTGTTTGTTCAGGAGATGAGCTGTTCCCAGGGGAACTTGGCAAATGCAAATGATGCGTTAATGTCACCAGAGGGGTCCCACAGCCTACTGAGATTATACACCCTCATTAGAAATCTACCAAGATTACTTCCTCCCTCACTGCTGAGAGGTATACTACACTTGAAATTACTTTCTTTTTTTATGGCTGAGAGGTTTTTTTTTTTTTTTTTTACAAGCCACCTTAAATGAGAAAAATGATTTACACTTAAAGTTGGCAGTTATATAAAACAATACAATGAATGAATGTGAGTGTTTTTTGTTTTTTTTTCTCCCTTGGTGCTTTTAATAACTTAAGTAAGCAGATGCTAGATTAATATGATTACTTTTTACCACAGGGGTGTTCTATCTTTCAAAATAGAGAAATCTGTTGAAATGCCAGCTGAGAAAACCGTGAACATGATGCTTTATTCCAAATGGAGCTGTTCCATGTTTGAGATAAATAGATGTTTATTATAAGAACAAGGACAGTCCACTTTGTCTTCATATATCAACCCACGTTCAAGTCTCCATACCACTGTTGAGCCATGTCAAACCGGGGGCAAGAGCAGCACATGTTGGCTGATCAAATGCATAAGTGGCCCAACGTCAGTGTCACTCTGAAACTGCAACACTATCACCTGGATTTCATGTGGAGGAAGAGCAGTCAGGTGCAGCCTGTGATGTAGCACTGCATTATAAAGCAGTGTGCAGTGCACAGCGTGTGGAAGGAGCCTGTCGTGACTGGCAGTGTGATCTGCAGACTAGGTGCAACTGCAGAAGCCTGTTGTGTTGAGCAAGTGTGTGTGTGTGTGTGTGTGTGTGTGTGTGTGTGTGTGTGTGAAGAAGTTAGAGAATAAATCTTATTGATGATCGTCATTATATTCCCTATTTCCAAATGGTTAAAATGTTGTATATCATTAATACAGACGATTAACCTGCACATGTTGTAGTGGTTTCACTTGAAAATGCAAAGCAGTACAACTTGGCTCTTGCGGTGTGTCTACATTATCATTTGATTCTTAGCACGATCAAGTTCCTCCTGTTCCAGTGGAGCTTTGAATTGTATGTGAATGTAAGTCAGGTGTTACTGAGCAGCAGTTTAAATGTTGTGTTTGCATTCACTAGAAATATGAATTAAACATCAGCACTGATGATTGACCTCTGAGTGCAGATTGGAGAGGCTTTCTACCACAGAGCCCAGGGTCAGACTGGCCATCAGGTGAAAATGGAAGCAGGTGTGGTGGGCCACTGCGTCACTGTTCTGTTTTTACCAGCACTGGACCACTCTATGTCCTTGTCATTCAGTGTGCACTGACTTTATTCTCCTGGGCAAGAGAAACAACAAACCTCCATGATGATATTCATTGCTCCAAACAAGGCACACACAGCAATTCACTGATTGCCTGCACGCCTATGATCAAACAGGAGAAAACACAGTGACTCTCCTGGACCAAAGCCAAAATTCATTGATTTGGAGTAGTGCAACGTACGTGATCAAAGGCTTATTATGTAGAATTGCTATGAAAAGTGAAGCGGATTTTTGTTTGACTTTGATCTTTGTGGCCTTTGAGGCCAGATTCCACGCTGCTGATGAGCTGCGTTCACAGTGAGCACAGCTGCTGGACAGTGATTGATACTGGCTGCAGTGGCATTAATATGAATGACAGTGTTCAGACATCCATCACTTCAGAGAAAAGAGCAGCAGCTTCTAATGGGCAAGCTGTATGCCTGTACATCCAAAGTGCATGATGAAGGGTGTCTTCACTCAAACAGATGTGATAATGGATAACGATCATTTAATGGCTGGAGGAAGAACAAATGCTCCAGGTTTTAGCCTTTGACAGCTTATCACATGAGCTTTAATTATATATATATATATATATATATATATATATATATATATATATATATATATATATATATATATATACATAAAAGAAAGAAAGAAAGAAAAAACTTTATTCTAACCTGAGAGAGTCACTTTACTTATTTTGTAGTTTTTCCTGCTGTGACACATTACAAGGCTGCTGAACTTAGTAGTTTAATAACTAAAATATCCAAAAGGTGTTTGTCTATACTTACATATAAAAGCAACGATTTACACTGGATTTTATTTTAAAATATCTTAAGGCATTATCTAATTATTCAACAATTACAGTTGCTACATGTGGTTAGTATCATATGTGATCACAGTAGGTTAAAATGACTGGATGCCATTGGAGGAGTCATCAGTTTACTGTATGGTAGTGTGAACTAGTGCTTGATCTTGAAGCTGCATCTAACACCCCTCTTCAGCAGGTGGTGCCACCATGTGAACTATGTCTGACGTTGGTCAGTCAGTGGTGTATGACCTCTGACCCTGTACCAGCTGGTGCTATGAGTGGTGCTGGTCAACCCACTGTTTTGATGTTTTCTGTCTCTGGTGTTTATTCAGTCCTGTTCTTACAATAATAATGGTAATCCATGTATACATATATAGGTAACGACACATCATTGTCTCCAATGTACATTTCTATGGACTGAATCTGAATGCGTGTCATACAGAACAAACCCAGCAACCATCACCATCTTGTTATCATTTTTGTCATGTTGATTCTGCAGCCTGGCTCATCCCCTGGATGAGAGTGTTGGTTTGCAAATGGACAGTAGGAAAATGCCAATGGGAGGACAGAACATTACCATTATTTGAGTATACTCTTTTGAACAAAATTTGTAGAAGTCATATTAGACAACTGCAAATTGCCAGATGTCCTAGAGGCTGCATTTCTGAGACAACCAACTTAGGAATACTTGCACTTAATTGGTTGAGAGGGTGGGGATTCTCTGCTGGCTCACATCATTTACCATATCACCCTTGCTGCCTCTGAGGAGGCGAGAGCACATCAGTGTGTGGTTGTTATCAGTGTCAGCCTAAAGGTAGCAGCAGATAGGTAGGTAGTAAACTAACCAGCCAGCAACCACTGGGTTTACAATCAAAACCTGTTTATGTCACCTCATGATTACTAATGATGCATCAGTGTTTTATAAGCGTTTTTCTGCTATGGATGTGATGATGGAAGATATGAGCATGCCAAAACAATGTTTTAATAGGTCCAGCATGTCACACTTACTGGCAGGATTGAAGCTGGGAAAACCCATTTTTCATTTCATGAGACATTTAATCTTTGATTTGTTGCAGGTTTTTGAATGTAAATACAGGTGGTGTGTTAAGGACTCCCTTCAGTTGACCACATCAAAAGTCCTCTTTCTTTTGGAGGGGTTGTTGACCAAACCTAAGCCCTTGAGCCTTTGAGTGCAGAGATGCTACTGTTTGATATTATTGGGCAACTTTGTTTGCTTGACTCCCTGAAATTTATCTTGTGGTCTTATTCAGTTAAACCACCGTGGAATTTCTGAAGGTTGAACCTGCTGATGATCAATATCTTTTGCCAATATTGACTTGGCTTGGCTCAAGCAGCCCATGAGCACATAAATGCCAAATATTTCCACAAAATAAAGGATTAAATGTTTTGCCGCAGATAAGATTCTTGGCAACCCCTCAGTGTCAGTGTTTAGACCAGTGGTTGCCAATCTAGTGCAACTGAGTCCCAACAGAGCATTTTAAAGAAGCTGCTGCATTTTCAGAAACTGAAGGAATAAAGGCTTCAAGGAGGAAGAACTGCACTGAAAGACAAGTCAACACATGTACGTGTGTGTGAGTGTCACTGATGGAATGATTGGCTTTGGATGGTGACATCACTCATTGTCCTGACATTGAAGGATTATCAATAAATAAATAATTAATAAATAAACTGACAGTGACAACTGAGAATGTGACAGTACTGTATACATGCATGTACATATTCAAGCCTCTCCCATTGTTTTGAATGGCTCTGCACTGATATTGATTGCAGCTCGCAGTCAAAGCTGTCAGCTTTAACCAGCATGGCTTGTAACGAGCGTAGCAGTGATGTCTGTAGAAATGAAATGACATTTGAATGTAAATGACAATTTCCATACAGTCTACCAGTGTGCTGTGTGTGTGTGTGTGTGTGTAAAACCCATTAACATGTCATCTGTACAAATGACAGTGATTGATGTTAATTGAAATGGCAATTTTTTTCTCCCTGTCTCTCTCTTTATCTCTCCTGTTTTCACACTCACACACACACACACACACACACACACACACACACACACACACACACATACACACAGATACACAAATCAAATCAAGTTGAGGAACACTAATGGCTTCCCCTCTCTCTAAGCAGCAAAACTTGTAGATTCATCTATACACATCATTGTTCTGAGCCCCTCCCCACCCTCACCCCTCATGCAGTGCCTTTACTCAGTGACAATGATGCTAATTTAAATCATTACAGCATAACATTATGGTGGCGGTCCAGATCTGAGATCTCCATCCATCATAAGACATTTAGCTTCATTTGTAATCGCTACACTCATGTGCTGAAGGGAAATTAAAAGAGTTCTTTGCACATAAACAGCCTAGTAGTCAGAAAATCATAGCAGGACACATGATGAATCAACAGCTGCAGCTTAAACTGTGGGGAATCGTTTGTGCCAGAGCAAGTGCTTTCAAGTTACCTGTGGAGATATTGCTTTGCGTGACTATAGCTTGAGATAAATCACTAGCTCTTGTCAATCTATTATTAAACCCTGAGTCTGCCTGCGGAGCCACTCGGCGGCTGGCAGTAGATGATGTGGCTGGTCTCCGGTGCTGATGGAGGGCACTCTGTCAACAATCCACACATTGAAAAACTTGAAGAGATGTGTGAGGTGTGGTCATTCAATTCTATGATTTCCGACACAGGGTTACTTTGCTCCATTTACTACTCTGTCTGACACTAACCCGTGACCCACAAGCTGGGTGGAATCTCTGAACCTGTTTCTATTGAAAGGATTTCTTGCATGTTAATTTAAAGGTCCCATGTGTATGGGGGGGGGGGGCGTGACATCTAGCATTCAGATTCTAGATTGCAGCGCTCACCTGCTCGCTTGCGCTCACCCCTCCCATCGGCAAAGTGACGGTGGCCCCCAAGGACATGGCTTCTTCCACGAATGGGAGTATTTCAGGAGCATGTAGCTATGAGGTGAAGATCTAAACCATATTACAATATGTTATGATAAATTCTTTCCTTCCGCCTTCGTCTTTGTTTGTTTGTTTATACGCGCAAAACTCATGAAACGCACTAGCTGGATTTTCCGTTCAGGCTGCCGTACAAATGGCGGCACAAGATGGTGACACTCTCTAAAGCAAGACCCTTGCTATATGTATGTATGAAAGAATAAATACAAGGCCACGAAAACCAAACAAATTTCATTGTACAGCGATTATACACTTAGGTAGTCTTTTTTTCATGTATTCACTGCTTTTGCTCAATATTTGTGTGCTGTGAATCTATTCCTTATATCATTTATTATTATACCTCTTCTGTTTCTAATCACTGGTTTTGACACAAAATCTGACATGAGACACATATCTAAAGGCAAAATTCTCTTCAGACGCTGCTCTGTGGGGACAGGATCATATGAACTGCAGGTCTGTGACATGGGGGTCCCGTACATTTGACTTTGTTCTTTCATCTTTTTATGCGACTACGTGTAAATCTTTATATCCAGAATTGCAATCAATGTTACTTTTGTGAATTTGTGGACCCCAGGGAGATTAGCAGCCTCATTAGCAGAAGCTAATGTGGCTCCTCCTCCTCCTCTCCGTTGTAGAGTTTCAGAGAGCAGCAGAGAGTCGAGCAGCCGCCTCATGTCTGCACACATCTCATAGTTTCATTGGTATGAATGTCAACACTCAGTTTGTGTTAATATGAATGAAACCTACCCTCCACCAGTGCAAGCACCACCATCAGTAGAGCTGGCTCCGTCAGTTATTATTGATTTTAATCCAATTTGAAATGCATCACTCAAGCGGTATCAGCAGTGTGCTGACGGTGGCAGTGCAGCGCTCTGAGACAGACCGACCGACAGACAGACAGATAAACAGACAGGCTGTGGCAGCCCTGTGCAGCTCTGTGGCTTCTGCTGTGAGACACGTCATGATCAGTCTGTGAAATAATGTTTGACATATGGAGAATTGCAGAGAAAATGTTTCTTTTTTTGCGGAACCACAGTTTTGTTACAATCAGGTCACACTCTGATCAGACAATACTTTTCAAAACAAAAGACCAAGCGGCATGACATTACCCAAGGTGATGGAACTTGACATGATGTATCATGACATGATCATAGCATCTGAAGCTTTTCAAGAACATCAGTGACGGAATTGACATGACGGCTTAGAATTCATCTAATCTGAGCATTTTCTGTGAAGATATAAAGGGCCCATATTCTCCTGTGTTTTATCTGCAGTGTTGATCCATAAGAAGATATATTTGTGGTTTGAAGAGGAGAAAACCATTGCAGTGTAGTTTTACAGCTCCTCTCTCAAGCTTCCCTCTGGAGCTGTAGATACAACAGGTCAGTGTCAGCCAATCAGAAGAGAGGAGGCTCTGAGTATACTCTACATTTCTATGAAGTACTTTTACTTTGAAGCACAGCTTTAGTCTGTGGGATGACTTTCCTTACACTTTGAAAAGATGATAGACCACACACTGTTCATCACAGGAGACAAAACAATCACAGCCAACTCCTCCAGTGTCGGTCATGTTTGAACCTCTCAGTGTCCTAATGATGCTACATTAGATAAAGACAGGAGACTCATTGCTCAGTTATTTTAAGTATTCTTAGTTCTTTCAAAATAAAAGTGCTCCAGCCCTTTATTGTAAAGGAGTGGAATCTATAGTATCTGACTCAAGTTAAAGAGTTGTGTTAAGTCTATGAATGTAGTTTTAATCCTAAATGAAGGTTGTTCTTCTTTAATGGAGGATGCTGGTGCACTTTCATTACATTTGGTCTTTTACAATTTCACAGACAAAAATAAATGACTGAATTAAATGTTCTACAAGTATTGTCTGCGTATCTATAGCATGACTTGTCTTATTCTTCCACTGCTGTCTGGGAACACAGACTCTCTGGACTCACATTTTTGCAGATACATTCATTAAAGTCATTCTCTCATTGTGTTGATAAAACTGAAACATGGGCAGCATTAAATTTTTGCCCCAAATTGTTTCCGCTGTAGCATAATGGTACCATGGAAACATCAGGGGAATGATTGCAAAGAAAAGTCACATTTGAAGAAAGCTGTGTTTTATTCCATGCATGACACATACATGCCTCTGTTTCGGCATGTGATGTTGAACGCACAATGGGCTGTGGTGTATGGATTACACAAGCAGGAGCATGTACGAGATAAAGGCAGCAGGGGCTTATTGAGGCGAAGACGAAATGAGTTCAGAGTATGCAAATGTGAAGTGGTCCTTCCTGCTTTGTCTGGCTCAGTCCCCACACTTCTTTCTGTCGTTCTCTCTTCCTCTCTGGTTTTCATTCTGTGCCACTCCACCAGCAGTATCCAGCTCTTCCATTAGCCTTGGATATATGTGTGTGTCTGTGTGTGTGTGTGTGTGTGTATGATCCACATGCGCTTTTCTAGGTGTGTATGTGTATTTCTGTGTATGACACTCTCTAAAGCTGTAGAACAACATCCCCACCAGCTGGTCAGAAAATGTCACTTCTCGAGCATTCATTCTATTTCTCCTCTTTCCATCTTTCTCTCACTGCCCTGCTCTAACCTTTGTTCTCATTTCATCAACCTCGTTCCCTCCATTTTATCTCATCCTCCCTTTTCCTCCATGTCTCACATCAGCTTACTTGTTCATGTCTTTTTTCTCTTCGTCTCCTTTTTTTCCTCTACCTCTCAGCCCATTATCCCCTCATCTAAGATTTAATCCCCTTTCTTTATTTTCCCTTCCCTGTCATCCTCTTATTGTCTGACTATCTCTCTGCCAATTTTACACCCCCCCCCCCCCCCTTTGCTTGTTCTTTGCTGTTGTTGTTTATCTCACACTACAAACATGTCAGCCAAAATAATGAGCAGGCACCACCTGTCGGTAGGTGAGATTGTCTTTTGGTGTCTTTTGAGAGTCTGTGGTGCTTTTTTGTGCATGGCTGACTTCATGTGACAGACAGTGTGAATAAGATGAGCTGTCTTTGTCTATAAACAGTGAACATCCCCTTGTATTGACCCCTCCGCCCTGTTGAAGTAGCTCAATTTCTTCCACCACCAGCTAAATATGAATTACATTATAGCACATTTGCTCATTTGTCACTTTTATCAAATGTAACTTACAAGAGAGGGACAATAATAAAGCTCCAGTGCAGGAGGAGACCTTGGTGTAAGTAATAAGTACTTTGTTGATTCAATAAGTGAAGGAGCTTGAGTAAAGAAGTGCAGTTAAGGTTCATGCATGAACAAGTTTGTTAGAGTCTTAGAGGAGGACTTGATCACCAGGCACACTATGGAGCATCTGTAAGGGGTTTAAGCTGTGAATGGAGGCCCACCAGAAGAGTATTGCACTTGTCGGATGAGCTGATCATCAAACATGACATCCAGGTTTCTTGCTACCTTGGTTGAAGTAAGAGATTAAAAGATGGTTTTGATGTTGATATTAAGATGAAGGGACCGACTGGCATCCATGTGGATAAAAGCCAGGATCAGTGCAGAGGCCGAAGGGTCATCTGGTGGGACAGGTTTAGTTGAGTGTCATCTGTATAGCAGTAATATGAGAGAGCATGCAAGAAGATAACCAGACCCAAGGAGGTGTTACTGTATATACTGCAGAGAGAAGGGGTCCCAGTACCAATCCCAGGGGAGAGGAGGGGATGAGATAAGGATGTTTGTCCTTGGCATGAGGGAATGGCCGGTGAGTGAGGAATCAAACCATGGAAGCATTCTGTACATGTTGGAGAGCAGGATGTGGTGGATCACTATGTCAAACCCATTGTGAGCTGGGTCAAGCTCAACCCTCCCCTGAAACTGGCTAATGTCATATGGTAAAGTAAATGGAGGGATAGATGATTAACTGTCATGAACTCTTACATTTCCACATTCATTTATTTAATATTTTGTTCACTGAGAGCAAGCACTCTTCTCTGTGAGGACACCATGCAGAAAAACCATGAATAAAGATAGAAACAGAGCAGGGACGAGTTCAAAGTGTAAAGGAAATGCTGATACTCTCATTAGCACCTCCATATGTTTGGAAGGTTGTGATATTTTAATATGCCCACGAGTCAGGAAACTCAATCAACATGCAAATGAACTCATCAACTCCCAATCATACATTCTATTATCATCTCACACAAGGCAGAGGGTGTGTCACTCAACATGAGTTTTACATACCAAACATAGTAACATGGACGTCATCACATCACTGTGTATACCGTAAGTTCTCTAATAAAAGCCAAATCTCAAACAGGCGCGTGTGTTATTAAACATGTTAGTTTTGTATGATGAGTCAGAATGAACAGAACAATGAAGAAAACCTGAGAGGTGACAGGAGCAACGGACTGAGGAGAAAAAGGCAGTAAAGATCAATTGATGAGAGAGTGATATGGTAGAGTGGTGCAGGAAGGGGTAAAAGGACAGACTGAGAAATAAATGACAGACAGGAATGGATGAGCAGATATACAGAGTAATGGATGAACAGACAGTGAAGGAAGGAGTAAGAGCAAAAAGTTTAAGAGAAAAAGAGACTATATGGAGAGAGTGTTGATGGGAGGGATAGGGCTGGGGAAAGTGCAGGGAGAGAGACAGGAAATGATGCAACTGAAATGAGATATTTCAGTCAAGAAGACAGGGATGCGACGACAGCGGAGGAGAGGGGCCACAGAGATGGAGAAGTAAGTGCTTGTAATCTGAAAAAGATTTGTTTTGCATTTTTCTCACAACTTGAATCTGTTCTGAGATGCAGCACTTTCCCACTGCAACATCTGTCTGAAGGTAATCTCTCACAAGTAAGCATTGACGGGTAATGTGGCGATATGTAAACCATTTACCCTCTGGCTCACCATTTTGTCACGCCAGTGTTCAATCAAAGAACAAGCCCACAGGTCATTTGTGAAAGCAGCATTTTCAATCAGTCAACATCTAGATAACTAAAATGTCACAAATGAAACATTAACTTGCTGCAAATGACACTCTCAAACCACAACAACGGCTGAATATGGATAGACACAGCACTTGTGTCACCAACGATCATGTGAAATGCTTGTTAAAATCGCACTTGAAAGGACGTGCAAATCATAGGGAGGGTTAGGGTGAAATCATGATGTAAAGGAGTGCAGCTGCATCTGTGTACCTCCCCTGACCTGCCATAGCTTTTACTTCTCATGGAGCACACAGCTGCAGAGACAGGCCGTGCTCAGGAAAAGGTCAAACCCACTGAAAAGGCTGCAGTTTCTCTTTTGAGTCTACTAGATAAAAGCATTGAATGGACTCATCTGGGTAAAAGAGATGGACACAGAAATGAAACAACAACAACAAAAAAAGACTTCAGATAATAAAACTGGGAAATTGAGGAATTATCAACAGTCTCTGAAGTGTGAAGGTAAAATCACTGAAGCTGTGAACCTTAATGACTAGTTTGTTGTGCTTTGCCATCTCTCTTCAAGTACCTAAAAATACAAAGTTTGAATAGTTTGATTATGTTAAACTAAACTAAGTGGAGCTGTAGCAACACCAGGTCTGCGAACCAATCAGAAGAGAAGAGGCTGAGTGATGGAATAAAAAAATATAGCGGACAGTCAATTCAACACTTAAAGACACCAAATCCTACAAGACTGGATGGCAGGTGCAGGTGGGAGGGGCATTGCTGAGAGTGGTGACTGATTCACTGTGACATCACAAAGTCCCAGGAAGTCCTTATGGCTGGTTTTAAGGCTCAGTTTCTGAATAGAGGCTGTGTGCATTTCTCTGTGGGCTGAGGCTTTGGTGCTTTCACTATATAGAATCTAGAGCTGTTTTATAATGCAACACAACATGTGGACATCTGCCTTTATACAACATGGGACCTTCAACAACCAACTTTGCATAGATGTTGCTATATTAAGACACTTTGTTTTTAAAGAGCACCTAAAATCAGGTTTGCTGCTGCAGCAGCAGCAGCAGAACAGCATCTTAGAAGTGACTGCTAGTTAACATATAGTCTTAATACCCCATGTTTCATATTTGAACGTCTTCCTTTGTCATGACAACAGAAACTACTGAGTGAGAGCAGCTCTACTGTGAATTCGGTTGAGGACAGACCTGAAACTAGCTGATACGAGGCTGAATGAGGACACAACCGCACAGTGCAGCCTTGTACTCTGTTTTCATGTGAAATTTGAAATATTTTCATTTAATGACAGAATTGTGAATTTCAGCTGTTGCTCATTACAGCCTGAATGTCTGCTGTGCTCGTCTGCAGACTCTTCAGTCATCCACTGACACTCTCAGGTTTTGAATGCTTCTGATCATTTCCATTACAACTCTCCCATTACCTCCTCACATTTAGCTTCATATCCTGTTGTGAGTACATGGGCAGATTTCCTGCTCTGTATTCCGTGCTGTAGTTGAAGCACAGTCTGAATATTTCAGCACTGTAAATAAAAGAGTGTGTCTCTCCCCGCTGTTATTTGCAATCGACCTTCCTCCAGTCACTCAGCATTTAACTCAGAAGAACTTTTTTAGAGATAATGTACATGTGGGAGCCTACGCATATGCGTTAAAATATGTGTGTGTGTGTGTGTGTGTGTGTGTGTGTGTGAGTGGTCCAGGTATTACTCATGTTGTGGGGACTTGTTATATGAGGACAAAACAATAAGCCCTCATTATGTAAAATCATTATATGTGTGTGTTGGCATGGTTTTCTTTTACATACGTTGTTGCTCAGTGTGAGCCTCCTTTTTCTCCCTGTATGAATATGTTCACGGCTGAACTGAGCTGAGCCAAGCCAAACGCTCTAACTAAATAGAGAGAAATCAATATCAGTGTTAATGTATTCCTTTATTGCCTTGGCTGGAACAGTTGCTTTAGTCTCATTTTTATGCAGAAAAACATCCATGAAACTCATGAAGTGAGACAGACAGCCACACACAGCATAATTTGTGTTCTTTAATGTTCTGCTCGGATTATAATCACGACAGTGCAGCGAGCCTAATTGATGATATAAGTAGTGTTTACTTTCATCTTCCCTGTTCAACTTACTCAGCAGAAAGAAACGCAGGCTGCACCAACAAATAAAACACTTTACCTCCCTCACTTTCCATGCTACCATCATCCCCTGCATCCCCCAACCCCCCACTTTCCCTTGTTTATGTGTCCTCATCTCCTCTCTCTCATGAAGCATTTATTATGATACTCTTTTTTTCTGGAAACTGTGCAATCCACTCATCTGGAAAGTTTGGGGAACAGGACTGCAAGTAAAAGTCTAAAAAATGTCCTGATATCCAGAGTTTATCTTTCATATTGTATAACTGAATAATCTTTATTTACAGCAACAGTGGTGGGGGCAAGGAGACAACAACAAAATCTGTCAATCAAACCAACGAGCAGTGATCTAAGGTTTTATTTTGAAATCCAGCAGGAACACTGGAAGTGTTTGTGAAACAGCATGTCAAATGAACTGACTCCTGCTTTTTTTCCTGTTATCTCTTGTAGGAAGAGAACAGCCATGGACGTGGTCTCCTCACTGGTCTGCCCACTCCTCCTCTTCTTTGTCCTCCTGTCCTCCCTCCCCTCCTGTTCCTCCTCCATGCTATGTCCAAAGCGCTGCACCTGCCAGAACCTGCTGCCATCCTACACGGTGCTGTGTGCCAAGACGGGCCTCCTCTTTGTCCCACCCAACATCGACCGCCAGACAGCTGAGCTCCGGCTAATGGACAATTTCATCACAACACTGAGACACAGAGACTTCGCCAACATGTCCAGCCTGGTCAGGACTTACCTCTCCTCATACCTTTATGTGATAAAACCGTGCTTTTGTTTGACTTGATTTGCAGCCATATTGTTCTTAGGTTGTTTGTCTGTCTGCCCAGCCCATTCTTATGTACCTGGTATGTCAAGAACATGTAGATGAAACTTCTTTAAATTTGGCCCAATGATTCACTGGACATAAGAATGACCTGATTAGACACAGGGGGTTGAAGGTCAGAGGGCAATGTGACCTCATAAAACACTTTTTAGCCATTACTCAAGACACCACACAGCACATATTACAAGAAACCATGTTAATGCCGTGTTTCCACCATGTGGTACCAGCTTACGTCAACTTGAGTCTAGTATATCTTGTTGCCCTTGTTTATATAAATAAAAAGTAAAAAATCTTGCTCCAAGCTAAGTTCAAATCTTGACAGCCCTGCACATTAGTTTGTCTGAATGTAACATGGAGCTTCGTGTTTGTACTGGACAGAACAGCAGAGCTGCCTCGGGGCTTCATATGTATATATCACCAGACTGCATGTTTTAAAATGGACAGATCAGTCTATATTATACATAATCATATGATCATATATATATATATATATATATAATATACATCAGTCTACACTCTACTCTAAGGCACTATGATCCTGTAATGGGAACGACCTCTAGAGTAGTAGAGTAGTACCTGGTACCAAAGATGAGTTGAGTCGAGTCAAGCTGGTACCACATAGTGGAAACGCGGCATAATAGATACTAGTGTGAGTGAAGGAGACAGTAATTCTATTTCTCATCTTGTTGTAGTTGTGTAATTAATTTTAGAGATAGCTAGTGGAACATGAATTATATAAAACCTTACGTTATTGATGTGTTAATGTTGCTCTGAGCTGCATGCAACACTCTGCTTAAGTGAATCACAGTCACAGCATGACTTTCTGAACTGCAGAGAGAGTTTGGTCTTCTTACACACCACCACACCAAAGATATCCCAGTGATATGTCAGATATGTCGACGCAAAATGTTAACGAATGCTACAGGTCCTAAATTTAGAGCTCTCTCAGCCAGCCTGAAAGAATCACCAGCAATCAGAGCTCCACTAATATATATTTGGAAGCTGGAAGGAAATGTTAAAAAAAAAAAAGAAGGCGCCTTTCATGTGTTTCTAATGATTCTGGTCTCAGACATCAGTCCAGCACATTTGAGAGAACACAGCGGAGCCCACTTACATGCTAATCAAAGTATATTAAGTTAGTTCACAGGCTATATAAGCTCATGCCAGTGCCTGCTGCTCATTTTGGTCCAACAAGTCACAGCTGTGACTGGCCAGACTGAATGAGAAGTGACCTGCCAAAAAAAGAAAGATAGCAGCAGCTCATTAGCTTGTTTTTCGAGCAGCTGAATCCTTTTCATACATTGACTGTGATATCAAGAAGGAGACAAGAGTCATAGTCCCACATTAACAACAGCTTTTAAAGGGATACTGCAGTGTAAGTTAACCCATGGTCTAACACACCGTGACATAGAGTAGAACACCAGCTCGAGAGATGAAGTTTGTCGACTGCAAACTTCTCTAGTTGTAGCAACTTATGCAAAGACCGCACGATAGCAAAATACTGCTGTCTATTTCTCCATGAGCTAACCGCAGGCAAAAAAGTCACTCGTAGCCAGTATTTTGCTATTGCTATTCATCTCTCGAGGTGGTGTTCTACTCGGTGTCATGGTGTCTTAGGCCACGGGTTAAATTTATGCCAGAATATCCCTTCAATGGTACTTTCTTAACCATAACCCTAACACCAGATGAAGAGACAGACAGACTTCATTGCTTCCTGTTTGTTTTGCTTTTTGTGATATCTCACTCCTTCCTTTAAATATATTGTATCCCACAAGCTTTTATTTCCAAATACATTGAGCCGTAGATGGAAACAACTGCACTTAGAGTCATTATGCTGTCTGGTCACAGAGCTGCAGGCACTGAGTTACTGCTCTGTCTCTGTGAAGTGCAGTCATAGAACGTCTTAAATATATTCATTTTCTGAGTGATCTCCCCCAGCAGTAAAGTGTCGCCCACATTTGTAAGGACAACATAAAGATCTGTTGAACAGGACTATTAAATGTAATTCTGTGAAATACTGCACATCTCTATTTGAGATATAAGAGAAGAATTGAAGAAGGTGAGCCAAAACAGTGGAGCTCAGAATAACTTTTAGATGAAACTGAACAACACAGATTAAAGCTAATGGTGTGATTTCAGCATACGACTACTGAAAAGTATTTTTACTGCTGCCAGGAAGATTGAAAACACAAAAGAAACTTTTGATGCTTATTCCACACTGAACGCAGAAAAGATTGCAGGAGCATCTGCTGCCTGCAGCATAACGTACCGACTGAGGTGAAATGCGCTATGATATCTGACAGACTTTGCCGATTACATCCACTCTAATCATGTAACGGAGGTGGAGACGCTTCATTGCATGCAGCATGGAGAGAGAAACACCAACACCATCAAGATTTAAATGCCAAATAGAAATAACGTTTCACAGCTGGAGACTTCCTTAATGTGTGAGAAATAAGTTTCTTCTCCGGCGTCATTACGATGATGCACGGATGATGTTTGCACACACGAGGCAACGTGGGAAATTAGGTTTTAATTATTTGGCAGCAAGCGTAACGCAGTGCCACAGATGTCTCTGGTGATCATGGTGCACCTCCAAAACACATTTACAAAAGTGTGGGTGTTGATTGACCCCTCCTTGGGTGTTAATAGAAAATGTTTCTGCATCTTCACACTCATTGTAATCCATTCTGATCTCCACTGTGTGTTTTCTAATAGTCTGGTTAACTTTTTAATGGTCCAGGCTTATCTTATAATAGTTGTTTCTGTAATTCCATGCGCAGATAGAGTCTGTCAGGGACAGCAGTCCTCCACTGAACACATGTGTCAGCTGACCCACTGTACTCCAATATTAATTACTTAGATTATTATTAATGGAGGCAGGTTACAGGGTGACTGAGTGTTTGAACAGCATCCTGCTACCTGACTGCTGATTTAATCCCCACAGCCTTCGGGGTCCAACTTGCTGAACCACATTTTTTTTTTTTTTTTTTTTAGCAAAGCATTGAACTTATCTCCAAAGTGCTGGCTCATCAGCTAACCCTGACCTTTGACCTCCCTGCACAGGAGGACAGAAAGCGAGTCATTGTAAAACAGGATAGATTTCACAAAAGCAAAGGCATAATAAACTTTTACTGGTATAAAATTAAACTATCTCTGAGAGCTTTATGAAAGGTGGGAGGAGAAAATGAGTAGCAGAGAACAAAGTTGATCCAGTGTTTATTTTGGGTAAAATTAATTTTATCTTTCCCTGCATTTCTAGATCCACCTGACGCTGAGCAGAAACACCATCAGTCAGATCCGGCCATATGCCTTCGCTGACCTCCAGGATCTCCATGCTCTCCACCTGGACGCCAACCGCCTCACTGTCCTGGATGACTCCCACTTCCAGGGTCTGGTGAACCTGAGGCACCTCATCCTGGCCAATAACCAGCTGCACAGCATATCAGAGGGAGCGTTTCAGGTACAAGTGCCCCACCTGAACCCTCAGGAACACCACATAATACCAACACAAGGCCCTGCTACATTCATACAAATACATGTGCTTCTTCTGTTACTGCTAAACTGGGGTCAGTACCACATGGGCACACAGTTACTTGATGAATGAGGGGGAAACACTGGACAGGAGGTATTATTCTTTATTCAGGCTTCAGCTTCACAAAGCATCAGGTTTATCTCAGAGGTTGGAAACTTCACCTGAAACAAAAAAAAACAACAACACAAACTTACTATATCTCTGAGAATCCTGGACTTGATTGAGATGTCCAGCATTTCTCAGGTCCATTGCACTGCAGTAATCATTTGTCTAATCTTTCCTTGTTCTTTTTTCATATTTACATGGACCGCTGTGACCGCTGATCCTCGTACTGATCCTCGTACTGATCCTCGTACTGATCCTCGTACTGATCCAAAGGACATTTTTGTTATTAGTATCTTTCTATTCATGCACATAAGATAAGATATGCCTCTATTTATCCCACAATGGGGAACTCCAGTGTTGCCAGCAGCAGTGCACACATACATATAGTGTCAGTGAACAAAGTGCAGGAGTGTATGAAAAATATATCAAAATGTAAAAATCTACATACAAGAAAAACTGTGAAAATACAAATCTAAATAAATATAAATATGGAGCACAGAAATTTGATTGCAGAGTCCGGCAGCAGAGGGATTATTATATATTATTGATATAAGCTGATATTTAAATGGCCTGGGTTTTATTGTTATTACTATTAGTGCGTATATATGGAATATGCCTTTCAAGCTGACAGTGACTTTTTACAGTCTTGATGGTTTCAGTAGAAATCTGTCATTCACAGGAGAGAATGTGTGTTCAAAGATTCAAACAATATTAAACAATAGGATTTGAATTTAAACATACTTTCTTTTTTGGTGATTAAATGGAATTGTGCAATTCATTATTAATGGTTTACCTCTCTGCAGAAAGATTCATGGTTTGTCCAAGAAGTCATTGGATTCATACTTTTCTGCAAAGGCTCTAAAAATAGCGACACGCATGGTAGCAGCACTACAGATTGTAAACACCCCATAATAAAAACTGGGCCAATGCATCAGCTGACAGGGAAACTCAAGTGTTTGAGTTTCCCTGTCAGCTGATGCATTGGCCAGCTAACCAATGGTGGACCTTCATGTCATGTGGCAGTCAGGTGACTTGTATACCTGGCACAGTGTTGTGTCGGTTCACGCCTGAAAAGAGCAAGTTAGAAGTTCAGTTCAGATGGAAATGACTAGAGTCACAGCTCAGTGATCTAGCGAAGTATGAGCATGAAACAGAACAAGTTGAGATTCAGAGTGTATTTTGCCTCTTTGACAATGTGTTACATTCTGCTGAGAAAATGAGGTGCAATGCTGCACGTATAGCTCAGTGTTCAGATGACACTGAGCTGGTATACCTCTGGGACACCTACCTGCATAAAGCAGACCCTGCTGTTATACATACAAATAAATAAAAGCCACATGTCTTCAGACTGTGTGGTTCAGTCAGTACATCTCAGAGGAGGTAAAACTGTAGACATGGTAAGTGGCAGTGGCAGTTTTTTTCTTTATTAATTGTTGTTCATTGTTAAATTTAATGTGCAGAAATTGGACCAAGGTCTCATTAGCTGAATGAATCTAGTCAGACAAATTGGCCAATTACCCTCAGGCCTGTAAATTATAATCATGATTTCAATCTAAAACTAATCTTTGTCTTGCTACAAGTTGGGTTTTGGTTTGCCAATAGGCAACATGAATTTAGCAGTTCAAAGGTGCATAGTTCAAAAGAAATGCTCTTCCCCATTCTACACTGACAAAGTCAAACTATTTTAAACCCAACAACTTTGGATCGGTGCTGCCAACAAAGCATCTGAGTCACTAACGAAGCATTCAGAAATAGATTTCCATTTGCCAAGATTCTCAAAAAGTTTGTTGAAAAGTTACTGCAAAGTCATTGGAAGCTCTTCAGAATAGTTGTGGTGCTGAGGGTCAAGTGTGGTGTAAAAGTGACGCCACTGTTCTGGCTCCGACTGTGAGACCCAACAGAACCAGCCTGGCCTGTCTGCCTCCACAGCTCAGCTGGACATCTTTTTAATAACCAGGCCCTAAAATAAACAGTTTTCTCCACTTCATTAAATGACACTGTGCTCGCTCGCTCTCTCTCTGCTCATTAAAAGTCCAGCGCCGTGGCTCTGGAGGGTCCCCTCTGGACAGGCTCTGAAACCTCTGCAGGACTTTCATTAAGACGAAACGTGTGAACTCTGAACTCAGTAATGCTACAGTTTTAATGGCTCGCATTATGACGACTGGGTTGATTATACAAAATGAACAGGATTAAATGTTTTCCCTCCTCAGACAGTCACATTAGCTCCACAATGCTCTACGTGCACTGTGTACACAGTATACATTCAAATGTAGTGTGTGAATTTCAATTGTGTCGCATCTCCCTTGTTGTTGTTTTGCTTGCAGAGCTGGGTTTCCACATAGTGTTGTGGTCAAGGCCAAGACTAGAGCATACCAAGACCAAGATAAGACTTTGAGGGGGTAGAGACTGAGTCAAGACCAAATAAAAATGTAGTCGATTCCAAGACAAGACCAATACCTTGACCTTGGTCTTGGTCTTGAGACCACAGCCACTACATGTATGATTTGAATCTTGCACATAGCGAGACTTTTGGAGTAGATGAGACTGATCCAGCAGCAGACTGTTGCTGTGCACTGTTACCTCTGTCATGACGGAGCTCCTTCTGTGAACAGATGATAATATCTAAGCAGACACTCCTGATGGACTGAATTACAAACCTGGCCTGTTCAGGCTCATGCCAGCCGCCAATGTAACATGTGTGAGCATGCAGAGCGGTTCAGCTCTGTTGACAAGAAGATGCTGACCTTCAAACATGTGACTGATGAAGATCATTCTACTTCCATCTCTGAGACCATCTGGGTTCATATAGTGTTCTGCATGTTTGTCAGTGTGAATGCATAAATGCACTCAATTTAGCAAGTGTGAGTCTTGAGGTACATGAGTTGAGACAGAGGATAGAAATGTGTAAGTATATGGAGCAGTCCAGTATCATGAGGAGTTCTGTGTCACAATTTAACACCAACACCAGCTTCCAGTCATTATTTCTTCACCCTGACTTTTTTATTTCGTTTTCACAAGTGACCGTTTCCTGACCTTCAGTAATGGTTTCATGCACCAATATTGCAGATAGATGGAACAGGTAACACACTGGCACTGTTGTAAATTGTTTTCTTGTCTGTATACAACATCTATCGCACGTCTGCCCGTCCTGGGTGAGGGATCCCTCCTCTGTTGCTCACCCTGAGGTTTCTCCATTTTTTTTTTTCCCTGGGTTTTCTTGGGAGTTTTTCCTCATTGGATGTGAGGGTCTAAGGGCAGAGGATGTTGTCATAATGCTGTGTAAAGACCTTTGGGACAAACTGTTTTATACAAATAAAAATTGCCACTGTTACAGTGCCAGTTCCATACCACCCCTCTCAGAGTGGTACACTACCTTCAAACATGAGACTGTGTTTTTAAACTCTTCTACTAACCACATGAGTTCAGGAGTTCATTACTTTGTCTTCACTGTTGTGTGTGTGTCCAGTGACCTATGTTTGGTCATAAGTGTATTAGGTCACACAGTTTCTGGGACATTCCTCTTTGCGATGCTAATTCTTGGTGTTTTCATGTCCAGCACCTCTAGTCATGTTCATTTAGGCCAATTAATAGAGTCAGTGTTGTGCTGCTGGTTCCCACCTGTGCACAGACTGCACTTAATTCATTCACTGTGCAATTGTGACCGTGTTGCATTCGAAAGGCTGTTGTACTTGCTGTTGACATTTAATTTCAAGCTGTTTATTTTGCTGTAGAATCAAACTGGGGTGATTTATTATTATCGAGTTCAGCACGCTTTGATGAATAAGTCGTTTTTTTGCCTCTTGTCTGGTGTTATTGTGTCTCACACTCCTACCTTGTTGCTAATTGCTAATCCTGGGTCTCCAACCAACTCACAGCTACCACCTATTTGACTGTGCATTAGTCTGTTTGCCAAGAGACTCCATTGCTGGAGCTGGAGGCTGACACCCCTCCAACTACTATGTAACTGAAAGTAAGTGAAAGTAAGTCATTCTCAGCAGTGTGAATAAAAACCAGCAATGTCATTTTTTCTCCCTCCAGGACCGTCATGAGATTTTAGGCAATTTAGGGATGATTTTCTGCTCACGCAGCTCTTTGCGCTCCTCTCCACAGCTTTTTAAAGCTTCTTGTGTCAATAAGAAATGACATTGCCTTTGCTCAGAAAGTAATAAAGCACAGATTATTGTAATGAGAATTGAGTCATTGTGACATTCAAACACCGTCCTGATTGTGTGAATTATGAGAGCAATTACAGCAACAACAACAGTCAGCAGGCTGCGATCTCTCTCTCCTGCTCCTTCTCTCCATCTCTCTGTTGCACTTATATCTATCTTCTCTTACTCCTTCCATTGTATCCCTCTCTCATTCTTTTCTCTTTGTGTATTTCTTTGCTTTCCCACAGCTGTCTTTGAGATAAGGAAAAAAAAGACAGGGGTGGGGGAGTGGGGGGGGGTTTGGTTTGTTTTTTTCTCAAATATTGCAGTGACGCTTCGTGCAATGAAATGCTCATGCTCACACGGCTCTGTCTCTTTCAGGACTTCCTGGAGACTCTGGAGGACTTGGATCTGAGCTATAACAACCTGGTGGACATCCCCTGGGAGACCATTGCCCTGCTGATCAGCGTCAACACCTTGAGCCTGGACCACAATCTGATAGAAAGTGTCCCTGAGGGAATCTTCTCCAATCTGCACAAGCTGGCCAGGTGAGGGTCGTGTGAGCACACCACAGCGCCTGTGCAGGTTTCATGGCTTGACTTGGCAGAAGAAAAAGAAACTTGCCTTACCCATGCATCCACCTTGTCCCTTATATCAACTATAAATAAAATAAATGACTTATATTTAAAAAGGGCTTTTCATTGGAAATTCTAAGCAGTATGTTTGCATTTATCATCTTTCTGCTTCCTCTCACCTTGAGTTTAAATGCATGCTCCTCTTCAGTGTACTGCAGCTTGTTGGCCTTTAGCTGTAAATCTGAGCACAGTAGCCGTGTCCTGCATATGTTTGTGTGCAGTCAGCACTGAACACTGCACAGGGCTGTGACACACAGCAGCTGCCTTGTGTAGATGTGTTGAGCCACCTTGAACTCATAGCTTTAGCTTTACAGGACTTGAAGTGAAGTGGCTGCAGCCCCCCTCCACTTTCACCAGGCTCATCAAACAAGCTCTCATACAGTGTCTGACCACTGCCCAGCACCAAACAGCACTCAGACTGTCAGAGACTGGCTGCTGAGGAAAGTCAGACTATCAAGATCATCCTCATGTCAAAAACATGGGTAAACAACCTGTACGGTTGAACGGGTCAGTGGAGGAGTTGTTGAAAGTATTTACACATACACACACACACACACACACACACACTATCATCCCTGAAAGAAAGAAGAAAAAACATGAATAATCATGCAGCAGTTACTGAGTTGTATAATAAAAGGGCTCAAATTGTTAATTTTGGAAGAATGCATAATTTAAGACTGTAACTACATGAACTCTAAATCTCCCTGTGGCAAAACTGCTCAGAAGAATGAAGAATAAAAGAGTCATCAGTGTCTCTGTCTTCTTGAAGAACATCTTCTGAAAGCATCAGAATGAAAATAATCCATTTGAAATGATGTTTTGTCCAACAACAGCAGGCCCTCTGATGAGCTGTTTATTCATTTAATTGATTTCCCCACCAATTAGACTTCAAACTGGGGCAGGATACAACTGAACCAGAATCAGAGGGAGTCCTCTCATGGCAGATCTTGTTCTAAATGGAGGTTGAGCTTTGGTGGCTCCATTCACTTAGCAGTCAAACTGGTGTTCAGCAGCTGCAGCAGCTGTAGCCTGGACTGACTTCAGGACAGAGTGGGGATTTGAAACAGTGACCTCAGACGGCTCTCCTGCTGCTGCACACAGCGTATGAGTGTAAATATTCACACACAAAATACAAATCAGACAAATCTGTGGTTGTTATCACTGACGTAGACTTGACACAGATCAGAGTGAATAAGGCTCTCCAGACACTGAGGACTCATGAGGCACCAGAAGCACACTAACAAACTAACCCATCTCCATGACAACTGAACCCTGTGATGAACCTCCTTATGAAATACTTATATGGCCAAGTTAAAAGACTGAATAGTAAACCATAAAACGATACACTAAGGAGTCAATAGTCTGTTTAAGAATGCACCTCCACAAACCCTGAGGTGGGTGTGTGTTTTGACTAGTTTTGTGTTTTATTGTTAATGACTTCATCTGTCTTCTGCCGTGCAGAACATCCAGATCTTTGAAAAGTTTTCACAAGGAAAACTAAACAGTTTGTAGTCTATTGCATGCATGCTCTGTTTGAGTCATTTCACTCTACTGGTGCAAAGTAACGTTTGATCCCCAATGACAGTTTGAATTTGTGACAGAAGTAGGGAAAATCCACTAAGCTCCAGATAAATTGACCTGCATTAAAGCAGAGTCTGTAGGATTTTCCTAAGAAAAAACTAAATATAGACTAAATATAGATATAAATATAGTCACCAATGGGCTTCTGCTCATGTATGGTGGTGACTGTGTCTGCAGGGGGAGGGGCCCAGTCTGAATGTTGTGTTTACAAACTGCAACAAACAAACCTACAGACTCTACCTTTAAAATGAATGAAGTGTCCCTTGTCTGCAGATGGCAGACCTATGGACAAGCTGCACAAGTGAGCCAACCAATGAATGTACCATAAGTCAGAGTCCGACATGCTCATCACTCTCCACAGTTACTAAATTCACCATTGAATATTTTATTTCAGGGAGAGTCGATAATGAAATGTTTGTTATTAGTACCTGACACCAGGATCAGTGATTTCTTGAGAAAATCACTGGAGATGATGAGTGGCTGATACCTTGGAATATTTACCAAATGTGGGCTTATGTTATTTTGTGAGGAAGTAATTTATTTTTTGGAGCAGGTTTCCTCAGCCTGCCCTGTGTGGTTCCACTTCAATCTGATATTTTATGCAGAATGTGAGGGGAAATGCGCAGACATCATCGATTCAGCTGCCAGGTTTGCATTAAGGAAGCCAAAGCAATTGTCCTTTATGGGCAAACAGGAAACTTGGATTGAATCCCACTATTCCTCCTCTCCCTCCCTAACCCTCCCTCTGTGTCACCTTTAGTTATGATGTCATACCTCAGATCCAGACTGCTTAGTTGACTGTCATCTGTCTGCATGGGACACAACCAACAACATGATACATAGGATTTGGAGGAACAAAGTCAGCCACTTAACGTTTTAATGGGCTCAAATAGTCTATGTACACATACACTACACCTCAGACAGGACACAACATCCCTGCTGAGGATTAGGGATCATTACAGTGACTGTCAGCTACTTCACTTTTTTAATCTGTCCCTGACTCTCTGCTGGATTTAAAGTCAACTGATCATAGTCATAGCCAGAAATTCAATGAGATCAAAATGGTCTAAATGGTGTAAATGCCGTTTTAAAGCATCCTCCCTTCTGCCAAGATTGTAAATGTGTTTTTTTTTTTTTTTTGTTTTTTTAAAGAAATTAAACAAATCTGTTTGGCCTTAAACAGGGGAAGTTAAAGTTAAAATCCAACATACAATCCAGCATTAGTCTTTTCTGTGGGACTCATACGGCTATCAATGTACAGTATGTATAAAGTTTTTTTCTACTCAGGCTTCTCCCTGGAGAAGGCCAGAGCCAATCAGAAGAGAGGAGGCTCTGAACCTCTGTCTGAATACAGGCTGTGTGCTGAGGCTTTGATATTTATGTATCTACAATATTAATAGAGAACCTAGACCTGCTGTATACTCTTGTAGATTTTCCTTTCACTTGGGCTTTGAATACACGTAAAAGTATTCAGATTCAATCAGCTCATGTGGTGTCCTCACATTGTCTGCACTGCATGTGCCAAGCAAACTTGATGAATCCACAAACATCTTGTCCACTGCAACACACACCTGAAAATATGATGAAAATAAAAATCTCCCTCTGTGATTCTCTGTCATCAGACTGGACATGACATCCAACAAACTGAAGAAGATTCCTCCAGACCCGTTGTTCTTGCGGATCCCGGTGTATGCCAAGATGAAGGGTTCTCCTCTCACAGCGCTGGTGCTGAGTTTCGGAGGGAACCCTCTGCACTGCAACTGTGAGCTGGTGTGGCTCCGCAGACTGACCAGAGAGGATGACCTGGAGACCTGTGCTTCCCCGAAAGACCTGGCTGGAAAATACTTCTGGACCATCAGAGAGGTTTGCAAAAGCTGCTGCAGAGTGGCCTTCATTTCATTTAATCCAAGTTCTCATAAGCAAAGCTGACCAGGCCAGTTTAAACATGCTGCTCACAGACACTGGCCTCAGTGTATTTGGGGCTGTGATGCTTGCAGTGTGCTTTCCTGCTCTCTCAGCTTCACCCCTCTGGGAATACAAAATCACTTTCTCTCTCAAGGACAGATCAGCAGGGCAGATGGCTGGTGTCACAGTGGAGTGAACCTTCTGGTGACAGTGTGGAGCCAGAAGGTTCACTCCACTGTGACACCAATACATGGTCCAGTGTTTGGCCTTCAACAAACTGAAGTTGTATTGGTTTCTTTAACAGGCACAGTGCACATCAATAAAAATCAACTGTAAATGTAGCAGTGAAGATGTTTCCTCAACAAGTCCCTGGAAACATGAACCTATAATAGTGCATTAAAAACAGCTATCTGAAATACAATATGAGCATGATGTATAATACAATATCAAACTATCAGTCCAGTGTCATCCCAACACACCCTCCAACTCAGCCCTCCCCCTACAACCCACAGGAGTGAATCCACTTATCCACCATCCTCCTCCTGCTTTTATAGCGCAGCGATGGGTCCTTATACGCTCTGCATCACTTGATTCCTTCCTTTGACTGGGGTCTGGAGTGACCTGCTTGCACAGATGACCTATGCAGTTGTTTGTGGCTGCTTGGGGACAGTTTTGTCCTTCCCCCTTTCCAAATGAAACACACACACACACACACACACTGATTGTTTTCAATTAGGCCTGGCTCATCGAAATAACATGAGCACGTGATTCTATTGGCTCATTTTGGAGCTTTGTGCAACATGTGTGTATTCAAGTGTGGTTGTTTCCTATTTTGCTTAATGAAGCAGAGGCTGTAAAGTGCAAGAGTGTTTTGTAGGTAATAACAAGGCTGTTATAGATCAATAGGTGCTTTCATTCTCATTAAGTGGAAAGTTGCCAGTTATATCCCCAGACTGGTAGGGCTAAATCTGGATAGGAAAAAAAGCAGCATCACCACATCACCACCTGCTCCAGTCTAGCAGGTCACACTGTGGTTGTACGGGGAATATCCTTGGTATGTGAATGGAATCACGGCCTTACTGCAAAAAACGTGTCTTTCATTCTCAGTGAAACAATCCTGAATGAGGAATGGTTAAAAAAAAAAAAATCTCATTTGACACCTGCAGAATCTTAATGAAATAACTAAAAAAGACAATGTGCAAGACAAGCTTTTAAAGAAAGAACCTGAGAGTTACACAAAAACACAGTGTAACTAAAATTGTCATGCCCTCCATGTGTTCCCTGGTTTTGTTTCCTGTTTTATTTTGAAAAATCTTCTTCTTTCCCTCTTGAGTTTCCCTCCTTTAATCAGCACCTGCCACGCCCTGATGTGTTGCAGCTGTGTCTCATTGTCTTCCCTTTGTCTGTGTACTTGTAGTCCCCTGTTCTACCTTCCTGTTGCCAGTTCGTCTTGTCCTCCTCACCAGCCTGTCCCACCTGTATGGTTTCTCTTTGTTGTACCATTTCCCCAGTGATTCCTTGCTTTCTTAGTCTTTTGGGTCATTCTTTTTTGCTTTCATTTGTACTTTGTGTCCCTCTTTGAGCTTGTCGGGCCTGTTGACCTCTTTGTTGTTGTTTCTGTTTTTCTTCTGTTGGACTTTGGAGACCCCTTCTGTGTTTTAGATCCTATAATATTGTTACCCGTTACGTGGTGTTCGGTGTCTCCAATTCCTCCTGTGTGTCTCCCCACTCCTGACAAAAATGATCAACTCATAAAAGAAAACCACTACAGTACCTGACAGGACAACATCATGTTGCATCATCAATCTCACATGTTTACATAAGTTATTCTCCAGGATCTGGATCCTGGAAGAGACAGTCACACTGCCACACTTTTTCTTGGTGGTGGAGTAACATTTTTTTTCCCACTGATATGTGGATGATCTTCTCCTGCTTCAAAGCCAAAGCCACAAAAAACGTGATGGAGCAGCTCAGAAAGCACAAAGCAGCACCAATGTATCTGTATTACTGCTCCAAAGTGCAGTCAGGTGCACACGATTTAGGGTTAAGAAGACACTGAGAGATCTATTCTTCATCTAAACACCAGGAAAAATCCACACTGAGCCACGGTGATAACTGCAGAGATAATGGCAGTATGTGTGTGCTTCACAACATTACTTTAAAGACGTAGATATAGAGGCCTTTGCCCTGGAATCTCCAGCAGCTGACCCCCTGGGCTGTTTTGAGAGCTACAGTGATAAGTGGAGGTGCAACATGAGATAAAGATGGGATTAATTGGTATTGTATTAGAGAGGATGATGCACAGAGCTCGAGTTATAGTTGTAGGCCTCCTTCGGAGAGGTACTGTAGGAGCACTGTAAGAGGATTAGCCTTGTAAAGAGGTTGAGTCAGAGACCTCTGTGCCACTAGAGTGTCTGGGCATATTAATTCTGAGGGAGTTAATAGCCTCTTTCCTCCTGCGAGGACAAAGGAGCCCCCACTGCATCCATCAGAGGTCAGACAGTAGCCATCAGCTGCCGGGGAAAATCCCTATTTAGAATCAATAAAAGCTGCTTTGCTGCTTTTTGCTGCGAGGTGATATTCCCACCTAACAGGAGGAAAAGTTAACACTGGTTGTAATTTGAGACCAATGAAGACAAATGAGATTTTTGCATCCATAATAAGGCTAAAGAGTGTTCCTACTCCTCTGCCTAACTTCCAAACACTGACACCATGGGTAGAGCCCGGTTCAATCACAGTGTTTTACTCTTAAGCTTCACAGGAGCAGTTGACGGTCAGAATGTAATACAAGACTGAAAGGTTCTATGGGTGCAGGTTCACCAGGGCAGCAATCATCACGGCTGGTAACAAGAGCTGAGAGGAGCCCAGCAAAGGGTTTGGAGACACACTGAGTGGTAGGAATGATGAGTAAGCCCTGGTAAGCCGTGGCTGGCCCTGCTTGGCCTTGCAATAATACTCCACCAGGGTTTTGGCTGACTTTATCCAGGCTTAGGTGCCAGTGGGTGGGTTTTAAATAATGCAAGGGCTGAAAAACTCTGAGATCACTTAATCTTCATGTGCAAACAACAGAACTCCTTCAGAAAGTCTGTTGGAAGAAAACACCAGTGAAAAGTCAGTCTGAGCTCATATGTAGAGGAATGCACTGTTTTGCTTTGTTTTTTTGTTGTTGTTGTGTTTTTGTTTTTCACTTCACTTCACTTGAATTTGATCTCACTTGAACCATCTGTTATTATTTTTTTGTTTTATTTTATATTTATATTTGATTAAAAAATGAAGAAGAAAAATCTGGGATTTTTCAGATCCAGTAACACAAGCTTTAATATTCTGTTTAAGTTAACACACAATCATTGGTCTCTGCCCCCACCAGGAGGAGTTTGTTTGTGAGCCACCAATGATCACTCGTCACACCTCCAAGATGTTTGTGATGGAGGGTCAGGAGGTCAGCCTGCGCTGTAAGTCGGTGGGAGATCCCGAACCTTCCACGCATTGGGTCAGCCCGGATGGGAAGCTGATCGGAAACACGTCCAGGACCATCTGCTATGAGAACGGTTCTCTAGACATCCTCAAGGCCTCCGTCAAGGTAGAGCGGTTGTTTCATCTTCATCCTGAACTTGGTTCATTGATTTTGTTTTTAATACACAAACTGATGATGGAGTTGAAGCACCTGTGAGTGACAGCGTCATCTTAGTTTTATTCCACATATCATATTAAAGACGCTTGCCCCACCCTCCCCATCAGTTAAAATCAAAACATACAGAGGAGGAGTCTTATTCAGGGATAATGACTGGGAAAGTCATTTTCTCAAAATAAACAAAGAAATGCTCTCTTCTCCTCTAAACACTGTCAGAGGAGCCTTTCAATGGATATCAGAATCTTTTCAAGATATAAAGTGCTGAACATTTATTTTGTCTACAGAGTGTGGAAAGCTGTTGCTGGTGCTTTCTATCTGCTCAATATTAGGCATCCAGCCAGTAATTCTTGGCAGAGGTGTTTGAAGGATGCCGAACAGAGTCGTCGTGGTCTGAGGCTCAATAAATGACCCAGTTACCTCTGTCATTGTTAACCATTACAACCCAGTTGTTATGCAAACATATAGTAGGCTATATGATCACTATGGCGATGATGGGTATAATTATAAATATGAGATAAATGAAGGCATTATTATATTACATGAAATGTCACATTGTAGTGCAACATCTGGGACTCTTTTGTAGCTTATTTTATAAAGTTGTTAAAATATGCCAGCATGAATGAAGCATATAAAACATCATGCTCGACATCAGTATAGTTTTTTCATGGGTGTGCACTAACAAAGATAAAACTTGAGCCTTTTTGATTGCTAGGATTCAGGGAAGTTCACTTGCATCGCATCTAATGCAGCCGGGGAGGCCACGGCACCTGTCGAATTGGTCGTCAACCCTTCTCCGCACTTTGACCCAAAACTGGATCCTGACCCGGGGCCCTCGGACATCCCCACCTCCATCAAATCCAACATCAGCGGAGGCCACGCCCGGTCCGACCAGCAGAGGGTCAGTGTGTCAGACCTGACGTCCAGCTCTGCCACCATCAGATGGCCCCCGCAGAATCACATACCAGGGGTCCGCATGTACCAGATCCAATACAACAGCTCCACAGATGACATACTTATATACAGGTAAGACAGAAGTGGCTGCTGTGAGTTAGATGCAAAGTGTGCGTGATTCAACTTGCCAAAGGAAAGTGCTTTAGCTGCAGTAACAGCTATAAAGAGAAAACACCCATGTGTTCCACAGAGGATAGTCCTGACATCTGTAATACACATAATGGCGGCACTAGATAAAGCCTTTGAGAAACTAGGCTGTGTCTATGTGTAATAGTGCTGTGGGTTCAGGACCAGGGAAAACAAAACATCCTGTTGCTCTGAAGCTGATGTCATGTGTTACCATTGGAAACTTTGTCATCTGCATTGGAATTTAAAGTGGAACAATGTTTGGCTGCATTAGTTTGTAGTGACACACAGGCAGGATGCTGGGGTTTATTCTTAATACTGCCTCAATACACAGCCTGTGTTATCAGTGATGGGTATTTGTCACATTTTGGAGATCACCAGGTCACCACAGCACCCTGTTTGTGTGTGTGTGTGTGATTTCTGCTCCCGTCTGTCGGTTTTTGCTCCAAACACACACCATCCCTGAGTGGGCAGTTTTCACCAAGGTCTTCCTCACGTAGGAGGAGGCTGTTGTTTTTTTGTTGTTGTTTTTTTTTGAGCTGGTTCAGGTTTTTTTGAGAGAGCAGCTCAGTAAGCAACAAAGGAGGAGTGAACTAAAATAAAAAGGGATTTGGCTTCAGGCAACAGATCACCAGACCACTTCAAATCTTTAGCTCCCGAAACATTTTTGTGAAAAACCTGGGAGTTCTGATATTATCCCTATTATTTGTACTAGAAATGTAGAGCTTAATCTGATTATCTGCAAAGTAAAGTAAAATCCATCTTAACATCCAACAAAGCAGCATTAATTTTTGGTCATGCTTGGCGATTATTCCCTCACAGAGGTGCACCAGTTGAGTGTTAGAGGGAAAAATCCCCCTCAGAATAAACAACTATTAATGATTTAATTCTGATTCCGATTTTTCTGGTGTTAAACTCTCAGCGGGGGGGGGATACAGAAACAACGTCAGAGTCCAAGGGTCCAGTAGACATCTACATAGAAGGAGACTGCAGTAAAAAGGAAATAAAGGATGCAACAGCACAAATATGACAGTTAATGAGTGAAGCAAAGCAGAACATTAAGATTAATGTCAAGCATGTATGGACTATTAAAACAAAGTTAATGTGGAACAAAATCCAGTGGAATGAATCAATGCAACAAACAATCGTTGAATGTGTACATAGTGGTGGTCTATGCTTTTCTTGAATCATGCTGTCCGAACACTGAACACAGTGCTGCAAATGAGAAAGCCAGAACAAAACTCCAGCAGATACTGGCACATTAATTTAAAAAAAGTGACTAATGAGTAATTAAATGAAAAGGTAACTGAGCAGTGAAAGTTTTGTTCCCCTCCAAACCTGAGCTCCCTCCTGTGCCCCCACTTGATGTCTCCATTTGCACGTCCTAATCACCAGATGTGGATTTCGAAGCATGTTTCAAGCTCGAGCTGCCAAGTGGCTGATTGTGGGCTCTCTATCAACCCACGATACCGAGCGACCACTGGATGGTCCCATCAGCCACTTAGGCAGTTCTGTAACCTAGCAACATCATTCAGAATGCATAATTGAGTGTTATTACAAAGCATTTGGAGGGCTGGCAGATGACAGTTTGAAACGTGTCCATGGCCTCAATTCTCTTTCTAACCAAAAACCAAAGACACTTGCTTGAGGCAAAGGCAAAGTGCATGTGGTCAAGTGCAGAGGGTCCAACTGGATTATTTCAGATTGAACCATAGGAATGACCTCATCAGTGTCTCACCACTGAGTGGGTGGGGACAGAATGTTAGAATGAGGAAGTCTGACCGTGACAAAGCCAGAAGCCTCATCCCTCTCTCAAAAGCGTTCTGATGGGTTCATGACTTAAGTGTTCTCATCAGTTAATGCCTCATGCAGACTGTAATTATTCAAGTCTGCGTTGTTAAATGGCATTCAAGGCAGAGAGCATTTTCATCAGTAGAACATCTTCTGTTAACAACAGCCATGATCATATTCAGCTAGAGTTAATGATGGATGTGGTTTTGTTAAGTTTATGCACAAAAACAGTCTCGTGGATATACAAGCATCAGCCTCTGTTACATGTTTGTTTGTTTGAGGGAAGTGTTTTGTACAAATTGAGCATATTTGGCAGTTATTAATCTGATAGATATCAAGGATACCAAGTTTACAAAACAAAGGTAATGAGTGATTTCATGGAGGAGAAAAGGCAATGATTCTCACTGCTCATTCTTGCAACCTCAGAATTGGTTGCAGTTTTGTTTGGTGAGTACTGGCCCCAGCAATGTTGCAGTAACTGATAAAGGGATAAATTATCGAATAATAAAGGTTGAAGGAAACTTTTGTGTTCAGGAGATACTGGATTTTCCCAATTATTCCAGTGTTTTTTTTTTGTTGTTGTTGTTGTTTTTTTGTTTTTTTGCAATTTTAGATGAGATTACTGAAATGTGAGGTTTCCGTGACAGGTTTTCATTAACACCCCCAAAAGAAGAGCTGATTTAACATTAGCTTTTCAATCAACACTGTTATGTTCTTAGTGTGTTTCTTGTAGTTGTGACTAAACACAATGAAATTTGTTTTCTTAATATGTAATGACAATTTATTGATTTTTTTTATTTTATTTTATTTTATTTTTTTTTTTTTTTGGGGGGGGGGGGGGGGGGGGGTGTACCTTTAATGGAAAGGGCAGTTGGAGAGAGCTAGGAAGTTGGGAGACGGAGAGATGCAAGACATGCAGTCAAAAAGTCATTAATATAAGAAAGAAATAACATTGGCCCGAGGATAGATCCCTGGGGGACACCACACTTCATAGTAAGAGGAGGAGAGTTCCCTCCTTTAAAAGCAAAAACAAAATGTTTTCTGTTCTCTAAATAACTGGAAAACCACAACACAGCATGTTCATCTAGTCCCAAATGTTTCAACAAAACATGATGATTTATGGTGTCAAAGGCTTTTGACAAGTCTACAAAGATTCCAGCCTCTCAGGCTGAAACATGAAGTCAATGCTGAAGAACCAACACATGCAGTTCCTCTAATGACCACTAGAGTGTGGCTCCAACAATGAGTCAGTCTCCATAAACTCCCATGTTAAGACCTGTCAAACTTCCAGGAGAAATAAACATGTTAACGGCCAGGTACAAAAACCTGAGGAGCTGGATGGGTGTGTCCCTTGAACATAAACATCTGTTATCTTTTGTCATTGTTGAAAAGAATTATGTCTTTCTCTCTTCTCAAGTTGTTTTTGAGAGATCCCTATCTATATATTGGGAATTTTTGAGGTGGTGATTTTCTGAACTTGGTGAGGGGAAGTTAACAAGAGGAAGAAAAGAAACCAAATAATAACAAAATGCCTGCACATCCACTGCTCTGCTTTGAATTTCTCATCCTGGGGGGAAAAAATGAGCTCAGAGGCCGTCTGTGCAGCAGGTTACTGTAAAATATATTTACATTTTGTCGCTAGGCGACATCTAGTGGTCATTGTAATTATGAGAGAAGCATAGGGGAGATTGTGGTGTACAGAGAAAAGGTCCAGAGCAGGAGGTGGTTGTCATGGATGGATTGTCGACACAGTACAGGATCATGACACAGGAGAGCGGTGTTTGATTCCCACGTGGCAGTAGCTTTTCATGTTTCTTTCATCCATGACTATTTGACAAAGTTAACAACTTTGTTATTGTTGTAACCATGACAACAAAGGTTATCTAATGTGGTCTGCTTAAACAAAACAAAAAACAATCCTTTCCTAAACCTAACCAAGTCGTAACCTGTACTATGTGTAAAGTAACCGTGTAGCACAGTCTGACAGGTCTCTAATAGAAGTACTATATGAGGACTCTCTCCTATGGGTGGTATGTGTGGTCGATCAGGTCGGAGGAGTTACTCTGGCCTGTAGAGATGACTCCAACATTCACACTATCATGCTGATGAAAAAGGAACTCCTGATCATTTAGTGCCCAAATTGAACATTTAGTAAAACAGTACAGACTTTACTTTTTCAGAAGTGAAAGATAAGAGTGGCTTCTACATACTGTTTGCTTTTGTCTCTAAACAAAGTCAGACCAGTTGTCATTTGCTTTCTGTGTGTTTTGAGGGTAGCTTCAGTATTTACTGCAGGTACCGCTGAGCCCACGTCTTCTTTGAACATTCACTCTGAGCCTGGAGGCATAGAGACGTGGCCTTCTTCTGTAATAAAGGTCAACAATTTGATTCTCTGGTTTTGGCTGGGAAATCACTCTCTCCTGCTTTTGTAGGAGGAGCTGCTGCTGTTGTTGAGCTTTGCATTTACAGCCTACAGTCGCTCCAATGGAGCTGCTAGCAGATTAAGACTGAGCAACACTCAGTTTGGTGATTTTAAGAAGTGGCAAAAAAAATGGCTTCCTCTACTCACTGGCAAGAAGCAAGCTGTTTTCATGCAGAGAGCTAAAGCATTCTGAAAAAAAAAGCAGTAAGGTTGTGTCAATTATAATTTTAATGATTTACAACATCAGGGTGGAGAATGTTGGGCATCCCATGTCTGTGGAAAAGTTCGGTACAGGCTGGAAACGAGATGTAATATTTGAATGTATCATTATCACAGAGGCCCAGGTACCAGCTTGGTGTTCCTGCGTCTTCCTGTCTGTGTGTTCTTTGTTTTTTTTCCTGTGAGTTAGACAGATTCAGATTCAGCTTCAGCCTTTATTGTCCTGCAGGGGAAATGAGTTTTCACAGATGACAGGTGATCATCTCACCACACATGTAAACATACAACATAGAAACAAAGCACACCCCGACACAACACTAACACTCACACAAATTACAACTGTACCCTCTGCTGAGGTTGTTCAAAGTGTTTATGGCAGATGGAATGAAACTTTCACAGTGTGTTTTCCTGAAAGTTATCTGTCTGTATCCGATGCTGGAAGGAAGAGATGAGAAACACAGGCGGAAGGGGTGGCAGGGGTCTTGTGCCATGGTCTGTGCTTTCCGAGTGATGGCAGTGTAAACAGGGGCTGGTAGAGCGGGAATGGGGAGGCTGATCATTTTAGAGCATGTGTGAGTAATTTTTAGGTGTTTGTTTCTATTTTTGACGGCAGTATGGTGTAATAGCAGGATGCACAGTACAGGAGTATGGATTCAATGATACTGTGGTACAGGAAGAGCAGATGGTGGGGTTAGACTGAGGTGGAAATCCTTCTTTGTTCTCATCTTACCTGTTTTCCTGAGTGAGTCTGCATTTTGTGTCCAGTTTCTCGTCGTAAACCTGACAGAGTCACAACATGGTAAAAGCATGTATTCAAAGAAAAGTAATCAAATGTGTGGTCACTATAATTCATCATGTAGTTAAAGAGACTGGAGCGAGTGTTGTTGAGCAGGTGCCTGGATGCTGAGCATTAACCCTGTTTTTTGCTGTGATGTCTCTGGCCTCCTGTACGATCCATGACTGGAGTGAAAGCATCCATTTTAGCTCACAGTGGCAGTACTTATACTTTTGACTTGAAGTGCAAAACGTTTTAAAACGCAAGTGGAGCTCTCTGGCAGAGTTATTGGCCTCTCCACTGAACACTGTAATAGAAGAGACTCATGACGCCCACTTTGCCCTCTCTGCAGTCCGGTCCCAGGCTTTACAGAAACTCTGACAATCAGACAGCATCGAGCAGTTCATCATCCCACACTCACGCATGCATGGCACTCTGAAGCTCTTCACCTTCATTATTGTAATTATTGTCACTTTTTGTGCCTTATTTGCTGAAAGTCATTGATTTTTCTTTTTTCAACTTAGGTGTGATTAAAGAAGGGAACTCGAAGCCAACTACATATAACACACACATACACACATTTGCAGATTCCTCACAGTGCACAAATACCCAGGCAGAATGTCTCGTCTTCAAAACCTGTTTATTATATAAACAGAGTCTCAAAGAGACAAGGCTGCAGTACAAGGCTCTCAACAAGAAAAGCAATGTTGACCTCATCTGTTTACTAGTCTCTGTTATTTGTGTGCTGAGGTGAAAAGCTAGCAGCTCTTTTATAAACTGTAACCTGATGTTCTAACAAGTGGAGGAGAGAAAGGCAGTTTGAAGTGATAGGAAGCACACGTGTAGGATTTCATTATTATGTTATCTGTTGGATTTCGTGGTCAGATGTCTCAGTGCTGAGGCAGATCTCAGTAGTAGTTAGTAGTTTCACTTGTGAGCCCATCATTAGAAATCTCAAAATGTCCTCACACAGCTAACTGTAGATGTTGAACTGTTAACTGGGCTGGGTTTCAACACACACGTGGAGAATTTGAGGTGCTGTAATGAGCTCGTTTATCCTGTTCATGTAGATACTGAAAGCAGCATCTTCCAAGAAGCACTGCAGTCTTGTTACATCACATCAAAACTTAATAACGTAAAAGGCAACTTTGAGTTTGTTTTTGATGGCGTGGTGACAGACTCATGTTGGTGTTGTCACGCTGGATATCCTTCTGCCTGTATGACTGAGAGACTTCATAGACTCTGGGGATCAGGAACATGTGAGTGTGCAGCATTTGATCTTTTTACTAAATAACAGTGGATTTAAGTGTGTCAGACTGAGTGCAAAGCAGCTCCCTGCATCTCCTCTGCAGCCTGCACCTCCAGTGAATCTTAAAGCTGACACAGTCAGAGCAGGGAAGCAGGAGTGTGAGGGAGTCTGTCCACAATAATGACACATCCACACATTTTTTTTTTTACGTTTGTGGACAACAGAGTGAGAAGTGCAGTATCAGCACTGCTGTTGAAACCTGTGCAGCTGTGATGAAAATATGTTCTCAGTTGAGACTCAAACCTTCTCTCAGTTCTGATTCAAAGCCACTGCCACCTCCTCCAGGCTCTCATTAAAATAACCCACCCACTGCTATAAAAGTCAGGATTCTGTCAAACTCGCCACTAACAGCTCCCAAACTGTGCACGGCCTCTTTCTAACCTTTATCTTTCCAGGAAAACATGTCCGCCGTTATCCACCAGCTTACTTCACATTCATGTTTGGTAGCTGTCCAGTCCTGCTGAGCTGCATTAGCTGTGTGAACCTAGCAGCTGCAGTCAGCCGCTTGTGAAGCAGCAGCTCTGGGGTTCATCATGGAAGTCGTCGAGGGGTGGCGGCAGGGAGGAGGGGTTACTCATTCATTTTTCCAGCTGCTGATCTTCCAGTTTGAAGCCGCTGGCTGTTCCCTGCTGGCTACTGCTGCCCTGTCATAATGGCATGACAAATGGGGATGAACATTTTAGAAGTTCAGTGAACTTCAGTGGCCATCATTGCGGTTATCTCTGCTGCCCATGCTGCAGGGGAGCACAGTTCAGCCGAACAAATTATGCATTACAGATGAAATAGTCCGGCATTGCCTCAGCTTTTCCACTTTTTCATTTCAGTGGATTTAAAAAGATGTTAAAAACTTAACCTTTTTTTTTTCTCTTTCACATTGGAAACTTATCTTCTGATTTTCCCTCCCCACTGACACAGCCTCTTCTCTACTCTGACAGAGCTGAAACTGTACAGGCTACGAGCACAGGGGAAAATCTATCAAATGAAGAGCTAAAATAAAGACACAGGAGGTTTAGAGCAATAATGTGAATATACATTGCATTACAGGCTACTTGCCATTGCGGAAGTATGATATTTTTGCATGCAGTTATGTCATTTGTCAGTCATGTCAAACATACTTATGATATTTTCCAGATTACTGATAAAATACAATCCACAGTCCACTTGTCTGGAAGTTAATTTATTGATAAATTAGAAAGGGAGGGTGAGGTTATTTATGCAGAGAATTTCCAAGTGCTTGACTGAAGATAGAAGAGCACAGACCAATACACATACAACATGAAACAACTGTGACACTTGCCTAACCTCTGCATTTAGTCTGTCAGCACCTTTCTGCCATGCTGTCCCTCTGACCTTATTAATGGCAACAGTTTTTCATCTTTAAATTCTTCGTACAGCTCCATCTGCAGCGTTTGTCCAGCTGCTGAAATAAAATCTCAGCTCTCTGTCACTCTTTTGATCATCTCTCAGGTCTAACTTGAGTCAGCCTGCTAGATAAGTCTGGATCCCATTAGTGGAACAACTTGAGGCAATTGATGTGTGATACCAATGATTTTCATTCTGAACCGATACCAAGTAAAACCAAAGGTGGTATTGCCGATACCAATACATTTTACAAGAGCTTCATGTGTGCAGAGGGAAACAATAAAATGGACAGTTTCAAATTATAGTTACACATTGACACTAAAACACAATCACAGATGATCTTTCTCTTATTCTTTCATTAGAAACACGTTTTTTTCAATATCAACATACAAACTTTAATCCTCCTGCTCTCATCAGGTCTATGAGTTCAGCTGCACGTGTGTGTGGCTGCGTGTGTGTGGAAGAGGTGCATTGGTTTACGCACCCATAGTTCTCCTCAGAGGTGGAAGCAGACGTAGTCCCTTCAAAGCCCTGTAAACAGTGAAATAACTGACAAAAAGAGTTGTTAACCCCAAATTAGTGCAGGTGGACACATTTGGTATTGGAAGTATCAATACTTGAGTATGGATCCGCACATCATTACTTGAGGCTAAACTGGGAGATGGTGCTAATTTAAGCCTGGCTTTTTCAGGTGAGCTTGTCTTTCCCAGCACGCTTAATTAGGACATTAAAAGGCAAAAAACCCCAGTCTGAGAGGCAGCAAGCCCATGCTGGCCTGAGCAGCCTGAGTAGGAACAGGACAATAGAACCAAAAAAATGTAGCAGTAAGTGTGGTCAGCTTGTAAAGCAGTACTCTTCTTCCAGTAGCTAAAAGTATGTAACTAAACCCAGAGAGAACTGAGCCAATTGATAGGCAGCCTTGTCATATAACCAGAATCATCAGTGTCAGACTCATGAAGCTGAGCTGAACTACATCAAGCAAGAAGGAGCCAGGGCAGTGTGAAAGGCAAGGACAGAGAGGAGGGGAGGAGGATGGGGACAGAGTTAAAAGCTGCTCTCACGGTGCAGTCAGTGTTAACAGCTCCGCTTTCCATCTCAGCAACTCTTTTTTTTCTCATCTCACTTTCCTCACACACTCAGGTTTTCAGTTCAACTGCTGCGCTGGCAGAAAACTGTACGACCAAAGCATCGAGATAACAGATCGACATTTCCTCACCTCTCTCTCTCTGTCTGCCTGTTGGGGGGTGGCTATATTTTTACAGCTCTCCCTTTTCTCAGTTCTACCCCAGGGCAAGAATAATCTGCCCCCCCCCCCCCCCCCCCCCCCCCCCCCCACACACACACACACACACACACACACAATACACATGCACTCTATGGATTATGGGTCCAGGGAGAGATAAACCTCTGTCAGCACAAGGAAATGAATCTATTGATTCTACCTCCTTTAATATTCTCTTCTGCTCCTCTTTCTCTTTCTGCCGTGCTCACGCCGTGTGTGTGTGTGTGTGTGTGTGTGTGTGTGTGTGTGTGTGTGTGTGTGCGCACGCATTTGAATATGTGTGGTTTCTGGCTTTCTAATTACCATCCTGCCTGGCTCTCGAAGGAGAGATTAAAGAAGAGAGAGAGGCTGAATGGAAAACTGGAAAGATGGAGGGAGAGAGGGAGTGATAGAGGAGGGATAGATTGCTGTGGTGCTGTGAATAGGAGAGGATCTTCCTCTGACTCAGCTGATACAGAGATACAGAAGGTGGATGGAAATGAGGAAGGAAGACAGGGTAAAGGGTCTTGGAAACGACAGCTGATCATATTCTGCTGAAATGGAAAGGCATCAGTTTTCCTCTTTTACTACTCACTTTTTTCTCACTCCTCTCTCCCCTCCATCCATTTTCTCTTGGTCTGCCAGTGTGCAGACCTTTCGAAAGTCACTGTAATGTCATCTTCTCTTTCTCTTCCCTCACTCCATCATATCACCTCTGTATGTGTCTCACCCCTCCTGCACTTGCTCATCTGTTTTTCTCCTCCCTCTGCTCTTTTTCCCATCAGCCAAATGTCACTTTGTCCCGCTGGCTCTCCAGTTAGAAAACATCCAGTACAGAAGATGACAGGAGGGCTTTTAGCCTCAGATCAATTCAAAAGCTTTTCTCTCCTGCTCCAACTCAAAGCTCAGCTCTCAGTGTTAGAGCCACAGACAGCAGAGGTCAAGTCTTACATCATCCTGGTTGCTGCATGAAAATTAAAACAAAGACTTTCAAGAGCCCCAGCAGTAACAGGAACTACTCTGACAATGGTAATGTCTGTCTGTCATTCAGTTTAGCCCATCAAGATATTTCAAATAGTATTTGATGGATTTACCATGAATCATGATACAAATATTCATGCAACTTGACTTTGATCACATGATTCCTCATTGTCTAGCATTGGTCAATGACAGATACCTCCACAGCAAAAAGGACCACCCCTTCATCCTTGGTACTTTGACAGGATTGTTTATGCTAAATTCAACATTTCATTTGATTTTGATGTGTTTCATCACATGGTGCAGTCAACTAGTCTTTCCCCTGTGGTGGAAGGTGTATCATCACATCACACATTCCTTCAACTGTTGCTGCTTAAAGCCCCTAAATATTGCAATATTCTAAGGGCGTATCAGTATAACTGTGTATCTGGATACTGAAATCTCCTTAAATCTATCCATGAATGTGCAATTTCACCCTTTAATGCAGAACAGCACAACAGCATGGTGGATCCAGTCCCTGCAGCATTTGTCTGCACGAGAACATTCCACCTCTTTATGGTTTTTGCCTTTATATTTGCAAAAAGCACGATAAACTTCTTCTCATTCATATCATGTAACATGTGTTCCAAGAGAACGCCCAGAATGCCAAACAATCATGTCACAAACTGTACTTGTTGTCTGCAACATTGTCATATACAATAACTGACAGAATATACATTGAGTGTATCGCCTCCTAATTCACAAATAGACAATATAACAAAGCCATCCTGCCAAAAAAAGGACAGAAATACACAAGAAGAAAGGAATACATCAAGAAATATAAAATCAGATAAATCCATACATACATACATAGTTCCCATGCAGGGTCACAGTGGGGCTGGAGCCAATCCCAGCCGGCATAGGGCAAGGGTGGGGTACACCCTGGACAGGTTACCAGTCTATAACAGGGTCACAGATAGGAACACATGCAGACTCACATTCACATCTATGGGCAATGTGGAGTTTCCAGACCACCAACTGTGCATATTGGACTGTGGGAGGAAGCTGGAGAACCTCGAAAGAAACCACACAGGTCGCTTTCAGACAGGCACAGTTCTGGTTCTGGAGTCTGGTGAACCAGCCCATGTTCCCACCAACCCAACCAAAGTGGGAGGGCGTTACTCTGTGTTACATAAGTTAACATGACGTACCGCTCTAAGTCTTTTCCGGTCAGTTGTCATGGAAACATGACGCTCTGCCAGTGGTGTGGCATTTGGACGTGTGTCAACGCGAGCTGAAAAATAGAAACATACTGGTGTGCAGCCTTGGTCCACAGCAGTGTGTGTGAAAACACCCAGTTACCTCATGCTGGCCAAACACACTGTCCAACCAGTCCACCTCAGAGCTTATTCTGGAGAAGATCACTAAACACCATTAAACATCTCTCTCTTAAGGTTCCTTTAGAAAAGATCAAAAATGTGCCATTCATTTGTTAATAATCAGCCCTAGTAAATAAATGTATTTCTCCTGCAGCTTCATGTGTCCTCCATGTCTGTCTCATCTAACCCTGACACACACAGTGGACTAGTATCTATATTTGACACCATTATCTCTTGACCTCACCCACCTGCTTCAGTAACTCAGTCACACATCCCAGCAGCCCTGCCATAAAATAAACCACTAGCACTTCCTACATGTGAACATGTAATAAGTGAACTCACCTGCCTATGCTGACCTTCTCCGATTCATGATGCCCACTCTCTCCAGCAGCTGTCTCACTTTGCATTTTATGACTGTCAGCCTCCCTGTTTCAGTTATAAAACAAATCTCCAGAAAGATTTAAAAACGTCTGAATAAAGATGAGCTACATTAATTCTGCCAGGTAGATGTGAACATCTTATTTTGTAGATGCCAAAAAGAAAAGAAAACACATAGGGAGCAGGAAGAAACTTTTCGAGACCTCACCGTGTAGTGTTTGCAAGTGTGTTTTTATTTTAAGATGGAGCCCGTGTGTTTGTTGAGCAGAGAAATGTAAAAATATAGATCTTGTATTTATCTGTGGTACAGCAACTTCTGCTGAAACATTTTTACCTTATACGTCTATCTTTCAGACTTTTTGTGTCAGTATGGGGTCAAACAGTCTGTGTTTTCTCTGGAGCGCCGAGGTTACATTCTTTTGATTGAGACTATCACAGCTGGTGATCCTCACAGGATCAGTTCCATGATGAATCAACCTGTTTGAATGTTGACGCTTTGTCAAACCTGCTGGTGTCTCCTTGATGAGCCCAGTCATTGACCCTTTGACATCTGTATTCATTTCATTTATACTGTCCTCTGCAGAGTTTTTTTTTGTGATTGTTGCAGGCAAAAATCCTTGATAACGTGAATATGCTTGAGACGACAGTTTATGCAATGAAATTGTAGGAATTTGCATGGGAGCTAGAAAAATGTGATTTGATGAAAAAGAAAAAAAAAACAGTAATTCCCTTAATTCCAGAGTCAGACTACAAAAATTCAGGCTGAATTTCACACGGTTTTGTCGTGGCTGACAGATTTCCAGCGTCTGGCCTGATTATGAACAATAAATGGAGGTGTAGTGTGACATAACTGAAGAACAGTGATTTTGTGTCTGGGACACCCCGACAGAAAATCTAGTATTTTAGAATTGTTTGCACTTCTCTGCCTAGTCTGACATCTCCGACATGCACCTTGACGCTGACCAGTAGGATGACAGAGCACTCTCACACCAGTGATTGGTCGGGGTCATCCTAATAGTGTTGCCAGTCTCCCAACCCTGACATGGCAAGAATTTATGTTACTGTGAGTGTTTAATCTGACATGTGACCATCGTGAAAGAAAAAAGAAATCGTGTAGTCTGACCCTGGTGTTACAGAGTCAGGTCAAGACGTGACGTCTGTGCTGCTGATTGTTATAGTGAACACAATAACAATAACAGACATGATGTGTGTTATCAGTAATAACAGCAGCAATAAAAGCTGATTCAGAGACATACATTTCAGTTGACTGACTGACTGTCTGCAGCTCACTCACCTGGACACATGTTGCTGAGACCATTCTTTATCTGCTCCCGCTTTCATCCATGCTATCTGTGCGACACAGAACACGCAGTATTTGTGTAATGAGCTGTGAATGAGCCGTGGTATTAAACAAGTGTGCCTGGACAGGTTTTTTTTCTCTCTTTATCTGCACAAGGAGGCTTCTGTTCTTTTTCTGCTCAGTCTCCTCGTCTCCCTCGTCTCTTTTCCTCCCCCTCCTCTCGTACACTCCATCCACTCTCATTTTCTCCGGTCTCTGTTTCGCTCTCCTCTGCTCTCTGGCTTCTCTTATTGATATTCAGAGGATGAGAGGTGATGAAAGTGAGGATATGCAGAGAAACTCTCGCCCTGACCTTGTGCTGTGGGTATGAAGGGAATCATCCCTGTATATTTTATACCTAGATTCTCCTGTGGAATCTCAATAAAGTCACTTTTCCAAGAATCCAAATAGATTGTGAAAAAAGTGAATGATAGTTGTGTTCATGTTGATGTATTATCATTATTATTATTATTTCACAGTTAAGTGTCACACTCAGAGTTGTCCCGCCACAGTAAGGCTCGTCACAAAAACTAGGAACGAGGAATCAAGTTCCATGAAAGCTTGTGGCCATTAAAGTCAGCTTCTTGTGGCTCACATTCTTCCTGGTGTGTGGATTATTGGATTATTGGAGAGCTTTTCTCTCTGCTTCCCCCAGCTCAGTGTCTTCAGATGGCTGACAGCCTGCCAGGTGCTTCCCTCAGGTTCAATACTAATTGTACAGCTCTGACTCACTGCTGTCAATTACACACTCTGCTTGTTGGCCGGCTCTCACCCCCCGTAGGCTTTTGTATTGGTACACCTTTACTCAATAAGACAGTCCTGGCATGCTCCCATCATGCCTCTGTGGTCGCAAAAATACTGATTTTAACATTAAACTGCTTTATACAGTGTTTTTGACCTGATTAAATCACCAACCTGTCTCAGCTCTTCAGCACTGGAAATACTGGACCTTCCATTATGAAAGGAAGCCATTCCCTGCAGCAGCAACATTTAAAGCGATAACAAGCAGTAACAAGGGAAGATCAGTGGTCTGGGATGTAATCCAGAATTTAAAAATCTAAATTTATAAATACAGATTTCTGCTCTTTCAAATCTGTCCAGTCTGGAACCATCATACAGAACAGGCAGATTGAAGCCCCCCCTCAGTCAGTATGATTACACGACACATGAAAAAAACAAATGATGTCTCTTAATCTATAACTGGACAACTAAAGTATACGTAAACACATTAGTCAGACTAAGACTGGACTTCTCCAGATTGGAGTAAAACTCCCAGGTAATGCAATTGGGAGCGATGGTCTTACATAGTGTAGCCTGAACGCTGCAAAAATAAAAAATAAAAAAAGAAAGCACCTGGCCTGATGCTTCAGCACCGATTCAGTGCATTTCACAACAACAATACACAGTACAACCAGCAAGAAGATGTTTTTAGAAACAAAAAAAGGGAGGCCCAGGCCAACCTGAGTCGTTTGTAGTACAGTATATGCTTTCGGCCTTACTAGGTGATGGAATAGGATAGGTCAACCAGAAAGGGGTCTGTATTAAACTGCTGAAACAATGCCCATTGCCACCTAATGTTGAGGAGGTGGACATGTTTCCGTCAACTGTTTGATTTTTATTTTATTTTTTTTGCATGTAAACTGAGACTGAGATATGTCTTTTGTTATTATTTTGAAGAGAAACTTAGTGGCATAAAAAATCCACATTGTGCATTTAAATCCTCTTCATTGTTCAGTGTATCATTACATGCACAGCATTACTCAAACTCTTAACTGATCCACTCTGTCAGCATATTTTAAGTGCAATTACCTTGGATCTTTCCTGTTTTCCATTATGCAGGACTCTAACTTGTTCTGTCCCCAAGGTGAGGCTAATATAAGACGCAAAGCTTCAGTGTAAAGAGTAACCTTCACTGACAGTAAGCTCCAGCTGCAGTTATTCATTTCATTTGAGCACATCATACATCAGCCTGCTTCCATACACACTATAAAACTGGATTCATATGAGGGCATTAAAGCAGTTTATTAAACTTACATGAACAGATGGAGGTAGTTTCAGTGCCTTATTGTCTGTTGGTGATATATGGAGGATGAAACTTTGATATCCGGATGGACACACACAAAAGACATATTTAAATTTTTTTATGAGGACTGAAATATTGTAAGACGATGCTTGTTTAACCCTGAAAACTAGCTTTTATGCGTTTGAGGAATTATTGCCAGAGCAAAAACGCCACACACTTGATAAATGGCCACATGCTGAAGTTATTCACAGGAAAACTGACTCAGTCCTGCCACTGTCCACTGCAGCACATGTAGATGCACCTAGTAACAATTTGAGTAATATTACATGTACAAGGTACCCTTTCATCTGTACAAAATGAAAAAGGCCAAAGCCCCAAAATTCCCCACAAGGGTTAGAGCCCATGAAATGACATGCAGGTTAGGTTAACTGGCGAGTCTAAATTGACCATAGGTGTGAATGGGAGTGTGAATGGTTGTCTGTCTGCCCTGTGATAGACTGGAGACCTGTCCAGGACGTACGCTGCCTCTCCCCATAAGCCAGCTGAGATAGGCTCCAGCTCCCCCACGACCCTAGTGAGGATAAGTGGTACAGAAGATGAATGAATGAATGAAATGAAAAATGTACTTTGTATTTTCTCTTCGTGTAAAATGAAGTCAGACGTCTGATGACTCATCCTGCACTTGTGGGTGGTCCTAATTTTGCATCCGATTAAGAGCAATTTCTGGAATGTTTACATTTCTCCTCAAACAATACATTCTGCCAGTCACTATGGCAACCTCAATTATTTGTATGTATTTTCTGTTTCCCTATAAACTCTGCAAACCACACCCCCCCTTAGAGTTCGCTGTGGACAGACACTGTGAAGCATCAGCAGAACAGAGACTCTCTGCCTTCCACCTAGCGTCTCTTGGCTGAAAGCCGACCTTGTAAGATCAGAGCCTCCGACCTGGTGTTCCAGCACTCGTCTTGGCGGCACTATGACAAAATGCGCCCCGTAACCCGCAATCTCTTGTTTATGACAGATAAGACACAAATACACACATCGTAACGTGATAAATAACATTATCCACCACTCTTTTAAATGCTTTCTTGCTTCATTGAAAACAAATGCCCATGGTCAGGAGGAGGGTTAGCAAAACCGAGGAAAAGCAACCAGACATTGCATTGTTCCTCTTTAACCTTCTTTCTCAGTGTGATACTGCCTCTTCCCTCTGAGCCTTGTACAGGAAACGATACGATACGATACGAATTACTTTATTAATCCCCAAAGGGAAATTCATTTGTCTGTCGGCTCATCAACCATTTGCAGAAGAATGAAGAAGCCTGATGGCTGAAGGTACAAAGGATCTACTATGTTTCTCCGTCCTGCAGTGAAGAGAGAGGAGCCGTCCACCACCGCTCTTTTCTTGGTCCATCAAGGTGTTATGAAGAGGATGATCTGAGTTGTTCAGAATGGCCTCCACCAGCGTGTATCTCTCCACCACATCCTCAGTGAGTCCATCAGGGAGACATGACTGAAGTCAAGTGACTCAGGATGTTTAGTCTGTATCCTAGCAACTACTTCATGGAGACCTTCACATGGAACTTCAGCAGTAGCCGTTGGTGGGATGTACACAAGTATTGTTTTGATTTGAAAAAATGTCTACTTCCTGAGTCTTCATCTATATCTCCAGCTCCTCATCACTCTTGTTGGGCAGAGAGTTGACCTACAGTACATCTCCACTTCCAAGCCTTTAACCTCTGCACCACCAGCAGCAACTATGAAAGCACCTCCTCATCCAGCTGGAACAGGGTGGCATCCTCCAGACCTGCGCCATCCTCAATGACAGAAGCTCCTCTTCTGAAGAATCTCCTCTCCCCACAGAAGTGTCCATCAGCAGTTGACAAAATATGACAAAAACATACAAAAACACAACAAAATAAAGCAAAGGTTGAGTAAAAACTCAGAGCTTCCAGACTTTGCTGCTCCCAGCTGAAGCGCATGTTCTGGAATCAGGAAGCACTAACCCTGACATGTATCTGTATTTGCTATGAAAACCTTTGTATCGATGCCTCAGGCTGATACATGACTTAGCTCAAGCAACTAAAAGGCCACAGGCAATAACAGTAGCCCTACATGTGTGCATGTGTATCTGTGCATGCAACTCAGAGCCTTAGGGCGTTCATCCAACCATTAGTCTGACCCCAAAAGTTGCAGCACTTATAGACCAGACCTCTATAATAGAGCAGCGGTCTCTTAGAAACAGTCTCTATCTTTTCCTTTTTCTTTCTGTCTCCCTCCCTGTTCCTCACACACAGAGAAATGTGCGCGCACACATACACACACACACACACACACACACACATACACACACACATATATATGTACTGTATGCACACACACAGGCAAAAGCCCAAAGGGTCAGGGTGGGCTTTATAATTCCATTCCTTGTCTCGTCACCTCTGCTCCGGTGTTGATAAATAGGAACTGCCCTGCACTGCCTGACACCTGAATAATATATAGCCCACACACACATGCACACACACACACACACACACTGAAGACGTACAAATACCCACTGGTACACACAGGGAATAGACACACACATTCACAGAGAGAATACAAGTGTATACACAGGTACAAGTACAAGTATATTCACAAACACACACTCTGTCTCTGTCTTTGTGTGTGTTTCTCAGCTCAGATTCACTTGACGTGACTATAACAAAGCGAAGCGCACAGCCTGCGAGCTCAGGGCAGACTGTGGAATGATGTAGAATTTCTGAAGCCACATCTAACTCATTAAGTTGATATGACAACATAAGCAAACGGTTTGATGTGTTTTCACACATTGAATATTTATTCCCCTCCAGCAGAAGCTCTGGTTTGGTTTTGTCCAAGAGTTACATCCAAACACCAGTTCACAGCACCAAACACCAGTACCACATTATTTAGTAATGTGTCACTGTAGTTTGATTATTTTTTTTTTTAGTAACGGAATCATGTAGCACGTTAATATTTCTAAAGCAGTAATTAGATTATTGTTCCAAGCCCTGGTGACTATACCTTACCATCACCAGTCCCTCTGCTCCTCTCATCCAAACTTAAGCACTCGTCCTGAGCTGCACCATGTCGGCCCACTCTGCTGTCCTGCTAGATGTTGTTTATTTTGTTGTTTTTTGAGGGAATGGAGTAACTAGTAATGTAACTAGTAATATAACTAATTACTGCTCTTTTCCCCTCAGTGCTGCTGTGACAGCCAAGAATATTACTTGAATGTAACAATGCTCCAGCTCCAGCTCTTTCCTTCAATTCTTACTCTTTAAAACAATGGATTTAATAGCATGTTCCATCTTTGCTGAGCAAAAGGTTTGTGCAAAATGAATTAAAAGCCTGTCCCATATACAGTCATGAAAAAATTATTAGACCACCCTTGTTTTCTTCAATTTCTTGTTAATTTTAATGCCTGGCTCAACTAAAGGTACATTTGTTTGGACAATTATAATGATAACAACAAAAATAGCTCATGAGAGTTTAATTCAAGAACTAAGAACTATTCATTTTCCATGGTTTTCTTGATAATAACCAAAATTACTGAAATTCTTACATCAATAGCTATGGCATTGTACCGCCAAAAACATTCCATGTTTTCTTTTCTGTTTGCTTTAAACACATGATACACACAAGAGTTAATACTTGATTGCATAACCATTGTTTTTGATGACTGCAGCCATGCGTCTTGGCATGCTCTCCACCAGCTTCTGACATTGTTCTGCTGTCACAGCAGCCCATTCCTGTTGGACAAATTCAAACAAATTTTCTTTGTTTTTGGGCTTGTGGTTCTCCATCTTGAGTTTGATAATTTTCCACAGGTTTTCAATTGGATTAAGATCTGGTGATTGAGCAGGCCAAGGCATGGTGCGAATGTTGTGGTTCTCCATCCAGGCTTTAACTGACCTTGCCGTGTGGCAAGGGGCATTGTCTTGTTGGAAAATCCAGTCATTCGAGGCAGGAAAGAGTTTTCCAGCTGATGGAAGAAGACTGTTTTCAAGGGTAGTCCTGTACATGACCTGGTTTATTCGGCCTTCACACAATTGCATTTGCCCTGTTCCACTCAGACTGAAACAACCCCAGATCATGACTGATCCACCCCATGTTTTACTGTAGGGGCAAGACAGTCTGGGTTGTAAGCTTCTCCAGGCTTCCTCCTAACCAGTAAGTTGGCTGGAGTGGGCATCAATTCAAAATTGGAGTCATCACTGAAGAGAACCTTAGCCCAATCATCAACAGTCCAATCCTTGTGGTCTCGAGCAAAGAGTAACCGGGCCTTCCTCTGCCTTTCATTGATGAAGGGCTTCTTGCGTGCTCTGTGTGACTTCAAACCAGCTTCAACAAGTCGGTTTCGAACTGTCCTTGCCGAACAGGTCACATTTCTCGACAGTGCCCACTCATTTTTAAGGTCCCTGGAGGTCTGACGACGATTCCTGACACAGGAACGGATGAGTGCACGGTCATCTCGTGGGGTAGAAAGACGTTTCCTGCCACGGCCAGGTAGCACTTTGGTAGTGCCATGTTCAGCTTGTTTTTTTTTTTGTAATGAACGGCTGTCTTGGAGATCTTCAGTTTTTCGCTACCTGTCTCTCACTCATGCCAATTTCCAGCAGTGCCAAGATGGCTGCCTTTGTGGCTTCACATAATTCTTTTGTTTTAGGCATTATGTGAGAGCTGACAACTTCTGAGTTGTGCTACAGATTGAATGTAAGCAGGAAACCACTCTAGGCCTTTGCATGTGCAGTGCTGCTTGTGACATGAAATGGCCTCTTATATACCCTGGGAATCAATTAAGCTTAAGAATGTCAAATAGGACATAAAGTATTATGTGACCAGCTGCATTTTTTGTTGTGTTCATTGTATTATACGTTTAGTGGTACCAGATATTAGAATGAACAGAAATTGAAGAAAACAAGGGTGGTCTAATAATTTTTTCCATGACTGTAGATATAGTCTCTAATAGAAGGCAGCTGAAGCCAATAAAAGCCTGGGCTTGTATTTGAGAATTTACTGTATATAGTTATAACAACAATACTCATCACTGAGGTTAGAGAAAAAAACTATAATCAGTGATGAACAGATAATGTAGTATGATACTATCAGTGTTGACTGTCAGGCCATATTATACCTCAACACACATCTACTCTGAGCATGTGTCAGAGTAGATGCCTGTATTCCTGCATGTGTGTTTATATTTCCCCCGTGTGTGTGTGCGTGCGTGTGTGTGTGTGTGTGTTAGCAGTAATCTTGGTATATCAGAAAGTGGCCTAGTTCACAGCTCCCATGTTCCTCCACTCAATTATACATCTCTCTATCTCTGCGCCCTAATGCTCTTTTTCTGCGCTTTCTTTACAAGCAGCTCATCATCACTCCTCCATCACCAACTCCATTCAAATTAGTTTCCAAGAATCAATGTTAGCTCTTTGTTGTCTGTAGGGGCGACAGAGGTACCCTTCCTTGCTGATGTTTTAGTGCCAGTGCAACTCTAGTTTTCTTCCGCATGGCAACTTTGGTGTTGAGGGTTAAAAGTCAAAAACTCCCCTCTTGTAACAGTGGAGACTGGAGAGGGATGCTGCGTTACATGGATCACATGGGAGAATGTGTGTTAGATACTACAGTAATATTCAGATGTGTTGTCTCTTGTATATTGACTTTGACTGACTCGTAAAGTCACAATAAAGAGGTGATGCTGACTCTGCCCTCTGTCTGCATCTGTGAATCTGACCCACACCTGAAAAATGTAAAGTATCTTTATTTTCATCTCTCCACTTTCCTCTTTTTTCTTTTCAGCTCATGTCACTGAATCCATCTCTTGTCCCTTGTTTCTGACATGTCTTTCTTTATGACGTCTCGTCCTCAGCTTGTTTTTCTCTGTTTTTATGTTCTCTTCCACCCCCTCTTTCCCCATTTTTCCTGTTTCTGTCTCACCTTGCCTCACCCTTTCTCATGCACTTGTCGTCTGTCGTACTCTTTGTTTTCTATTTCGTCTTTCCTCTTTTCACCATGGTCTTCCTCATCTCTCATCTGCCTTGTCTGTGTACATGATACCCTTTAGTTTTCAAGCTGAAAATTGAAAAGTGTAACATCCCTTTCCATTCCCTCCTCTCTATTCCTCTGTCTTTTGCTCTGTATGAACTTCCCCACTTCTATTTTACTTCAGCTTCACTCTTTTTCATTTGGATAACTCCCTTGATCTTCTTTTTATGAGGCTGCTGTGTTTGATCTCTGTTGTTTTCTCTTCAGCACGACTGAAACAGAATGAAAACTGTAATATCAATAATCTAAATACGTCTGCATGATTGGACAGCAATGGTCCAAGACTGAAACATAAGGGACAGGATGTCTTTCTACTTTCCAGCAGCTGCACATTTAATTTAAAGGCGAGGCAGGTTTATTAATGCAGCACCGTTCAGACACAATTCACATCGCTTCAAGGCATGGGAATACATTAAAAATCAGACATTAAGAAAACAGTAAAATTGCATTTAAAAGACCTTAAAAACAGGAAGATAATTGTTAAAGATTAAAAATATAATTTATTGGTAATGCTTTAAGGTCTGGTTTAAATGAGCCTCTGCAGACGGCAGGTGTTCAGAGAACAGGTGAGCAGCAGACAAACTGAAAGCTGCTTCAACTTACTTGGCTCTGATTCTGAGAACACTGAGTAACTCTGTCCCACCTGACGTGAGGGTGTGGATGCTTTGTAATGCACAACAAAATCAGAAATGTGCTTATGCCTTAGATCATTTCAAACTTTTAGAAGAGGGCTGTGTTTTGAAGACCAGTGTGTTGTGCTCCACCGTCATGGTGTCAGTGAGGACTGGTGGTGGGATTCTGGAGGAGCTGCAGCTGTCTCACTGATTTTTTATTAAGACCTGTGAAGGATGAAAATAAACATATGGACATGTTTTTCTCCGTCTTGTTTAGACAGATATTCTTGAGTTGTTTTTCAGGTAGTGGTTGACTGATTTTCATCTGGCTCTTGAAGTTTAGCCCTTCAAGAGATGCTATGCTATTCCATAGGTTGAGGCAGGGGTGGCATGTGGATTTTGAAGACCCATAACTTAAAGTAGTCTGTATGTTGTAACCAAGCATCAACCTCAGGCTTAAAGATGAAGTACCAACAGTGAAGCTGCAGTTCTTCTGATGACCACTAGAGTGTGCCTCCAACAGTGAGTCAGTCCCCACTGACTCCCATGTTAAAATGTCTGTACAGTCTTCACAGCAGAAAAAAAAAAACACGTTAACAAGAAATTGTTTTGGTTCCTATAGGTAATTTAGGTTGATGAGGGGAATGAATTCAATTAATTTTTATATAACTTAGCTGTTTGACTGATTAAGTTCTGTAATTTTAGAACATGGCCTCTTTGAGTGACAGATAAGGGGGCGGAGTCAGACACTGCCAACAATGCTCTACAGTTGGTGAACTACTTAGTGCTGCATGATTGAGCTGAAACCAGTTGCTAGTTTGCTCCAGCCTCTCTCTGTACACTTTATGAATGTCAACGTTTCTAAGAGAGGCTCTGTGCCACTCACAGACTGCATGACTGCAGACTGCTGTTGGGTGGTGCAGAACATTCCTGAAGCAAACTGGGACTCTACTCTAATGGTAGATGTAACTACTGTAGTTTTGTCTAAGGTTCTCCACAACATTTGGGTTTGAGGTTGACTTTTCAGATCATGTTCAGTGACATGCATGAACTGTCGTTTAAGCAGCAGTCAAATGTAACTCATTTACTGCTATTCTGTGCTGTGCTGCCCACTGTTCACAATATGTATTTTTGCAAGAGACCAGTCACTTAATTATTTAGATGAGAGAAACACACACAGTCATTTTGACTTCTGCCCTCAAAGTTTGATTCTGCATCAGCAGAACATGGTCTCAGCTCAATACTGAAAACTTATTACACAATATTAGGAACTGTTTTGTAAAATGCAGTATGCTCTGTGTGGAATAAGGCAAAAACTCTTGTACAAGAATACGAAGACCCTCTTCGATATCATTTCCCTCTACAACAGAATAACTGTTGTAGAGTTACTGTACCATTAACACTGGACTGTTAGCTCAGAGGTAATCTGACCTCTGCAGTCTTTACTGTTTTATGTTCAAATCAAAGATGTCCGGAAATGTGCATGCCATCTCCCAAACAACTCAAATGTCTCAGCAACTAAATCATCTAACCCTAAAAGTCCTCTTAGTGGATTGTGTGGAGCTTTCAGCTGCATCTCATGACTCTAGACTTGCTCTGTCAACATATTATAAACCATGCATGGAGCAACTTCTGGTGGTGTATGTGACCTGTTGATCTCCATCCATAAACTCCATCACTGAAGACCTACTGTTGAAATAAGAAGTATCTTTTTTGGAGGAATTGTTCTCCTACAAATAAGGAAAATCAATGTCAAATGAAATCTCTCTCTCTCTCTCTCTCTCTCTCTCTCTCTCTCTCTCTCTGTGTCTTCCTTTCATCAGGATGATCCCAGCCAACCACAAATACTTCCTGCTGAGTGACCTGGCATCATCGCGGGACTATGAGCTGTGCGTCTTGGCCGTGTATGATGATGGTATCACTGCCCTGACAGGGACCAAGCTGGTGGGCTGCGTGTCCTTCACTACCGAGACAGAGTACGGACGCTGTCACTCCATACGAGACCAGGTCAGTGTGTGACAACATGATGAGCTCGCCAGCAGGAATTCTTCCTTCTGCAACTCCTGGAAAAGAGAATCAGTTTCTAATTGTCAGGGACACTGTGGGATGATTTTATGCCATTCCATGTGTAGCTGTGAAAATCTGTCACTCAGTGCACAGCAGAGCTTTTCTCAGTACGAGGTGTGCCAAGCACTGAACACGTTTGGATCAAACAAAGAGAAATTAAACTGAAAACTATGAAAAATCACTCAAAACTTCTGAACAGGCAGGCTGACTCTGCAGGGTTGTAAACACAACACTGGGCCCACTTACCTCAGAGCACAGACAGACCGGCCTGTCACCTGTCCAGGTGCTGTTTAACCACACACACAGTGGCTATGCTGCACTCAAGGATGAGAGAGCGAGTGCCACTTCACAACAAGTTTTTAAAACACACAGTCACCAATTCAAACCTTTCAAACACAGGATCAGATACTTTGACGAGAGCAACAGCCTGGGAACGAGACGTGACAGATCTGTTTCACCAGTTTACCCAGCAGCTGCCAGCTCACTGACTCTTCTGAGTCTGCGAGTGTGTGTGTTTTGTAAGTACAGATGACAGTGGTGTGTGTCCTCAGTCTGAAAAGAAAGACAAACTCAACTGGCAGTGGAGTGGGGGTCAACTTTTATTAGCAGCTTTACGTACATGTACAGGGGTATAGGAATCCTCTCTAAAGGCAAACACTTAGATGAAAACAAATAGGGATTAACAACTGATTATAAGGCAAGCCTGTTTAGACCTCATCCACATCTCTGTTGACTGAACCTGCTGCTGCTCTGTGCCGTCCACTGAAAAATGTCAGTCTTATCAGAGCCTCATCACAATTTCCTCAATGAGAACTGAGCTGCATGATAAGTCATAAAAAAGCAAAGATTTTTAAAAGTCGCCAGATGTGAGTAAATCGATACTTTGTCAAACTCACTCAGTAAGAAGCCTCCTTAGCAGGGCTTTATTTCAGCACTGGCCTTATAATGAGAAATATTAACTATGTAACAACAAGGCAAGGCAAGTTTATTTGTATGTCCCAAAACTCCCAAGAATCAAAAAAAAAAAACAGGAGAAACCTCAGGGTCAGAGACAGAGGAGGGATCCCTCACCCAGGTCAGGCAGACGTGCAACAGATGTTGTGTACAGACAAGAAAACAACAACATACTGAAGACAGTTTATTCAGATTGTATCTTGTCTCCACACTGGCAACAGCCAGTGCTGGAGAGACACATCATTGTCATTCTTATAGATTAGATATCTCAGTAACACTGGTCTTCCAATTGGATGCCATCATTCATTCTGACTCAAAGATGATGATTCTGGGCCACCTCCACATATAAAAAACTATAAATAAAGTTATATGATTTAGTAATAGCCTATGATGCGACACCATATAACTTTGTCTTGTAGCGACCAGCCATATCATTGTGCTCCATGGTGAGTTCAAGGTCTCTCCGTAATGAGTGTAGTAAGGTCACTCTGTGGTTAGTTTAAGGTCACTGCATTATAAGCTTGCCAGGTATACCGGTAGGTGCTAAAAAGGTAGGCTATATATTGTGTATATATTGTATTGTATATATGTTTTGCGCGAACCGAACCAGCACGTCCGGTTGGATTGGTCAGGCTGGCCCAGCCTGTAGACAACTCTACACTGAGGTTATTATAGCCAATAAGTTAAACACCACGAGCTAACGTGTCCTTTTTTCTTGTCTTTTTTTTTTTAACACTGTCCTCTCCTTCAGCACTCATGTTCTCCCTTCATGCTGTTCTGTTGTCAGTAAACACACATGGCGATAGTACCGAACTGCACAGCTGTTAAATGATTGGCTGTGTGCCTGTCACTAGTAGGTCCAGGGATATGATAGGCTGTTTCAGTGAGCATCTTGTGCATCTTGTGCATAGACATCAAATTATCCAGCATCTAATCGAACTGTTTCTCTCTGTTGCTGTTGTCCAGGTCTAATATTCACAATTTTAAATCAGTTTTTTTATCAAGTTAGGATCATATGAAACACAGTCCCATCTTCAGTCTGTCATTTGTGTGTCCTGAGAGGATCAGAGTTGTTGCAGGGCTTCTACTATGTACATTATGTACATAAATAATGATAATACAATACTTTACCTTGTCAGATAAAATGACTGACAGCACCAGGACAGAGAAACAGCCCCCCCCCCCAACACACACACACACGACCAGTTTGTTTCTGCAGCCGAGTATGCATGAGTGTTTGAAGTGGGCCAGTCTGAGGCATGAAACTCCAGGGCTGAAAATGAGTTCCACTCTGGACAGATTAGAGCGGGATGCCTGTGATTCAGGAGTCAATGTACCTATTAATCGCAGGATTGGGACATGACAGGAAAAATGTAAACAGGAGTGGGAGGTCTTTTTTACTTTCTTTTTTCTATCTTTAATCAAACAAAAATGCGTGTTTTTAATGATAAATAAACTTTTCTAATTGAAAAATGTACATTCTTCGATGCAGCCAACTACCAGCCTTGAGTGGGTGAAGAGTTGAAGAGTGTCCTAAAAAGGCCACCATAAGAGGACACGTTGTCTATTGACCTGATTGATCCTCCTCATTTCATGTAGCCTAATGTTACAAGTTCTACTTCTCCCACTAGCAAGCAGAAGTCAAATCTAGTTACCTAGTAATCGACAAGAAACTTGCTGACACTTCATGAAAGGACAGTTCTGCTAACATCAGCGACCCAGCGATCCAATGTTGATTGTGGAATTATGGAATTAGCTACTTGTTGAAAGCGCTCTTGGTCATCATACTGAGAAAAGGAGTTCTAGTAGGCGACAGCTTCACTGCTTATCGTAACATTAATATGATGTCTGCTGCTGAGAATCTCTCACTGCTGGGGTACAAGCATGTTTCATTTGCAAGGGGTCTCAGTTGAGGCTAAACTCATAGCGATGATTTGACAGCTGGTGGTGTTTTTATCATTGAATTGAATGAATGTTGGCCTGTGCCTGTGTTTTGTTTTGGTAACCAATGACTGACAATGCCCAATAGGCAGCTGGCTAACAGTTAGCCTGGTGAGCCTGTTACAGTAGCATACGTTATGTCGCTTGTTCCAAATTCTGATTCACTTTGCAAAGTAGATCTGTGGACACGTTGTGATATTATGAAATTAGACTCTGTCGAGCTGTCATTCAGCCTGCAGTGTGCACGGGACAGACAGGATCCGTCTGTCGTCACAATCGTTTACATGATGACTGTGTGTCCTAAAATAGAAAGAACAGTAACGGGACAGGATCAGGAGTGATTGAGACAAGACTGGATTATTTTTTGACTTTTTTGACGGGACAGGAATTTTTTTGTGGGAGCAGGATGGGACAGGATTGAAAAAACACTCCCATGTCAGCCTCTAGAACAGATGTCATATGGGTTAACTCTAGCTCTTCCAGTTTCTCCAGTATCAAGGCATGAATCACATTTTGACTCTGTGCCTTCTCAATCTAGTCCTGATTCCACACATGAGAAAGTAGCCGCCTGTGACAGACACAGACTGTTTTAGAGGGAAAATGGTGTCAGTGCTAATGTTTTAGCTGTTCGCTGTATAAAGGCCCTTAGACAACAGGGACGTGACAAATAAAAGACACGAAATGTGAAATATTCACCGGCGAATATCTACATAAAACATGATGTTGCATTTTCACTGCGTAACATGTGTCTGCGTGAAAGGACGCCTTTAGTCTGAGATAGTTGAGTTGTTGAAATATTTGCACATTTTGTGTATTATTATGCTCAATTCACTTCTAACTACAATGACTGAGAGTATTTACCAGACATGACTCACAAAGACACACTAAACACACTAATTACACACAAAAAAATAAGAAAATATGAAAAAAAAATTCACTGTCAAGTTTCTGTTATCATCATCAGTGACAACTACAGGGGGTGAATTATTGTGACATTTCACTCCTTGTGTTTCAGATTTTTTGGATTTCATACATTAAAGGTTCAGTGGTTAACTTATATTTAATCATATTTACTGATATTAGTACATGAAATGGGTAATATAGGAGCAAATCCAACTCCACTGGCTCCGCCTACAGCCTGTAATCGTATTTGCAAAAATCCAATGCTCCCGGTGCTGTTCCTCCAGGTAGGTAGAGGGAGCAGGAGTAGCAGCCAATCAGAGCTGGTACACGTGCTGCAGGCAGGTACCCCCCCACCCCCACCCTCACACTTCCTGTGTGTGTGTGTGTGTGTGTGTGTGTGGGGGGGGGGGGTTGGCAGGAGTTTGATTGATCCTGAACTGCGTGGTGACCCCCCCCACCGAGGAAAATTTCTGCCCATAGTTGATATTATTTACCAGACGTGAACTGTTCTTCTACAGAGGATTAATCAGTGGCATGCAGGTCAACACACACTGGGTGGGAAATGTTGTGATACAAATGAGAATTTATTTTTCCATCACAATTGGAAAAAATAAATAAATAAATAAAAATAGTGATTAACAAGAGAAAATAATCACATTTCAATGTGCATTTAGAAGCTGTTCTGGAGCTTGCTTTTATTTATTTATTTTGAACAATTTAATGATTCAAATTTTCCACAACACAGAGAAGGCTCCAAGGTTAAACTTCATAGATGATGAAAGAGAGGAATAAAATAAGTAAGTAGCAAAGGAAACAATATGTAATGCCTGAAGGTCATGTTCTGGGGCTTTCGCAGATGGATTTGCTCAGTTGTCATGGAGTTGCACATAAATGTCAATTTGTACAGTACACTCTGCAGAGACTTGCTCAGTGTCTCTGAGGTCAGACCTCATACTAAGGTAAAAAGCAGCAATATAAAATCAGTTTGTTTCATTACGGCTGCAAGTCTTCAGTCTGTGATGTCACCATGGTATTAAATCATCTCTCAGAGTGATCACACTCGAATGAATCAAGGCAAAAGTGTCTCCATTAAATCCATCAAATCACAGGATGCGGACGTTAGACTAAGACGTTTGAATCCTTTCTCCTCAGTTCCTGGGTGGCACCATGATCATCATCATCGGGGGCATCATCGTGGCCTCCGTCCTCGTCTTCATCTTCATCCTCCTGATGAAGTACAAGCTGCACAGTAACCACTACAAACAGAAAGCCGCCGCACGCCACGCCAATGTCTGCTCCCAGACCAACGGAGGAGGAGGAGGAGGAGGAGGAGGAGGAGGAGCAGCCAACGTCGTCGCTCTGCCTCCATCCTCCTCCTCTGCAGGCCAAGGTGAGCACAGGAGGAGCAACAAGATGTGGCCCCTCTTTGTTTGCCACGTCTGGTAATCTGACTCTGTGCTGTCATCCCGCAGGTGGAGTTGCAAATAAAAACTCCCAACCATCATCATCATCAGAGGGGATGGGAGGAGCCTCGCTTCGAGGCACGACTGTAGTGGACTTGAATCCCACTCAGGAAGATGACGCCATCTCCCAATAACACATGAAAAACTGTCAGCCCATCTCACAACCCATCAGTCTTTAACCCAAAACAATACTCCACCCCCCCCACCCCGTTTTTTTTTTTGTTGTTGTTGTTGTTTGTTTCTTTCTTTTTGTTTTTTCTTTCTTTTTTTAATTTGTTGCTGGTGCCTGGAACCAACCTCCACCTTATGCTGAGGAGCAGCTCCTGTCAATGGTGAGTAGCTGCTGTCAGGAAAGAAGATGGGGAGGGAGGTGGGAAGGATGGAGGTGAGAGTCATTCACTTCCTGATGTAACTGCAGTATTGTTGTTGTTTTTCACTGATTCTTAGAAAATGTAACTAGATTAGACAAGGCAAGTTTATGTGTATAGCCCATTTTTACAAACAGCTGATCTCACAGGTCTTTACACAGCATCATAACAACATCTTCTGCCCTTAGACCCTCACATCCACTGAGGAAAAAGTCCCAAGAAAAAAAAAAAAAAAAAACAGGAGAAACCTCAGGGTGAGAGACAGAGGAGGGATCCCTCACCCATGGCGGACAGATGTGCAATAGATGTTGTGTACAGACAAGAAACAACATGGGATATGGAAAAACATGGAAAATGGGATTGTTCAGTCAAAAGTAGCTGGTGAAGGCAGCTTCTGGTCATATACAGGGAGAGAGGGCTAGCTTAATGGGAATACTGGTGGGTAGACTGGTTCATAATCAGGGAGGGCAGGCTCGGTTAGGAGCAGAGGAAAGCAGGTGATGCACGTGAGTCAAGTTTAGGTATACAGGCAGTAGACATTTTTAGATTAATACTGGTGTAATACTATGCAAAGCTCACATCTTACCTTTGTTGTGAATTTGTGGATCACTATAATTTAGGTGAAGTGAAAAAAGCCATGAAATACCATCACATACATTTTAAAGATTGGAAACTTGTGAACTTGTAACCCAGGAGCAAATAGAGCATCATTTCACTCTGGATGGCTGGTTGCTTCTTGAATGCAAGAAATATACATAAAAAGTACATTTCATTTCACAGTAAAGGACCACTGGTCAGATTCAAACCCCTCCAGCTGTGGTCAGGACTATGATTTTATTGCTCAAGCTCAACCAGATGAACAATCAGCCGCTCTCAGAGTGGGTGGGATGTTTCTGGCTGTTCAACAATGGTTAAACCCAGATTGTATTCATTAGGATTATTCAAAATGAACCAGACATCCTGTAGTGATGACCTTTTGTCTATATAACACTTACACAGCTAGATATATAGTCGGGTATAAGGGGTGTGGACTGGTGTGGTGGACTTCTGCCCTGCTCCCACATATGAGGACATAACTCGTGTTTTTTTGCTTGAATGAATTCAGTTGAATATGATACACCTCAGACTTACTGTGGCAGAGAGAGAGAGAGAGTTTCAGGTGACGTTTGTTTGAAATTGAAATGTGAAACAGAGAGGAAGTGATGGAGAGGACAGGCAGTGAACCATGCAGACAAAGTTCATTCAGCCTGCATCAATGAGCAGCAACTGAACAGCCTTATTAGAAATACACTTTAATGAACAGTCACTCACCTGGATAAGGCACGCACACACACACACACACACAATACTCACACAGTTGGATGTTGCAACCATGCAGTATTCCTATCTCAGTGTGAGTAAAATATGCATTACCCACTTATCAAACTGCAAAACACACACACACACACCTGTGCAGTTTCCTGCCCAGTAAACAAATTGATTTCATATTAATAGTGACTCTGAAAATCAATACAGGGCAACACTGTGTTAGAGCAGTGGCCATAAAAACCATATGGTCTCGTTGTCCTGTTCAGTACATGTGTAAAGTTCACAAAGTTAATGAACAGTGGTCTTTAATGCCGCCTCACATATCTCACACCAAAGATTTTATACCAGAGAAGTTTGTTCAGTTATCCTGCTGCGGCCTCTTCCACAGTCCTTGAGTCAGACTTGTTAGCTGTGAAGTGGGAGGGGCCACACAGTACCCTCAGTGTTCCTCAGCACAGAAACCGGTTATATGTGACAGTGTCACAGGTTTATTTTATGGCCCCAGTTTGAATTTTGAGAAATAATATTTTTTCCAATCAGTATTCATTGTCCAAATTTTAAACACCTCATTGCTGCAGTTGAGAACGAACAGTTGCAAAACCCTGAAAACAGTCAGAATTTAATTTGATTAACAGACACACACACACACACACATTCTTCTACACATGCCACATTAGGGATATGCATGCCATGTGGGATGACAGCCACCTGACAATAAAAACAAATGAGATCCAACCCTGTAGATGAAATCTCGGCTGTGAAACTGTCATGTCATTGAGACAAAATCTGAGCTGTGATTTCATCTGGATTTACTGTACAGTGGTCACTCCCAGAGAAACTTAGAAGGGACAGGCAGACTTTTTCAGGCTTTTCCCTTTATTACAATCATAATGATAGAAAGATGGGAAAATTGCACACACAGCAGAGGGCCACAGGCCAGACAGTAACCCAGACTGCCACAGCAAAGACTGAAACCCAAATGGCCTGAGACAGACTATCTTTTTCATTTAATCTCTCACACAGAGCACACAGCACTTAGATTTATTTACTTCAACTCCAGAGGGGAACAGACTTTTATTAGAGACAGGTCTTTATGTCTGACTCTCTGTTTGATATGTAGCATTTGTTGGTCATAGTCATTAGTATGAAGTCTCATTACTGACGACTTCTCTCTCTCTCTCCCTCTCTTCTGCTCTCTCTGCTCAGTGTGTCTTGTGTTAGTTCTTCTGCCTGCTTTGGTAAGATGATAAAGTAAAGTAGTAGTAAATAATAAAAAATAAAGTAGTTTATTGTTATGGAGGTGAGGCTGTGTGTATTGGAAGTGCTCCTCCACTTCCCTGCAGCTGACGAGCAGCCAGGCAAACCAGAGTGGCTCAGTAGACTGCAGCTGAACAGGGGTGGAAATACCAAAGCACACAGTACAGAGATGGAGCAGCTATGAGTTGAGCAGTGGCACTGTCTACCATGACTTCCTGTATGTCATTGACGCCGCACAACACTGGTGAGCAAGTAGCTCATTTCTCTAACAAATTATGCACCAATGTCAAAGATCAACTTTTATCCAAGATGTAACAGTGACAGTGTAAGTTACCTTCCACCTGCATGAGAAGCTGATATAAAACTCCTCCAAGAGGCCCAGTTGGCCATCACATAATCCCTCCATAACATCGCAGTATGATGATACAGATGTTTATTACCTGGAACAAAATGTGCACAGATCACCCGCCTGTCGATGTGATTGTGTGCTGTGACTTATTTACATTTTCACTTTTTTTATTCAGAGTGGTATCCTCAGTGTGGCTCCTTTCAGACAATGAAAATGAACACACACACACACACACACACACACACACACACACACCCTCCCTGTAGTCATTTGTTTGATTTTAATGAGTTGTTTTGTTTTGATTCTTCCTTTCTCTTCTCCACTCCTTTCATTTCTGAGTTCAAGGTCGTTTTGTTTGTCTGTTGTCTGATGCTGTAGCTTTTTCTCTTTATCTTGTGAGATTTCCTCAACCCGTTCACTCTTAAATTGAGATGTATACAATAATGTGAGGTAGCTATCAAAGCTCTAGAGGATCTTCCCCTCATCCAATTTACAAACTCTTTCTCTTCTTTTATCTTTGTGTGAATTGAATCATTGGCCCTGAATCGTTCAGTGGGTGGAGTGTAACACTGATGCTTTGAGGGTGAGTGGCTTCATTCACTGTTTAGCTAAACAAGCACAGCATGTGTGTCTGCAGTAGGATATGCATGTCCATGCAACCAGACACACACAGGCTGTCTATGACCTTAGCCTCCCTCACACTGAAAAGGTTTTACAGGCACTACGACAGGAACATGACAGAGGATGATCTTTTCTCTGCCATCGGGCTCTGCATTGGCCGGGTTCACATTCTCTGTGTCAGTAATTGAAGATGACTTCCTTTCAAAGTGATGTACTCACACTGTTCCTTTGACATTTTACTTCTTTGACCTCATTTCCACATGGTGTCTGGACAGAAAAATCACACATGCAAGTGAAAAATCATACAGAACACACTGAAATCACAGTCTGAGGGCTCGTCCACACAGATACGGGTTGAGGAGTATCTTTGAAGGTTTTTTATTGTTTGTGTGAGCCCTAAAGTGGTATTTTTTGGAAAAAGGTCCCAGAGTAGGTAAATCTCAAAATGCTGCCACAGCGCTTTCATGTAGACAACCAAAATGCATCTTTTGTGAAACAGTGATGTCATAGCCCCTCCTCTCTAACCTGAGCTACGCCGCTAGACGTCATGTAAAGAACAACAATGGCGGACTACTGCCGGGTCCCTCAGATACTGCGCCTGGCATATGTACTGCAGCATTTTGAGTCATTTTCAGTGGTTTTGTGTGTATGCAACAACTTTCTAGCAAAAAAAAAAAAAACAGCTTTCTAAGAAAGAACAAGAAAATGATTGTTTTCAGAAAACTCTGTTTCCTCATACCCCATCTAGAACAGATTACCACATCCCATACAGCACAGTAACAGCTATAGGAACAGATACTAGTACATGAAAAGTGATGTATTTATTTACAAAATGTTTTCCAAAAACCAAAGACCAAAAGAACAAGCAAACAATTTATATATAGCTCTGCAACGCTGTCATGCTTTAATAAAGAAGGGGGACTTTTGGGTTCAAAAGGAAGTTGAGAAATCAAATACGCATCGCATATTCATCTATCCCCCACAAGCTCCTCCTGATGTGGATATTGTCTTTTAATACTATGTCGCAGCACTATGAACTTTGGTCCTGTCATAATTAATATGACCACTAGATGTCACCTAGCAACAAAATGTAACTATGGTTCATAACAACCTGTTGCACAGAGGGCAGTCTCAACATAAACTACCCAAATATAACAAAACAGCTCCCTAACTAACTAATAGAAGGAGGAGAACCGACAAGGAGCCAAAGAGCTTCAAGAATCAGCCACACAGACAGGCTTCAGGCTCGGGGATCGAGCCTAGAACCTTCTAGGTGTTAACCACTGCAACACTTTGCCGCCCCCCAGTGTGAGATGTCCTCCACTCAGTCCTCTACAGCTGAAATAGCAGCAATTCTACTCTGACCACTGCAGTGCACTGCAGTCTTCTGTCATCACAGTCATCTCACACGGTCCTGTTTCAGGTCACTCGTTTTAGTTTGCACTCCAGTGTCTTTATCCACATTACAGTGTTTACAGTGCTCTGGATACAAATATGGTGGAGCTCAGCTCTGGCACAAATCTCAGACAGTCCTACTTATAGTGGGTGATACTGCACTTCTTAAACACATTTAGGGCAAAATCACTGTACACAGACTTGGCAGCATCAAGGCCACCAACCCATAATGCAACACTCCCTTAAAGCAGGGACTGTGTACTCCATTTGAAGACATATGCTCTTTTTGAGTATGTAAATGTCCAGTCTTGAAATATGATATAACTTCAAGCTTATGAAGCTGATGGTAAACATGTGGTGCAGAAAATGACTAAATATAAGATTAAATATAAATTGTCTTTAGAGCAGGTGTGGTGGAGTTTATTTTTGATTCCCACCCCCCACAGACACTGTTTGGTCTGCTCTGAACTCTCTGATAGTCAAACCTAGATTCTTCTCTCCTCTTCCATCATTAACTCCTCCTCTCTTTCATTCATTCTTCTGTTCTTATTCTCAGGCTCCTCTCCTATTCACCACCCATCACTCCTTAGCTCTCTGCTCTATATTTCTCTGCCCTTCTCCCCAGCTTTTCTTTTTTTTTTTCCCTTTTTTCCACCAACGTGTTGTTCTCTCCCCCTTCTTTTACCCACCCACTGTGATCTCTCTTTCAGTATCTTCCTCCCTACCTCTATTTATTTTTTCTCCATCTCCTCCTTTGTTTTCCAACCTTCCATCCATCATCGATATCTCCCCTTGCTGCTACTCCTCTATAATAATAGTTTTACCCTCCACCCCCACCCCCCATCGCCTCATGGCTCTTTTTTCCCCAGTAATAATACACCTCGCATCTAAACACACAGATTTTGTCACACATGTATGTGCACACATATACACAGACACTATCCAAACACAGACTTTTTTTTCTCATTGAAGGAATCTTAAAGGCCCCTGCTGCCCCTCGGGCCATTTATTGTGGGTTTAATATCTGTACACACACACTGAGTAGAGAAAACACACATGCACACAGCAGCAATTCCGATGCACCTGCTTCCTCTGCAGTCCAAATGAACTGAGCTGGTGTTTGTTGGTCATCCTGATTCATTGCTCCCTGAGTTGCCATCAGTAGCTTCTCCCGCTGGACATTCACATTCAGCCATAGGAACACAAAATGGGTTGTTTTTCTCCAACTTCATACGAAGCATAGAGAAAGATTCTCACCTCAGTTAAATGGTTAAAACAGGGAAGAGAAGAGAAGTGGAACTTTTGCAATAGTTAATTGTATAACTACTTTTAGCTAACTGGACTGCAGTAGCCTAAACCTTAATCATCTCTATGGTGATTATGGACTTCATGATTTATGCCATTCATTGTAAATACATATATGTATACATATGTGTGTGTGTAGAATTGCAAGTTTTATGGGAGGGAGTTGCAATTAACATTCACTTTTAAATCACTTGTAATGACAGTCTTCCCCTGACATTAACCATACACAGCTGCTGTACGCAGAAGGCCTTTTTAAAACAGTGGCACTGAATGCAATCCAGGTTTCTGCAATGTAACACCTTAAATAGTTCATATATACAGAAAACTACATCAGATCCACACCATAAAAGTAACACAAAAGACATTGGATGGGTAAATGTGGAGGTAAGACAAAAGTCAAGTCAAGTCAAGTCAAATTTATTTATATAGCACATTTCGTGCACAAAGGCAATTCAAAGTGCTTTACAAAAAATCAGTGAGAGACAGGCAGCAAAAGCAATGCATAGCACAAGTAAAATACAAAGAAATCAACAGCATATCAGAACCTAACGTTCCAATAGGTTTCATGAATTTAAAAAAATCATTAATAATTAAAATAGAACAATAAACCTTCCTGCTCTTACTAAGAGTTGGCCTCTAAGGTCTTTCATCCCCCACGCTCGGTCCTACTTCCCGCCTATCTGTGGGTACAGTGATTGATCATCGATACCAGCCTCAGCCAGTGAGGCGCAGGGTTCACACAAATCATTAACAATAAAATTAAAATAAAAGTACAGTAGTTTAGCAGCAGTTAAAGGCAGAAGTAAACATAAGGTCTTTAGCTTAGTTTAAAACAGGCAGAGTTGGAGTAGATCTAAGGTCTTCCGGGAGCATATTCCAGCTATGGGCGGCATAGTGGCAGAACGCGGCTTCACCATGTTTTGTTTTGGTCCTAAGAACAGTCCAGTCTCTGATGACCTCAGAGGTCTAGATGGTTCATAGTGTAGAAGCAGTTCAGAGATGTATTTTGGGCCTGATCCATTGAGAGATTTATACACTATTAGCAGTATTTTGTAGTCTATTCTATGACATACTGGTAGCCAGTGCAGAGATTTGAGAATTGGAGTAATGCGTTCAGCTTTCTTGGTTCTAGTTAAAACTCTAGCAGCAGCATTGTGAATGAGCTGAAGTTGTTTAATAGCTTTTTTGGGGAGGCCTGAGAAGAGACTATTGCAGTAGTCTAACCTGCTAGAAATGAGAGCATGAATTAGTTTTTCTAGGTCTTGTTTGGACATACAGCCTCTAATTCTTGCTATATTTTTCAGATGATAAAAGGCAGATTTTCTTATAGACTTGATGTGGGAGTTAAAGTTCAGATCAGAGTCTATAATAACACCAAGATTTTTTACTTGGTCCTTAGGCTTCAGAGATAAGGATTCAAGATGTACAATGACTTTAAGTCTTTCTTCTTTAGCACCAAAGACAATTATCTCTGTTTTGTCTTTATTTAGTTGGAGGAAGTTCTGGCACATCCAATCATTTATTTGCTCAATGCACTGACACAGTGAGTCTATGGGAGCATAGTCATCCGAAGAGAGGGCTATGTAGAGTTGGGTGTCGTCTGCATAGTTATGATAAGCTATTTTGTTTTTGTTTTTTGCAAAATTAGGCCTAATGGGAGCATATAAAGGTTAAATAAAACAGGGCCTAGAATTGAACCTTGGGGTACCCCACATGTCATATTGGTTTGGTCAGATGTGTAATTGCCAATGGAAACAAAGTGGTTCCTGTCTTGCTGTCTTGCTTGACTGTGCCCCCACACAAACCTTTTATATAATACACAAAAACTTAGAAATTAAAATTAACCTGAGAAGAGCATCATCGTAAATACTGGTTAGTGTGCATATGCATATATTACATATGTATAAATTGTGAAAAATGCACTGCCACCATCATTTCCAATGGGCATGTGTGCGGTGAATATTTAGTATCTCCAGAATAGTCCACCAACATACACATGCAGAAGGGCTACACACAACTACACACATAAATTCAACACAGGCTGGCTCCCTCCAATGCAATCCCACCTTCCCACCTCACTGGTTACCATGGAGAGAGAGGGCAGGGAGATTTAGGCGCATAGGGGCAGATAGCATCACTGTGTGCTCTGTAAAGCCACGAGGCATCAGGGCCTCATTCAGTGTGCTTTTATTATCCCAGTCTGGCACCGAGCAGCAGGATGGCACAGTGACTAAACTGTTAGCGACTGCCACAGAGCCCCCACTGAGGCCAGCCGGCCGGCAGGCAGCAGCCCCGCATGGAGTCACAGTGACACCTGCTGGTCACACTGCACAGTGACATGGATTCACGTGCTGATATTTTTACCTTCATGTATCCAGGGGAAGTGGAAGGCCATCGTCTTTCACATTCATGAATTCGCACTTATGTATTCATACTGGGGTACCCAGCACAACCACAGTCTGCTACTGGAGGATGCTGGGAAGAGATAACAAGCCCAACAAAAAGTGGGAGTTCACAGGGGGAGGAAGTGCTCCTTCAGCCAAAGAAAAGGAAAAATGTGTGCTGTGCTGTCAGAAGAGAGAATCACTGCATTTATGCAACATTTCAAACACAACAGTCTTTTTATTACATCAAAGGAATATACACACACTGAGCTCTGAGAACAGGGAGCCTTACTCATCTTCAAATCATGTAAAACTAAGGCCTGGCCCCCTGCTGCAGCCTGCAGAACAAACACACATAATACAGAGTAACAAAACTTATTATTCCCTCAGTGTCCATGTAGGGCAGCAACTGCATGTTTAAGGTTGGGCATGTAAAAAAAGATCTATAATCATACCACTGTTAGGTGAGAGTTAACCCAGTGTTTCGAATGGTGACCTGCCCTGATGTATGAACCCTGCAGAGCCAAGGTCAAATGTGCCCCCTCCCTGTGTGAGGCCCTGGAAGCTTTGCAGATTTCCCATTAGCATTGCTTGTTATGTCATCTTTTATTTTGTCTTACCCTTTAACCAGTTAAGGTGAGAGCACCAGAGGCAACTTTTTAAACTGTTCCTAGTTTCCACTTTCAAAGGTCGTTTAAATAACACAATAAAATTGTCTCTGTTTATGTTTTAAGTAGTGAAAGTAGCTGCTTTCTTTAAATAAATCTTGTGAATGCGCATCAAGAGAAAGCTGCGAAATCCCAACTCTGCTGTTTCCTGATATCTATTTTTACAGGGAGGCCTTTGAATATAATTTGCAGTGTAACATTGCCAGTGGCTTCATAAACCCTTTGACTAAAATAAAGCAAAGTCAAAGTCATTTTAATCTCCATCTGAAAAAGACCTGGGTGTATGTGCAAAGGAAGCAGAGAGACAGATGAGGGAGGGCAGGCTACAGACGGGTGGATTGTGGGCTTATAGCTGGTAAAAGAAAGAAACATCCAAGAAAGAGATAAACAGAGAGACAGAGACAGGAGAGAGAGAGAGAGAGAGAGAGAGAGAGAGAGAGAAAGAGGGAGAGAGAGAGAGAGAGAGAGAGAGAGAGGCAGAAGGGGGGATTATGGACTTATATTTAGTTAGTGAGACGAGGGAAAGGAAAACAACAGAGAGAAATAGAGAAACAACCAACCAAACAGTGAAAAAGAGAAGTGCAGATGAGTCACTGAGCCCTGAGACACAGTTAGAAGAGATGGAGGGATAAAGAGATGGAGAGAAAATGAAAACTGAAGGATGAAGGGTGGGTGGAGGAGATGAGATGAGAGGTGGGACTGGACATGAAGAAGGTGAAGAGAGGTTTGCAAGTAGAAAACTGAAGCCCAAGATTTACAGCTCGCAGACAGGAGAGACCCACAGTGATCTCACCATCTGCCTCCAAAATCAATATGAATCTTTATCTTTTTTGCTGAATTGATTTCGTTATTGATTTTTTGTTGGTTGCTTATATACGTGTGTAAGTGTGTGTGGACTGTGTCTTTTTTCACTTTTAGATTAGTGTTGCAAGGTAACTGTTGGCTGAGCAGAATGAAACATCTGATAATGTTACCTTGGACTTTCCAAACCTCAGATTGAACGGTGATGATTGCAAATGTCCATGGATGACAGGTTCACAAAACAATCTTTAAAGGTCCAGATAGTATAAGGTAGATGTCTGTGTATTTTTTTTTTATATATGTTTATATCATAAGGCAGCTCTAGGTTCTATATTAACACTGTGAAAGTATTTCAGCCTCAGTCCACAGAGAAACACACAGCCTGTATTCAGAAACTGAGCTGTCAAACCAGCCGTGAGGACTTTGTGATGCTACAATAAATCTATCTATCTATCTATCTATCTATCTATCTATCTATCTATCTATCTATCTATCTATCTATCTGAGCTCTAATTCTCATTTGTTGATTTTTTGTTTTGTCGGTTCTGTGTGTTTCAGATTTACTTACATTCAGCTTCACAGTGCTGGAGGGAGAAGAGGCGGAGGAGGTGAGAGATCAAATACACACACAGACAGACAGACACACACACACACACACACACACACACACACACTCAGGTGAGAGGGTAACCACTCATTGTTCCATCAGAGAAGCTCCAGCAGAACATCTTGAGGGAGACAGGCAGGGAAACATGCCAAGCATACTTGAGCTAGGCAGAGAGGAGGAAAAGAAGCAGCCATTAGCAGGCCTGGAGTCAGTTCACCTCTAAGTGCTCTGTGAATATCGCCTTGCCTTGGTAAACAACATTACTCCTCCTTATTGGGTCATTATATAATGGCCCAATCCCCCACAGTGTGCTGACTGTGATGCTTGATCTAAGCATCATCCCTCCATCCTCCTCCTCTCTTTTCTCTCTCCTTATCTTTTTATGACTTATTTTTTCCTCTTCCTTATTTTTATCATGCTTCCCATGCTCATCTTTCTGTCTTCTCGACTTCTTTTAAAGTCTACTTCCCCTTTCATGTCTTCCACTTATCCTTGACTCACTTTTCTTCTTTTATATATCTTCCATGTGTGTGTGTGTGTGTGTGTGTGTGTGTGTGTCCACTGTCTCCTTTTTTAAATCTTTTCTCTTTTTTCACAGCTCTCTTCTTCTCTCTCTTTTCTTTCTTCACTTCTTCTTTTATGACGCCAACATAATTATTCTTTCCACCTCATTTTCTTTTCTCATTTTCTCTCTGTTCCTCTCATCTTCTACCCTTCATATATTTTCCTGTCCTTTCCGTTTCCACCTTTTCCCCTTTCCTCCCCTCCTGTCATGTTTTCTGATCTCATCTTTGATCTCCGTCACTCTCTCCATTTTTGTTTTTTTTATTTTCTCCTTTTCATTTCTCCTCTGGCCTTTTATGCTTCCATCTTTCTATAACACCTTTCTGTTTTCTCACTCTCTTCTTTTCTCCTATCACCTGTTTTCTTCTCCTCTTTTATCTCTTCCCTGCTCTTGTCTTCTTCCTCTCGTTCTCATTTTTATTTCTCATCTTCTCTCCTCCATTCTCTTCCTCCCACACTCTTCACTTCTCCTCCACTCACCCCCCTCCTCGCTCACTGTCGTCTTGGAAGTGTCAGTACTGCTGATTTCAGACGGTTTCATTCCAGCAGCTCGACAGGCCACGGCAAACTGAACAAAATACAATAAACCATGAGCAAATTACAGCTGAACTACAGACCGTAACTTTTTATTAATGTTTGAATACATTAGCTGATGCTCCTTTTTAAATCAGGCTTCTTCTAAACAGCAGACATATTTTTTACTGCTTCGTCGCTCATGGCAAAAAGCTATTAAGCATTAATTTCTCTGATTTCACTTTTTTTCACGGGCATTTTGACTCACTTTGTGTTACAGTTTTCAAAAAGCGCTCTCACACACTGTCGAAACAAGGTCTAATTCTTTCAAACCTGTTCACACAAAATACAAAGTGCCACGTATCTGCTGCGAATGAAACATGAGCAAATAAATATGCATATATATAAAATGGACATGGTTATTTTTCCAAAAATAATTGATAATTGTAGACATATGTAAACCAGTGTCTACTTCCTGTTCCTCTGTAAACATTTAAACAGTGACCTTGATCTTAGGCTTTCCACACACACACACACACACACACAGTGTGGCTGTGTACAGTAAGGTGATTTTACTTTACAGTGTGTTTACCACCACTTTGGGAACCACTGTTCCCAACGTGCAGTTCAGTGAATGGCTACAGTAAGTTATATGCTGAAGTTCATACCTGTTCCTACCTGTTCTCACTTGTGATGCGACTGTAAACTGACTCTCATTGTGTTGGGTCATCAGTCCAGTCTCTCATATAATTAACATGCGGTTGATGACATAATCCGTACGTGCAGTCCTAATCTCATCTGAGACACCTGTCCACCTCTGCAATAGCCTAACAACAGTCATAACCATATCAACATACGTTATCATTGGGTTTCCATATTTGGGCTTTAAAGGATTAATTATTCCATGTGTCCATCCATCCAGGGTTGCAGATCCCAGCTGACAGAGGGCGAGGGTAGGGTACACCTGAGACAGGTCACCAGTCTATCACACAATCTTTTATTCCATAATATGTGGCAGTCTGGTATATTCCATCTTAAAGGCGACTGGAAGAGTTCAGTAGACTTTTTATTTAGCACACTTCAAGCACCCCCTGCTGGAACAGTTTTAATTTGCCATCTGCTTTACTTATCAGACAGTGAGAAGAGCTGTAATGCCATTTGTCAGTCTGTGTTTCAAGTACAAGTAAGGGTGTGTGTGTGTGTGTGTGTGTGTGTGTGTGTGTGAGGGGCATTCTCCAAAACCAATATATAGGCAATGAAATGGGTTTAAAAGGTCTGAAATCTCAGCAGTTGGCCGAGCAGTCACTGAGTCATCAGCACTGAACAGCAACATTATAGATCCTCTGCAGATGCTGTGGGGGTTTGTGTGGATTTTTCACAGAGTATGTGTTTGTTTTCCCTTTGTCCAAAAAAATGGGATGTCTCATGTGTGTGGGTTCATAAGCACTAAAGAAGCAAAGACTCAAGGAACCTGCTGTTTATAAAGAGAAAGACTGCACAATAGCCCAGTTGATAAACACATGTTTGGGAAACCAAATATGAGAGACGAGCAGAGTTTATTTTACTTACACTAAGATGCCAATAATTGTTTTCTTAGTGCACCAGCAACAGAACAGTAATAAACACACACACAGTTAATTGTACTTTTCACTGTACTACAAAGATGTGATTAAAGATTTAAGATTATCAGTATCTAAAACATATTTTTAAACACTATGTAACATTATCAGAGATTCTTCTTAAACAGTTCAGCCTACACATTAATAGTTGAGTTGCAGTGCTGAAATTCAGGAATGTCCTGTACGATGATGAAACAGATGAGCTTCCATACGTTCTTCTTTTAATTGGGTCTTTTTAAGTGGTTAATTCAACTTCCATTGCTGCCATAAAAATGACTGTAATCTTACAGCAACAGTAGCTGTGCTTAATAAGATAACAAATAACTGGCTGAAACCAGAGACGTCAAAATTAAGCAAATTGAAATACATGATTAATGCAAACTATAAAGCAGAGATGATAAATAACAGGATTAGGAATCTGGAATAAACCCTTTGATATGAGATGGAAGGGATCCAGAAAACATTTTATATAAAATAATATCAGTTTTAACATTAAGGGAAGAATAAAAATGGGAAGGAGAGAAGGAGGGAGAGACAGAAGGAAACATTAGGAAAAGTTTTAAGAATGACACAAGTCTTGGTTTTCACAAAGTTTGCTGCTTCAGTGTTTCTAGATCTTTTGTCAGATGTTACTATGGTAACTGAAGTATCATTACAATCATTTCATAAGTGTCTACAGCTTTTATTGATAATTATATCACGTGTCTTGAAGAAGTTGCTCTCGGATAAGGTTTTGGTATCCATGCCTGTGAGTGAGCCCACTCCCCACACATGAACAGTGTCAGGATGCTCTACTGTTGCCATGATACAGGACTGATGGGAGCACCTACCTTTTCTTCTCTGGTTGGCACAAACAATGGGAAAGGGGACTGATCAGAGAAAAGACTGTTGCCAGTCGTCAGCAGTCCAGTCTCTGGACCTTCTCTAGAACATCAGTCTGTCGATGATGTTTGTCCTGGCGAGAAGTGGCTTCTCGCTGCCCTTCTTCATACCCAGCCATCCTCCATAAGTCTTCACCTCACTGTGTGTGCAGATGCAGTCATACCTGCCTGCTGTCACTCCTGAGCAAGCTCTGTACTGGTCTGATCACTCTTTATAACCTTCTGGAGTATATGCAAATTGCCATCACAAAAAGTGAGGCAGCAGCAAACTGTGAAAATTAATATTTGTGTCATTCGCAAAATGTTTGGCCACAGCTGTATATTAAAATGAGCTAAACATGTCTCAGCTTTTCTTCATATTTTCTTTTCTTTTTTAAATCATTGTTTTTCCTTTTTTTAGGGGGCAGGTGTATACTGTTAATAATTAATTATGTTTTCCTTTCATTTCATGTTCTTTTGTGCATAATAATCCGTAAGTGAATGCAGGTTAACAGAACATATACCACAGTGACTCAGTTAGCCTGTGTGTCTCTCTCTTGTCTCCTCAAGGTGCCCCTGTGGGTTGCATGGTCACGTCTATCCACTGTGCTGCAGTGACCAGGTGTTCAACCCCGAGACACATCCGACCCTCTGATGCCACCTCACGCCACAGCCAGATGGGATGTGAACTGAACGTCCTGTGGGCAAACAGAGGATAAAAAGCCTCTGCCTGCTGATATGCACAAGTCTCCACACCGCTTGGATCAGACACGTAGGATACAGGTCAGGCTCCGGGCTTTGAACCCAGCTCGTGTTTGGTGCTTATCTGGGGCTTTAAACCTTGGATGTGAGGAATCATACCTGAACACAGTGTGGAATCCAGTGATCTGCTGGGGCTCCAAAGGATGTCAGGTGGATTCAGTCTCACTATTTGACAGCTGGGATCTATGCGGACACTAAATGCTGCTCTGGGAATATGATGGATGGATTACAGTGAATCATGACCTTTTTCCAGGATGTTCTCAGCAGTGGTTTGTCAATGGTTGGTGGTACCACTCTTCTCTTTCCCCAGCATACAGTCATATGCCAAAGGATTACTGCAGTATTATGACAGCATTATTACAATATCGGGAGAATATGCAGACTTCCAAAAGCACACACCTCTCTATATCTCTTAGCATTCAAAGAGAAAATATATGTTGGGCCTTGGATTGAAAATACAAGCACATCGTCAGCGTCTTGTCTCGAAGCATCAATAATAACAGTGAACTTCTCTGGCACTTTAATCGTATGTTTTCATTTCATCTCTCTTCCTCTCTCTCTCTCTCTCTCTCTTTCTCTGTCTGTCTTTCTCTTTCTCTCATTTCCATGAGCAACTGAATAGTATACTCTCCAGTATTTCCAGTCTAACTCTCTGGCTGCGGATGATTTAGATAATGTTGACATAATCAGTGTGTTTGCGTCCATGGTGGACTGGTTCTCTCTTTGTCGGAGTATTAGGAAAAAAAAAAAAAAAAAAACTTGGTGTCCCGAGAACGGAGCCTTGAGGAGCACCAGCGAGGATTTATTCAAAGCCAAACTCAAAGCACACACATCTGACTCTACGTTTGGTGGTGAAAATGGTGAATCCTGATGTTCTGTTTGACACTGGAAAGCTCGACCATAAGTGTTCCTACTACTAAAACGCTGGCACTCGAGATTGTTAAATGTATTAAGCAGTTGAAAAAGATGGCCAGCAGAACTTGCGCTGTCCCGTCTCCTCACTCCTCCTCGCTCCCCCTCTGCCGTTTGACAGTGTCTGTGTTTGTATGTGACATACACCTTACAGTCTTCAATGGTTTGATACCAATGATTTACTTTGAATATAACGAAACTAATGACCACAATATGGAGAAAACACAACAAGTGAAACGGGGATTTTATGCTTTCATAGATACAATTATGTGGATTTATAATGAAATAAAAACGTATTTTTCTTGGAAACACTGATGTGTTGTTATTTATATATCACAACATAAATGTGTTACTTTTATTTTAACCTTTTCCTTCATTTGACAGTTTATTCAAACCAATGTTTTTTTTCATGTAAGTAACATTATGGCACTTTTCAAGAACTTTGAAGCTGCTTTACAGAACCAAGGGAATATAAAAACATACGAGGGACATAAAACACAGTAAAAGCAGAAGTAAACAAAACATACAAAATAAACCATAAAGAGGCTAAAGTCTGGGGCGCCATATAGCTCAGTGGGTTCAGCAGGTGCCCCATGCCCCATATGCAGAGGCTACAGTCCTCGCTGCAGGAGGCCCCGGTTTGAATCCTGAATCCGGTGGCCCTTTGCTGCATGTCATTCCCCCTGTCTCTGCCTCCCCATTTCCTGTCTCTCTCACTACAACTATCCTATGAAATAAAGGAAGGGCTAAAGTCTAAACAAATGGGGTTTTAGCTGTTTTCGTGTCCACAGTGTCCGTAGATCTTAAGTAATATGGGAGAGCGTTCCAGAGTTTTGGGACCACAACCTCAAATGCACGGTCTGCTGAGACCTGCTGGGGACATAATGCTGCAGAAGATTGTTCATGTAGTAAAGTGCCTGACCATGCAGGGCCCTAAATTATCACAATCACATCCAATTCGATGGGGAGTTAATGGAGAGTGGTCAAAATTAGTGTTACATGACTCCTATTGGAGGGCCTGGTCAACAGTCTAGCAGCTGCATATGGGACGACTTGTAAATGATCCAGAGATGATTTGCTAAAACAAGTGACAAAGGAGTTACAATAATCCAAATAAGGAGACGAAGGCGTGCGTTAACAGTTCCATCTCCACTTAAGACACACTGGGTCTGACTACACTGCTCTGAGACCAAGTGTTACTAAGGAAAAGTAAGAACTCCTGAGCCTAGAGTGTGACTCTTTTACCATGGCTGACAGCTCACTTGCAGAAACAACAATGAGGAATTGGTCTGTGCTGGTGAAAACACATGTGCAATATCCTGCTGTAATAACAATAAAAACAACACTGAGAAATAGACACAGGCAAATTACATGAGGTGCCAAAGCTCGATGCCAAAAACTGTTTGTGTTGATGTGGGAGGATTCAGTTTTACAATGAAAACTTACATTCATGTATCAACTCAAGCATTGACACAACCTGTGTACTGATGATGTGTTGTTTCCTGTTTAAAGATCCCTCTTCGTCTTATGGTGCAAACTTTTTTACTTGTGTTCTAGATGTGGAACCAATCACAGCAGGTGGAACACTGCCATGAAGCTGCTCAGTTTCTCTGTTGTTGTTGAGCATCTAAAAGGAGATGGTATACAACTGGAAAGTGGTATTTTATTTGTTGCCAAGTAATGCAGCGCTGACAAACATTCCCACTCTGAGTGGGTTGTTTGGGTCAGTAAGAGATGTTAATGCATCCATCACAAACTCCAAAATGATCATTATTCCCTCATATCCTTTAAGTGGTGTCAGGTTACCAAAACATGGTGATGTGCAATGACAGCAGCCCTCTAAGGACTCACTGTGATCTAGTCCTAATGAGTTAGGAGTCCTCTCCACTACTTCTAACTCCTCTCAGACTTAGCAGCTGAGTGGTGAGTAGCTTTGTCAATTAGCACATTGATGACCGTCTCTGTGTAATTCTGTCACTTTTAAACACAGAGGCTGATTTGTCTCGTTGCAGTTACATGCTGATAAGTGTTTTCTTCAAGCCTGAATCGCTGCTTCAATTTTCCAAGTAGAGAACTTTTAATGATGACAGGCAGCACTGCATATCATTGTCTCCCCTCCGCACAAGCATCTCTGAAACTGTCAGCCTGTCAGGAATAAAAGAAGCTCATCTTCCACTTTAAGACATGCATTTTTAATGTCTTACAAAGGATTTTCAGTGTTTGCCGTGCTCTCTGGATAATATTGGACTTTGTTCCCGGGAAACAATATCGAACGTCAGTGAGGCTTTAAATAGTTGGCAGTTTTACCTGACAGTTCTGTTTACAACGTAATGTTCCAGCAGAGCCCTGACAGCACTTCCATCGGGATCTCAACTCAGAACTCACTGTGTATGTGTGCATATATCTCAGTGTCTGTTGTTTTATGACCACCAAGTGTAACTCACTTTTTGTAGATTGGCCTATGAAAACTGTGGTCAGCCATCTGAGAAAAGCAACAAGATGGTTTGGATCGAAAGGTAGATTGAGGTACTTTCATTTCCAAAAATAACGAAGGAAAGAAAAACTTCCAAACATTATTTCTAATGTCACAGCCACCCTCACAGAGCCTCTGCTAAGCCCCTCCCCCTCGATGTACAACCTACCAGGAAAATAAATTCAATAACCTCCATAATCCCAAAACCTTAGCACAGTTTCATTAATTTGTTAACATAAATAACCCAGTTAAGCATGGTTTCCTCTGCCCTTCTATAAGAAGAGAAACAGTGCTGCCAGGTAAAGCAGGATGAGTATGAATGAGCTGATCTGAATTGACTAACTTGTTATTTAGCATGTTTCTTTTGCTTTACGTGACACTGGTGGTGGTTTTAATGTGGTGTGTGCACTCCCTCGACAGACATGACAGAAGGGAACAATGTGTCTGGACATTTGTGTGTTACGTTTCAGTAGGGGTTCTGGACCCAAAAACAGACAACCAGGAAGGAGTTTATAAGCTCTATCGAATCAGAGAGGGGTTGATGACAGGTGGGCGGGGCCGAGGGGCAGAAAAACCAGGAGGAAGCAGGCAGATGGAGAGTTGTAGGATCAGCTGTAGAGGTCAACGGCGGCTGACAAGGACAGGCTTGCCACAACGGCCAAATGCTGCAAATGATGCAAAACATAAAACATAGATCTAACAAGCTATTTACCCCATGCACAGGTGTGTGTAAAAGAGAGCATTTTTCCATTGCATATGAAGACAAAAGATGGCCAAAGGTGATATTTTGTTCTAAACAAAAACAAACTGTGGCCAAATGGCTAGATCCAAGATGGCCTTTAGGCCAGCCATGTGGGGGAGGTGAACAAGGGTGTGATTCTTTGATGCGAAGTCACAAGTTATCTGACTATGATTCGAAAGAACAATGAGGCTCAAGTACTACATTGAGATGGATCAATAAATACATTGTAGGGATGTAACAATATGGAAAATTTCTGAAAGGCAAGCGCAGTCAAAACCAGGGGATCTGTCCAGGAGAGAGTGCTGGAAGGTCTGGCATCGGTTCTGAGACAATCTGGCAGAGAGTGTGTGCACTGGGACTTTTTTTTCTTTATTCTGGTCCAAATCTGTTGTTTACATGAGTGTATCATTTTACTCCTTACTTTATTAATGCCGGCATTAACCAGCTCAAGGTTTAATATAATTTCACCATTTTATTTTGAAAGACAGTGCTAATGTAGGAGGAAAGAAAAAAAGCAGAACCAAAGTGCAAGTATTGTTGCACCACGGTGCCCAAGGTGAGAGACTCCTCCGTCTTCCCTTAGAAAAAGATCCGGAGGAGAAGATGGTGGTTCGCTCTTTCACTCACCGTGATTCTGTTTTCCAGGTCGGTACTCAGTGAAACTTACAAAGAATGCTTTCTCCTGAAGTGTGCAGTGGTGTGTTGTAGCTGTGAGTCTGTGGTCAAATTTTTGATGTGTGAAGCCCAGTTGAAGAGCTGCATTTATGATTGTGAGGTGCAGGCTTTTAGAAACAATGGTGCTGGCGGCCATTTAGTGTGTATATACTGTGACTGTGTATGTGTGGCTCTGTGTGCTGGTGTCCTCACTCCCTGGCATGTTTTTATTTTGGACATTGAAATAGAAACATGATTGCACTAGGAGACGTTTATTATTTTATAGCATGATTTTGGAAATTTGCAATAAAGAGACAAAGGAGAAGATGGCAGTTCGCTCTTTCACTCACCAACTCCGTGATTCTGTTTACAAGGAGAGTTGAGAGCAGTGAACCCCAACAAAAATAATTTGTTACCCCAGTTCCACACATTGAAACGAGAGTTACGGATGTAACTATGGTTCTATGAATCCTGGATAATTCACAGAGGTGTCACCTGAGGACCTGTTCCACTGGAATCAAGTGACTGAACGCTCTGGCGGTCATCCAGGATTCATAGAACCATAGTTACATCCGCACTTTTATTCTATTTCATCCCTTCTGACCGCCAGAGGTGGTGCTAAAGCACTGGATGATACCAACAGACTCACAAGGAATGTACAAACTCACCTCAGGTGCCAGGTGCAGAGAACTCAGGAAGCAGGACTGCCCCAAGAGGAGGGGGGGCAGCCACGTTGACCCTGTAGAACCGCGCAAAGGTGCTGGGGGAGGACCAGGAAGCCGCAGCACAAATCACGTCCAGGGGCACCCCCCGCAGGGCTGCCCATGATGCTGCCATGACCCTAGTAGAGTGGCCACACACCCCTGAGGGTGGAGGGCGTGCACTGGTCGTGTGGGCGTGCACATCGTGTCCACGATCCAATGGGACAGCCACTGCTTGGACAGGGCCCTGCCCCTCCTTGGACCACCATAACACACAAAAAGCTGCTTGTCCTGCCACAGCCTGGCGGTGGTGTCGATGTAGGCCTGCAAGGCTCGTACTGGGCACAAAAATGGCGACCCGCCCTCTCCTGCTGGCAGGTTGAAACAGGCCAATCGTATGGGCTGGTTGATGTAGGTGGCTGCCAGCACCTTGGGGAGGAACGCAACGTTTGGCCACAATGCAACCCCCAAAACATCTGGGGTCCACCTCAGGCACATCCCACGCAGTTCGCCGAAACCACAGCGAGGAAAAAACGCCACCTTCATTGACAGCCACCTGAGGTCCGCCTGGGCCAGCGGCTCAAAGGGAGAGTGGCATAGGGCCTCCAGCAGTAGGTGTAAGTCCCATGCCGGGGACCCCTTTGCCCTAGGCGGGCGCAGTCTCAATGCCCCCTTCAGGTCTGATCAAGGTGAGTGTCTATTCATTCATTCTATTTATTTATACCTTCTATTTTTCATAGCTTCTTGACATTTCACCAGGATGTATCGAATATGTCAAATGTGTCAAAACTATGCTTGTGACGATAATGCCTGAAGATAATGCACAATTTTTTCTGCCCCCAGGTGCATACTGATGGTTAAATGATTCTAAGCCTGGGTATAGTATGAATATTATTATAATGTCATCATGGCTGCCGTCTGTCCAGTCCTCCTGGCCTCAAACGCCACCTGGGAAAATGATTGCTACATTGCTTGTGTTACCTGTTTTCTGTTACCCAGGAAAAAGGAAGAGACAGCAGCCTGGATGCTCTCCTTGAATACCTGGCAAAACCAGACAAGAAGGCTGACATAAGAGAGGAGAGGAGAGGATAACCAGGAGCGGAGCACTGCTTCTCTGCTGGGGCTGGTGGAGAGGACGGTCTCTGCCATTGAAGGTGTTGGCAACCCAAGTCAGGGACAGAACGGAGCACTGAAGGCCCTTTACTTTTATTTCACTGTTATTTATGTTCAGAAAATTCATTTTTTATTTACTTTTATTGATAGTTAAGTATGTTGTATTGGTGTTTCTTTGTTTACATGTACTTGAAGAACAGTCTGTTATATTTTTACATGTAAGAAAGACATGCCACCTTTTTTAATCAGACCTTTGCTGTGCATTTTTATTTTAAAATTGTAAATAGCACTCACAGACTGTCAGTCTCACAGCAGTGTCACAGAGCAGTCCCCACTGCAGTCAGTGACCCACAGCGCTCCTCGCTGCTGACCTGGCGAGTCAACAATGACTCGAGACTTGCTTGAGACTTGAAAGTTAAGACTTGAGACTAACTTGAGACTTGCACATGTGTGACTTACACCCAACTCTGGTTAAAACCATCCTCTTGGTCAGCTCCAACTGACAGTCATTCCGCTTCAGGAGACACCCCCATCTACCTTTTAGTTTTCCAAAGGTTGTCTCCACATTGCCCTTGCACTGTTTAGTCTTACGTTGTATTTGAGCTGCTCCTGTGTCAGCTGGCCTGTGTCAGAAAAAGTCTTCATCAGCCAAGGTTGCAGTGGATACGCTGGGTCTCCAACGATGTAATGCCCTACATCATGTCCAGCAAGACTGACAGTATGTTGGTTTAAAAACTGCCCATCATTCACAATTTCCCAAAAATGGAACTTTTGTCTGCACGCATGCATCATGCACATTATCAGGAACCCCAACACATACATCCCAGAACAGACCCTTGCATTGTTGTGGAAATCCTTTGCTGTTTGCTGTTGGTGAATAATGAAATAGAAGCAAGGAAAGGTCAGTCCTCACCTGAGCGGTGAGGGCAAAGGAAAGACCCTGAGCATGGAGAGACATACATCACACCTGAGGAAGGCCCCCCCGGTACATCTACCCGGGTGTGTTTCACACCCTTATGTCTTGTTGCAGGTATTGGTGCTGCACGTCTGGGGTGTGTTTCACACCCAGGGTATCCTGCTAGTTGGGTCTAGTAAGTTAAGAGGTCTAGGCATCATAATTTGCAAATGATAAAAGGCAAAAGGAGACTTGCTATCTTGGTGGAAAAGCAGGGCGTGGGGACATCTCAAATGGTTGAAACACAAAAACAGCCTGGAGTATGATGGAGGGCCATCCTTTTCTATAAAGAATCCAGGGGCTGATATTGGGATGTGGCTGCCATCTATTGCCCCAACACACTGAGGTGCCCTCCACCTGGTGTTAAAATATGTAGCCATCTCCATTAACTTGTTAGCATCAGGGGTCTTGATATGGTCAGGAGCAGCACTTTTATGACAGCGCAGCAGAAGTCCTGCACACAACAGCACACAGTAGAAATGTCAATGCCAAAAAGGTGACTTGCACTCCTGTATTCATTGTTGGTGGCGAATCTCCACAGGGCCATGGTGATCTGTTTATCCACAGGAATTGGCAAACGGTAGTTTGTGATCTTCCTGTGCAGGGCAAGGCTGAGACAACGACAGATGTAGTTGAAAGACTCCCAAGACACCCGAAAGTTCCTTATAAATAAGTCGTTGTCAAAGCCAGGAACAATACCATCGCACCAGTGATGTGTGCATGGATGTTCCCACACCTTCTGTCTTGTGATGGCTTCTATGATTGCCTGTAAAGTTAAGTTCCATTAAATTTCTGTTGTCTTGTCATGTTCTGCCATAGCTGTAGTTCTGCAAGATATCACATTCTACGTTTTCTACGTCTTCAACTTGCCATCAACAGCAGGTGAATGCTGGACTGTTGGATGAAGACAAATCAACAGGATGAATGCCCACAAATGATCCATGCGATCTGCCATTTTGCTTTCCTGCTGCCCTCTGCAGAGTAGGAAACTTTGGCGATGTCATGAGTTTCCATTGCCACATAATTGTTGTGTGACAGTTTTGACCATGACATCACGGAGGCGACCTGCCAAAAGCAAAAATCAGAACAAAGAAAACCACAATGAGGAAGAAGGTAAACATGGAAGGAGCTGAGGCAGTTGCTGTATTTCTGTTTTGTGTGTTCGTGTACATGGCAGTGGATACAGTACGAACACACGACAAGCGAGTGTATTTGCTCCCATAGGTTAAGTGCTAGGCTAAGTGCCTAGCACTTAGCTAAGCCTCCTTAGCAGCACTACCAAGCTGAAAACCATGAAATGAAAACATGTAGTCTTGCAATTATTACCTGTAAGCAAAGGACAAAGCTGCTTCCTCCAAAAGTGTCTACACAATTTTATTTTGAAGCTTCTTGCGTACACTTCCTGTCCCAAGCATCCTGACAGTGGAGGCGGCCTGAGAGCGGAGCCTGCACTGCAAGTGGCCCTATGCTAGAGTTCTGCAGCCAGACCCTCTTGTGAGAGCGAGCACTGCCAACCAAAGAAGAGAGATGCAGAGCAGTGCAGGTTGCCGTGGCAACCTCTGAGCCTCAGGTCAGAGCCACAGCTGAGACCATTTAATTAATCAGGGACTCCTCTGATATCCCTGAAGCCCAGCTCTGAGCCCTGTCTCCCATACATTTATATCAAGTCTCTGTCAAATACAACCACACACACCAACACACACACATGCACTTCTCTTTCTTTCTCACACACGCTTATGCACCTGCATGCACACACACTCACACACACACACACACACACACACACACACAGGTAACTTAATGTGATTACAGCTCCTCAATGTCAGCGCTCATAGAAAGATGATCATGTGTCTGTCTAATTAACTCTTTCTTGACCTTAAAGGGATGGTTTGGATTCTGTGACATGAAGTTGTATGACGTCCCCATCAGCAGTGTCGTGCATCAACGGTGATTTTTCCCCTACTGCGTCCCGTGAGCAGAGTTCTGGCCAGGTTTTGGTGTTAATTTAAGAAAGTAGTTCCGGCTCGTTGCTGAGGTCCACGAAAAAGTCAGGCCTCACAATCACTCAGCGCTATTTTATCTCCATTCGTATCACTGCAGAGAAGTGGTCCAAACACATTATAGCCAATGGCAAGAAGCCAAAGTTGCCTAATAGCAATGTCCATGACAGGAAAGTGATGAAATATATAGAACGAATCAGAAAGATTGTTGTTGTTACAGCTCGGATAATTACAAGTCCGCACCATTTTTATATATTTTCTTGTGTAACAATATATTTACTGCTCTAGCCCTCACGTTAGCTCTCTCGTGTCACAGCGGTAGTCATCTGAGCATGTAAACACTGTGAAACAGTTGGGCAGAAAGGTGCACAGAAGTTGATAACCGGCAGCGCGCAGTGATACGAAGGGAGAGAAAATAGCGCTGAGCGATTGTGAGGTCTGACTTTGGTGGACAACGGTTTTGTGATGCAAATGTATTACTCTTTTCTTGCATATTGTTTTGAGAAGCAAAACGGTTTGTTTTTGTGACCCCAGCAACAAGCTGAACTACTTTCTTCAACACCAACACCTGGCCAGAACTCTGCTCACGGGACGCAGTAGGGGAAAAGTCACTGTTGATGCACAACACTGCTGATGGGGACGTCATACAACTTCATGTCACAAAAAACAAACTATCCCTTTAAGGTCGTGGGTTTGATTCCCATGTTAGGGAAAGACGGGTTAGGGTTAGGGTCCTACAACTCTCGTAGGATGGGCAGTGAATTGAATTGATGTGGGGGGAATTGGAATAGTAAGAAGAAAAAATCATGCAGGATAACAATAATGCCTCGGTGCATTTGCCCCATGGCACTATAATAAGAAAAAATTGCTGAATGTCAAAATCTTCTTTGTAACCGGGTTTTAAGAAGACAATTCTTCTTAATTATTCTTCCGTGAATAATGTCCAATCTAAGTATGACTGCGTGTCCTCTCCACCATGTGCTGTCTGTAATCACTGAGGTCTTCCTCACAGGTTGACTCTCTCTCCCTGAGCTTTCTGAGAGTAAAATGTGTGATAGAACCACTGTGACTCCCTGTCCAGCACCAACCAGCAAAGCAACAACAAGTAGCCCAGAGCTAAACACAGAGACAGTATATGACTTCAAAACAAATCCATATGAGTGATGTTGCTTTGTTTCTGCTAGCTGTTTGAGTACTTGTACTTTTCTCACACTTGTGCTATAAAAAAAAAGTTCTGTGTGATGTCAGATGTGTTTCCAGGTTGTTCTGCTGCTGTGAAATGGCAGAGAATCTGTATAAACGCTTACCATAACTCTGTGTTGTTCCTTTTTGATGCAGAGTTTGTGTGTTTGAGTCTGGAGCTGAGTTTGATCGTTGCTTTGATGCTGCTTTCCTCCTCGTTAACTGCTGTTCCCATTTGTAATGTTCTGTCAACAGCTGAGTGCATTTCAGTTGTCAGCAGAGTGCACTGTTTTAACAATGACTGTGGGGAAAAGAATCAGTGGGTTTGAAATGCAGAGACAGAGCAAACCAGCACACCACTCAGTAAACAAAGGCTCAGTGAAGCTTCTGCTGACAGACACTACTGACAAGAAAACCATCCAGACACTGCACTCACTGCAAACTTTTCCTACTGTGACACGTTGGATATCAAAATGATCGAGGGCACTGACCTGAGTATGCGTGAATGTATGTTATTGGATGTATGAATGAATGTTCCTGATATCATCAATTAAAACTAAAATTAAGATTGATTAAGTCCTTAGGTAAAAATGCAAAAGTTAAATACATGATATAATATATAATAACTACAATACCACTAAGATTAGATCCTTGAGGTCAATATGATCCCAGCAGACAAATGATAAAAATGAATTATTCGGTCAGTGTTCCCAGTATTTCATGTTCATCCTCCACCCATCCCTTTTGCCTACATCCAAAATAAGAATTAAAAAAATTACACATATTGAAACAAGATCTCACCAATTGATCTAACTTTGGAAAGAGAGGTCTTTTGGATATGTGTTTTAAGGGATTTATGTGTATTTATATGTCAATGTGCAAATATCATTTGTGCCACATAAATAATAAATGTTATTAACATCATTTGCAAATATCACATCTAAGTCTGTTCGGCTGTCCATGTTCATGCACTTCCCCTTTCAGTTTGTGACTTCAAGTATATCCCTTTCAGATGCTGATAGGCTGACAGGTCATCTGGCTGGGCTTGTTTTGACAATTGTGACAACATTAGCAGCACTATAAGTCATTCAGGAAGTGTGTGTGCGTGCATGACAGGCCTTGCTTCATATGTTTGAAGAAGTGTTGTGATTTGATTGAAAACACCAATGTCATGAAGGACTGTATCAAAGTTAATGAGGGGTATGTGATTCTATCTGATAAAAATGCAAACTGTTGTCAGAGTTAAATGCACCAGTAGAAAATGTTTGTCTCAGTGAAATGTATGAATATAATGGGTGTTTATACAGTTCAGATATAATGGAAAAAGTTAATATGTGTAGGGCAATAATAGGCAATGCAAGGCAATTTTATTTGTATAGCCCATTTTTACAAACAGTTTGTCTCACATGTCTTTACACAGCATTATGACATCATCCTCTGTCCTTAGATCCTCACATCCACTGAGGAAAAACTCCCAAGAAAAAATGGAGAAACCTCAGGGTGAGCAACAGAGGAGGGATCCCTCACCCAGGATGGGCAGACGTGCAATAGATGTTGTATACAGAAAAGAAAACAGTTTACAACAGCTCGATCTTTTGAGCACTGCTTTAAGAGCTGTGAGAATGACGCTTCTGAAGTGAGAATTGTATGAAAGCAATTGAGAAAAATTTTACGAGTGCATAAACAGACAACCGATTGTAGTTCTAGCTGATGCCACCAGGGGCCACTGTCAAACTGTTATTTCTGTGTGTTTCTTGTGTGAAGCAGCATCAAGCCTGTACTGTTCCATCCTCTCTGACTGCTCTGCACCAGCTCTGCACCAGCTCTGCTCTCCCTGCTCTCTATGAAATTCAAACACCAAAGGAAAAACAGTCACAACAAAACAAATCAAAATAGAATAAAATGACAGTCAAACCACTAAAGTTTTATTGTACAGGTCAGTGCAGGTGAGTATTAAAAAGAACATTAATATCAAAAGTAACAAGTCATACTAATCAGTCATTAAAAGAAAGCAGTGATTTAGACATGCAGATGATTACACAATGAACGGCATCAGAAGTCTGAGGTCTGTGTTACTGTTCTAATGCCCAGACATACTCATCACTTACAGGCTACTTCAAAAATGACAGGATCCCTCCATTTATACAAAATATCTTAATTTATCTCATGAATCTCATCCAAAGACCAAAACCAAAAATGACTGTATACCTCACTAACAGTGTGTGTGTGCAGTAGAGTGCCTATGATGTCTTTAGACTACAGCTTGTTACATAAAGAGTCACTCTCCTCCTGATGCTTTGGTATATGTGACAGGGAAAGTGACGACTGTGTCTCCGGTTGATGCCTGCCTGTGCCATCAAGTTGATGGAACTGTTTCTAGAGTGTGTGTCTTTGCATGTGTTTAAGCTGCAGGGTGATGAGCTCTTGGGACATTCAACGTATTTTCATTTCTATCAGGCCTGTGCTATCCCTGTGCTGCAGGGATGATGTGTTTCTGTACACCCGTCCAGACGTTCCCTCAACAAAAAACAAGACTTTGGGATTTTATGCTAGCATCAGTTCAGGCTGAACCTAAATGGAATACTGGAGCATCACTTTAGCAATTTAATGACCAGGTGCACACAACACCCAACTCTGATGAAGAACCAGTGTGTGTCTTCACTCTTTGTATCCTGTCCTCCTCTCAGAGAACCGACCTCCTTCAGCAGACACTTCTTTTGAAAAGTTTACTATACTACACTTCCTTTCCAAAGCTAAAGTAACAGCTTAAAAACCAGGGGCATATTTATATATGATGTCATTAAACATGGCGAAAACATCTTGAACTTATACTTATGACAAAAACGGAATCAGGGATCTGATGAAAAAAAATCGATCAAACTTACAGACTCTACCTTTAAGCACGAAGTTGATCCACAAACAGGTGAGGCCAATCAATAGTTTCAGGTGCTATAGATATAAAACATGTATATAACATGCTATATGTTGACTGCAAAATGTAATCCAAAAATAGATCAAATATTTTCTCTTAGAAAAACAAACAAATTTCCATCTTTTTCAATATCTGTGTATAATAACTATGTAATAATTTCATGTTAGTCCATCTCAAGTACCTCTCTTCATTTACACTTATTTCCACAGCTGCCATACAGTCCTTAAGGAGTGTCTGTACACCAGAATGAGACGTTTAAACCTGTTTCACCTCCCCCAGCAGATGCTGTGGTTGTGACATCTCTCTGTCTCCTCTGGATTACAGCTTGATCTCGTAGTCGTTGCTGGAACCACCAAGACCAGAATGACTGGGCTCTGCCTTCTTCCCTGGAGCTGTGCTCTGCCTTCTGCTGCTGGCCTGCAGACATGACAGTGGACAGGTCCTGTCTTGTCACTGATGAAATCACTGCTCAGATACATTGTGTGGGATGTGTACAGTACCTTAGAGGCGATGCAGAGGGCTGTGATGAGCAGCATCATACTCAGCAGGAGGACAGCTGATCTGATGATCAGTTCTGTTAGAGGAGCTGAAACACATTTAAAGTCATCCCATCATCATGACATCATTTTCATTGAAGGCTACATTTTCCAAGTTCCTTGAAACCATACATTTAACTGATAGTTTATTGACATGATTTTATTAAGAGTAACAGAGTAACAGAGTAACACTCTGTAACACAAGCACAAACAAAACCATAGTGTTTTTAGTTGTTTTCTACACAGGTTCAGGCCTTTGTATGAAGTAGCATTAATATCACACAGTGAACACATCCACCACTGCAGACTGTGAGACTATGAGAGCTGGTTGAAAGCTCACAAAAAGTTAGTAAGAGGACCTTACATCTGAAATTACTGTGTGACACATAACTGCTGTAAAACCTGCACATCACAAGTTCTCCATGAGGTTACCTGAGACAGCGACGTAGAGCGCTGGGCTCCCAAAGGAGAAGTTATAGGAGAAAAGATGGATGTGATAAACACATCTGTAGTCCCCCTGGTGGGTGTGGTCAGCCGCATAGAACAGGAAATGGGCAGAGTGATTGACGGCTGGCAGGGTGTGGTTCTGCGCTCTGTTGGAGGCGGTAAAGACCAGCTGGAAGGTTCCTCCTTGGTGCTGTGCTTCAGTAGAACATGTGATGGTGAAGTTGGAGCCCATGAGCACCTGCACCAGCCACTGCTTGGCCTTGGAGTCTCCATCAGTAGGAGACAGGGAGATGTTTGGCTGAGCCAGCAGATCTGTGAACAGGGGGGTGGAGATGGTTGAATAAACCAGCAGACATGGACTCTGTTTCAACAACCAGTACACAGCTCTCATGTAGGTTCAAGTGGATCAGACTCCAGATCTCCATTCAACCGCCGCCTGCATCCCCTCCTTTCCTCTGCTCTAAAACCAGCCTGCCCTCCCTGCTTATGAACCAGGCTGCCAACCAGCTGACCCACTCTCTCTGCTCTCCCTGTGTATCGCCAGCTGCCTTCACCAGCTCCTTTTGACTGAATTATCCCATTTTCCATGTTTTTCCATGTCCCATATTGTAAACTGTTTTCTTGTCTGTTCACAACATCTTTTGCACGCCTGTCCTGGGTGAGGGTCTAAGAGCAGAGGATGTTGTTATGATGCTGTGAAAGACCTTTGAGACAAACTTGACTTGTCTAATATTAGAGGGTTTCTACCTTAATTCTGAAGTAGCAGTTTAACTTCAACAGACAGCTAGTCTTTACAGCTTATCTGTGCGGGCGGATAAATTCAGGAGCAGAACAAACCCTCTCTGTGTTTCTCATTTAGGGTGTAATGCTGAGCAGATGACCACAGAGTCAGAATATGTATTTGACATTTGGGCCTCTTGGTGGTTCAGACCATGTAAAAGAAAGGGGACCTTTTTGTTACTTCTCCTGTTTGGATCTAGTGTAAATTGTAATCTAATACTTAGACTTAGACTTAGACTACTAAACTGCTCCTAACCTTAACAAAGTACTCATTTTAACCTTGAGGTTTAATCTTAAAGCCTTTGTAAACATGGCTTTAAATTGTAAAAATGCTTATATCAAAGTTGAGTGTGTCATTAAGCATCCACAAAAGTCTGAGTGAAAATAACTATTCATAACTACTAGAAAACCTGGTTTAAAAACAGCTCATTTTGTTATTCAGAGACCACTTGTCAGGACTGAGTGGGTGTGGCAGATAATGCTCTGATTGACAGCTCCCTCGCTTTGATTGACATCTCCGCCTCTGTTGGGAAAAAAAAACAAAAACAAAGACACACCTGAGGACACGGATACGGGGACAGCACAAACTGGCATGAGCGATCGATCGATAGATAGATAGATGGATAGCTAGATAGATAGAAAGGTAGGTGGATAGCGAGATAGATAGCTTGATAGGAAGCTAGCTAGCTAGCTGAGCAATACATCACAAAAGGCCTCATTATTCCGCGGAACCACTGCCTGTTTATTGAACGGAAACAAAGTAATTGGGAACAACATGAAAAACACAAGGACCACTCTGTTTATTGTTGCGGTTTATGGTTTTTTCTGGGCTGGAGTCACTGTTTTCTCTCCAGCCAGTGACAGACCACAGGTGAAGTTGGGTGTGGAGCACGAGTGGGCCCCGCCAGCCCTGCTAGCCGCCACCGCTAACACCTGCAAGCTCGACACCAGCAGTGATGGTGACTAGCATTCACCGCTAGTAGCCGCAACGAACGCACCAGCAGACTCTACCTTCACGCTAAGAGTTTGCAAAAGGCTATATGTAGAGACCAGTTGGCTCTGAGTCAAAGAGGTAGTGGGAGCAGAAAGATTTTGTTGTGCTGCTACTGGGGGGCGGGATAAGGCAACTAACGTGGATGATTTGTGATTGGTTTGGATTTATTGTGTAATAAATCTCAGAGATAACCACGCCCAATTCAAAGCCAATTTCAAAAATGTACAAAAACTTAAAAGACAAATATTTCAAATTTGGATGGAAACTGATTTCTAATTATTTTACATGTTTAATATTATGTTCATAAGACCCTAAATTACATAGAATAGTTTTGTGGATTTGGGTTTACAGACAGGGGGTTTAAGTAAAAGTTAAGCTTTAATTTCTAAGTTAAATCTGTTGAAGTAACAGTTCAGTTACGATCTTTTCCACTTCCATTTCCACATTCAGGGGGAAGTAATGTTTGCTACTTCACTACATTTTCCTGACAGTTTTATTAAATGATATAAGGCCAATTAGGACTGTAACATTTTGAAGACCAATTTGAGGTACGTTTTGTATGTTTTGTCCAGGACTGAGACCTGCCAACCATTTCTGTGATTTTTGTTTTTTTAAATATATTTTACTTTTGTCCCTTTCTCCACTGTAAATAGCATCCATGATGTATTACACCACAGATGAGTTTATACAGTAGGTGAGAAAATTCAATTCCACAGAAGCGTTTGATGGAAAGTTAAAACTGTGAACATGTTCAGAATTAAAGTTAGGGTTGGAGCTCTTTTGCTAGAGCATTCTTACTGATTTGCTTGAAATCCTCTTCACGCTCCGATTGCAACCAATTAATTTAATGCTTTTTCACAAAAATGAAAAAAGTCATCTGTAGAACGAACGAGCTCAGAGTCTTCAATGATTTACGATGCGCAAAAGACAACACCAGTAATCCACCACACTCCAGTCCAGTAGGTGGCAAAGTAGCTCTAAATTGGATGCTGGATGGCTTATTATGATGTTAGATGTTTTATTTCACGTGAATGGCGGAAAAAATGGCGGAATGTCAGCGATGCTGCACAGTGAAGACCCACTACACATGACAGTATCACAGAAAGCCACGTCGCTCACATTGGGATTACATTGGGTCGCACCACGCAGGCAGAGCATGCTGGGATGCTTCTACCTTTAATGTTGACTATTTTGTGTTGACATTTCTTAAGTGGCTAAACCAGTGATGGTATCATCATCACTTTACAGATGGATGTCCAATAATACCTGAGCATATGACTTGATGGCCAGCAGAGGATTCAAGATCACTGAATAGCATCACACAGCCCGTCAGCGCAGATGTCGACTTGACACAATCACTGTCGATCCACCACACAGGTCTGTCCAGGTAAGTATTTGTCTCTTTGGTAGAAACAGCAGAACCACAGCCCAGCTCTCTGCACACTGTGGCTGCAGACTCCAGGTTCAGTCTAGAATTGTAGTCGACCACTGGTCTCCACTCTCCCTCCTTTTTCATCTCCAGTTCACCAGCGCAGCGGTGTGCCTCCCCCACCAACCTGAAGTCATGTGGACCTGTGCCAAGACAGGAGGATAACATGTAGTGGAATAATCCAGTATGATGCATCAACAATGGCGCCACCAGGGCTGGCCACCCCACTCGCCAGTCACACAATTTGATATGATAGGAGTCAGATAAGCTGGGGATGCTGGGAACATGTCCCCACTACTTTTTTCATGAACAATTTTGTCCCCCCCACTAAATAAACTTAACGTGAGCCTAATGCCTAAAGCATCAGACTGTTTAATTCTTATGCAAATGAAAGATGAGCTAAAAGACAAATGAATTTCCCTTTGGGATCAATAAAGTAATTTCTATTCTAATGGAGAAAAAAACATTGTTAAATGTAAACCTATGATGACCGAACAGGCAGCCGAAACCACCGAAAGTGTGCACTGTGCTGAGCTTCCTATACACATGAGCCCCCTCGCAACAATGTTATGTAGCCTTGTTTAGTTCTCAAACTCTTTCTGTCATCGCCTAGGTTGGACAAAGGTTTATATCCAACACATCACTGTTCACAAAATCAACAAATTAAAGTTTGTGACGTGTCTGTTTGGAGCACAGCTGCTGACAGATGTGCAGCTGACAGTGACAGTTTCCTCATCATTAAACCTGGGACACCAAGTCTCCTGGACATATAAAGACATAGGCCTCTGTATATTCTGTGTTTCTCCTGTCTTCAATCGTCTCCTTTCAGTTTTTGCCGGTAGGTAACCGTGACCATCTGGTGCACACCTGGTGTTTCTCTCATGCTCGCTCACTCGCTCACTCTCAATCAGCATATAAATGAATGTTATATGAAAATAAAAACTAGTGAGGAAAAAATACACACGATATGAGCAACAGGGCTTGTAAAGCCAGTTCAGGGGTCGAGTCACAGCACCATGGACAGCGCTGTTTTTGTGTTTTTCTTTCAGCCCAAATTCAATTTTCCCTCCAATGAAGGGAAACGGCATGAAGTGAGGAGACAGAATCCCGACCCAGGACCTTTTCTCTCCCTCTGACCCGGTCGGGACAGAACAGCACCTTCTTGGCACCGGGACCTCCTCATGGACAGATTAATCACTGCCGATGTTTGTATCAAAATAGGCTGGGCTTTATTGTTTTACAGAACAAACAAATTCTATGTAACAGCAGTGAGAACCGCCATAGAGTCAGAATGGTGCGATCTTTTTTTTCACAATGATCAGACTCCTCCTAATCCAGTCAATAACTATTCAGGGGCCCCTATAGTGTTAACAAAAGTCAAAACAAACGGAACGTAATTGTACCCAGCACCCCTCAAAACACACTCCAGCACGTGGTTACTGTCCGCAGCACTTTTCAGAATAAACTGACGCCCTTAGAGAGTTTCTGTACTTGCTTCTGTTTGTATCTGACAGTACCTGCTTTTTCTGTCCTGTAACTGTGTTGATTTACAATCAATGTACACCTTTAAATTAAGCTGTGCATTAGTCTTTTTAAGGAAAAGGAAAAATCACCTGTTTTAAAAACAATGAATCACCTAACACATGTACATAGCACAACAAAACAGGATTGTTGTGGGACTCAAAATGTTAACTGTACTGTTATTAGTCTATGCACATTAGATCAATAGTAACATGAAACGTAACACAATAAACATAAGGAAATGCCTACTGATATACTTTTATTAAGTCTTTCTCATAGTTTTCTACTAGCCTATAAACTATATACATATGGTGCTTGGTGTGCCACCCCAAGATTTTAAGTGGCCCCACCTGGCCACCCCTATGAAAAATTTCTGCAGGCGCCGCTGTGCATCAACATACAAGTCACCTCCTACCTGAGCAGGTGAGTCCAACAGATTTGTCAGGTGTGCAGGTTTTTGCAGCTGAAGCAGACCTTCTGCAGTCCAGGAGGGCAGACTCATTGCCGTTACACTGGAACTCCTCCATCCACACTGGAGCCTTTTCCCCATAGAGCCCCACGTGAAAGGCTGAAGGAGCCCCACAGCCCAGCTCCCTACAGATAACCTCTGCATCCTGCTGGTCAAAACCATCTCCACACACTGATGACCACGACTGGTAAGGTTTCACCTCCAGTCGGCCTGAGCACAGGTCAGTCCCATTAACCAGCCTGGTAAATGTGCCTGTGGGTACAGAGGGAGAGAGAATAAGGTTCATGTCAAGTTAATGACATGTGACACAGTAAAGTTACTGTTAGTAAAGGTGTTATTACTGTTATTACCTGAGCAGGTGATTTCCAATCTGGAATCAGTCTCTGTATCCTTTATTAGCACGCACTCCCTCAGTGAGTATTTAGAGTGGAAACAGGAAGAGTTGAGATAGTGGACAGGTTTTGAACGATGCGCTGCTGTCTGCTGTGTGGAAACAGCGGAGCCACAGTCCAGCCATCCACATATTTTAGCTGATGTCGTCATGTCCCAGACAGCTGCATGGTGAACTAGTGCTCTCCATTCTCCGTTGTGTTTCACCTCGAGTATACCAGTGCAACGGTTAGCTCCACCCACCAGTCTGACCTCATCAGGGTCTGGATTAAGACAGACAAAGGATCGGGTAAAGGGGTCAGTGAAGTGATGCAACCCAATGTCAAGTGGTGAAACTGGTATTTTTCACAAAAAATCTGACTAAATGCAGGAAAATATCATCATCATCACATTATTTTGAAGAAAACCAGTGTTTTTAGAATAAATTATGCTCAGTGCTGCCAAAATGCATTAAAATTTAAATATATAAATACAGCAAAAAATCTATTTCAGTTTAATGTTTGTGAAGAAATGATTTTTTTTTAAGTACACTTAAATCCACTGTAGGTGGACAACATATTTAATATTGATCATTGTTTTTTGGTTTGCCACTGACCCATAACGACTGGAAACTGTTTACTCAATTCAAAGTGAGTGATTGGCTCTACCTGAGCAGGTGAGTCCGACTGCAGCGCCTTCACACTGGAACCCATCAATCCGTGCCGGAGCCCCTTCTCCATGGAGCCCCCCCTGAAAGGCTGAAGGAGCCCCACAGCCCAGCTCCCTACAGACCATCTCTGCATCCCGGTAGTCAAAGCCTTTTTCACACACTGGTGACCATGACTTGTAAGGCTTCACCTCCAGTCTGCCTGAGCACAGGTCAGTCCCACTGACCAGCCTGACAGAGCCTGGAGAGGGAGAGGGAGAGGGAGAGGGAGAGAGTGACCTGCACCTCCAGCTGCTGTTTTGTGTGTAGTTGATCAAGTAACATTGAATCATATTCTGTATGTCTTTGTTAACCTGTAGATACTACATACATGTATTTTTTTTACAATGAAATACTAAACTGCTGAAAACCCAACTTTAAAGTAACTAGGTACTACAGCCTTAACCCACATACTGTAATGATGTTTCCCAAGTTCTAAGTAAACCTTAACTGTCCAAACAAACAATATGTTTTCTTTTCTTTCTATTCACTCACTTGAGGCCTAATACAGTGGAGACCCTGAGTTGTGTTCACTAACTGATATTCCTTCCTCCTCTGTAATGACAGATTAAAGGACAACTGAACGGTGGCAGCAGCCTTTATGACACTCACTTGAACATGTGACGCTAAGCTTGTAGCGACTGAGGTCAAAGAAGGAGTTGAAGAACACATCAGGTCCCTTTAATTGTATTCCTCGCACTGAAACAACAGAGCCGCAGTTGAGCTGTCCGCACGCTTTAGCTCCTGTTGCCAGGTCACCGACCTTGACTTGGAGAGGCTCCCACTCTCCCTGCTTGGCCAGCTCTAGTATACCAGCGCACCTGCTGGCCCCTCCAACCAACCTGATATCCTCTGGCATTACTGACAAGAGACAGAAAAGCTCATCAATACTTTGATTTGACAAGAGCTCCAAACTATAAATGACCCTTTTTTTTTCTGCGGGAGGCCCCCAGGACCACAAGAGAGCACCACAAAGGCTTGGATTCATTTTTCTACTGTGTGATAGGGATCAGATCATAAAATAGCAAAAATGTTATAGCTAATAAATAAATATAAATAATGGGGTTTATGTAGATTTACAGCAGCTCTTAGTTTTGGGTCAATCATGCACTTATCGTCAGTAGTGCTTCAAACTTATTGTCTTAAGATACATAAGATAAGATACATGTTGTGTATGCAGACCTCATAAAGGCAACCGTACAGGACAGCTTTAACATTTCATTTCATTTTGAGATATTTCAGATATACATACACAGTATGTGTGCACACACAAACATGCACACACCATGCATGCATATCAATAAAGCAGACTATGACGGAGGTCAGCAGTCTTCTCCATGACAGTGGAGCTACTGAACCAGACTGAGAGTCCATTTAAAGGCTCAGGAAAGCTTTGCAGGTGTTTGGAGTTCATCAGCTGATTACAGTGTGACACCATTAGGTTACAACAGTCAACTTTTTCACATTTTGTGAGATACTGAGTTTTGGGTTTTCATTAAATTTAAGTCATAATCATTACAATTAAAAGAAATAAGGACATGAAATATTTCAGTCTGAGTGTAATGAATCTGTATAATATATGAGTTTCACTGTTTGGACTGAACTACTGAAATAAATGAACTTTTTCATCGTATTATAATTTATTGAGATTCACCTGTAGCTAGCAAACCTGCTATCAATTGAATTCATTTTAGTTGTGTGGTGACACAGGCATCATTAACATACTGTTGAATTTTCCTATGATTTTAACATAATATATCACAAAAATACAAATCATCCAAGCTCTCAGGTGCATCATATGATACAGTCCTTCAGTGTGTGCAGTCTTTCCCAACACTGGACGAGTCCACTAACTTGTGTAGGAGGTGGCTCTGTTATATTGTGGAATAAAGGAATGACTGTAGCTGTTACAGTCTTATTGCGACTTTGAAGCTAGAAGCATTGTGTAACAAGGTTATTTTAGCTTATCTTAGCTTAGCATAATTTAGCTTAGGTTATTTTAGGTTAGGTTAAATTTTTTTGTCCCCAAATGAATATTAGTTTTGCAGCAGGGTTCACAAAAATACAAATAACATAAAAACAAAGCAACAATAAACAATTCACACGGTCAATGCATGTCATTAATATTTACTAAACAGAAATAATCAAGGTGCCATGTGCACAAGTACAAAATAAGGACAAATAGGCCAGGAGGCCAACAACACTCTGCTCTGATAACTATTGAACATATCAATAGCACCATGACGAAAGGCACACAGAGTCTGACCAGAGGGCAACAGCTCAAACCCTGTGGAGTGGATGGTCCAGACAGAACAACATGGTGTCAGCCCTCCTAAGGACATGCCTGTCATTCATGACTGAAAGGTTGGTGTGACGCCTCATTTTTGATCAGAGAGCCAAGCCTATTCTTATCAGACACATATATATGTTTCCAGACCAGGTAATAATGCACTAGGTTCAGGTTCTATAAGAAAGAGTCATCATCTCAGCAGAAAGGAGCTCATCGTTCTGAAGAGGTAAAGTCTTTGCTGGACCTTTCTCAAAGTAGCATCAACATCAAAGCACAAATGATTTTATGTGATTTCATGATGACTTGAACATAGCTTGCTTCTCCTTGTGCAATTTTTGTATCGTATTGATATAATGTTTTTGATTATTCATGTTTATTTGTGATGTTACTGTCATAGTTTTATAATAGTTTGTATTTATTTAACATACATTCTATTATGTATGTACTCAGTATGGTGGTTATAATAGTAGTAGTATTTTCCTGTGTAATGCTATGTACGGATGGTATGTGAATAGTCTGAAACCTGCTTTAGCCCCTTCAAACATGCATCATTAAACCAGAGTCCTACCTGGGCTCCAGAGAGCCAGTAACACTATCAGCACTCTGTGATCCATGTCCATGCAGAGCGTAGTCTGAAGCAGCGTGATGCTCTGACTTCCTCATGTGCCGTCTCTGCTCTTGTCTTTATCAAGCTCAGAGGCAGGTCCGCCCCCAGGGGATGTCTGCTTTTTTTAAAAAAAAAGTGTTATTGCTTCAAGGTCATTATAGAAGTGGAGTGTGAGCTTTTTACTCTCAGAACATTAAACATCTAGCAAATAAAACTTATCAAAATAAACTTTATCAATAGAAATGTATTTCATACCATTTATTTGATACCAATTTAACGAATACAAATTACTTTATTGATCTCCAAAGGGAAATTCATGTGTCTAGTAGCTCATCTACCATTGGCAGAAGAATTAAAGAGTCTGATGGCTGTGGGTATGAAAGATCTTCTGTATCTCTCTGTCCTGCAACGAAGAGAGAGGAGCCGTCCACCTCCACTGCTTCTTTGATCCATCAAGGTGTTATGAAGTGGATGATCTGTGTTGTTCAGGATGGCCTCCATCATTCTCATTGTGTAATATGTGACATTTGACAGGAAGTGGCGTCAAAAAGAAGCAAACATATATTATTTTAATGCTTCTAGTTAGGGGCCAGGCAGCACAAGCTGCCAGCAACCTATTGTTATTGCCAGTATTCTTCTTCTTCTTCTTCTTCCTAGGAAATTCTACTTCCCATACATGAAAAATCACCAAACTTTTCACAAAGCCCCAGTCCCATGGCAGATTTACTCAACTCCAAGCCCATGTCAATATTCCTCATGGGGGGGGGGGGGGCATAACAAGGACACAGTTTTGCAACTTTCATCAAAATGTAGCCCCAACGCTGCAGAAACTTTTTGTACATTCAAACTCAGTGCAGATTATAAAGTCCATCACTCTGTTTTTTTTTTTTTTCAAAAACTGTAAAACTTATTAACCCTTTCTTGTTCCACAGTCTTTGCTCAAGTGACACCAGATTTTCTGCGACTGCATCTTCACAAAGTTACCACCTGGATTTTTGATCTCTGAAAAACTGAGCCTACGGTGCATGAAAACGTCTGACTGTAAACATGTACCAGCCGATTCTTCATAAAGACATTTTCAATCTTTCTGACAAAAATGGACAATATTTTGGAGTCGTGGCTGATGAAGTTTGGCAAAAATCAGCATTTTATCTCAAAGACTGAATTTCTGAAAACATGTTGAATCCTGTTGTCATGGAAACGACTGCGGTCGATGTGAGAACAGTGTTTTTAAACATCAGATTTTCTCTTATGAAGCAAAACACTTATCATTAAAAACAAATCACCAACATGTTCATGCTGTCAAGATACAATCTATGTTTTATCAGATTTTTGTCTTGATAACAGAATTTTTGACATTTTGACCGTTTTTGAAATCTGCCTTGATGACTGCTGCCTGGCTGCTGACTGCCTGAGTCCATTTGTGAAGCCACACACCATATTTCACTTCCTGCCAACTGGCTCAATGAGCTAGAGGCTGGTTCTTGGTGTCAGAGGTTGTGAGTTCAAGCCTCAGCTCAGGCAGAACTGACATTGCAACGATGATGTTCTTGTTGTCTCTATTTCTCCCTATTTTGTCTCGTTACTCAAACTTGCCTACATTTGTCCAGAATGGCCTGGCCCCGACCACTGCTGCAAAGCAGCTTTAACCTAAGTTGATACTGGCTCTGTATCTTAAAAAAATAATGCTACCTCTGGCAGATTTATCTACAGTATGTATTGTACATGTATCAGTGACTTTCACAGTCAAGCACAACTGAAAAGTTCACTGAACTGAACACTGGATTGTGATCAGAAAGTTTGGTGTGTGGTTGAAGTTGAGAATTTGAACTTTCAATCAGTATTTGAGTGGTAGAGGACCATAAAGTATGTGCAATTCTGATTGTGATTAGTAATATGTGGATTCAACAAAAAAATGTCATCATCCATAAACTCATTTTAACGGCTTCCCTTCAGTGAATTCTTTCATTACGTGTTGTTACCACTGTAATAATGATAATTTTTTTAGTAACAGAGTATTGTAACGTGTTATAATTTCTAAAATAGTAATGAGATTGTAGTCACAAGCCCTAGTAAATATGTGGTTCCATTGCCAGTCTCTCCACTCCTCGTACCCACACTCAAGCACCAGTCCTGGGCTGCACAGTGTCGGCCTGTCCCCCCTGTCCTGCCAGAGGTTGTTTTTTGAGATAAAGGTGCAACAAGTGGCCTAATCTATCTAGTAATGTAACTAATTACTTTTGAAATAAATATATCAGAACATTATTGATTACTTTTAAAAAGTTATCAATTATCAGTAATTTGCCCAACACGGTCCAGTGACAGTTAATACCCTGCACAATGAGTCACAATGAGTGCTGTGGTCATTTAGGTAGTGTCCTTCGAACTTGCATCAGCTGTGTTTTTCCCCATTTACTGTACCTGAGTGACAGTTCAGGGCACTCCAAACATCCTGATGTGTTTCCTGTCCAAGCAGCTGACTCTGGTTTGGCACTGTGACCTGTTTCAACATGATGCACCCGTAGTTTTGTGCACTGGGATGGTTTTTGGAAAAACTTGCTTATGTGATCGGTGGATTATCAGGATTTCACAGACTGGAAATCAAGGTTCATTGTGATAATCAAGTGGCCAAATGCTTGTGTCAAGTGATATTTCAATTAATTTTGAGGGAAAAAAAACTCTGTTTTTACTTTTGTTCAAGCCTTTTTTATTGGGTTTTGCAGATGTATACAATACATATACTTGTATTAAAACATTTACAGAGATAAATGTTTGCAGAGATAAAAAGGCACATCAGTCAGGTAATAGTAAACTACGATAGAGAACATATCCACCTCTCTAAGCTGCTTCAGTCGTGTCAGTCAGAGGCGAGTGAAAGATCTGTGTTCTTAACAAACTGAAGGAATGGGCCCCATAATTTACCAAATGTACTTGAGCAGCCAGTTAAAGACAGTCTGGTTTTCTCCAACTTAAGAAAATAAAGGGTGTCTGGAATCCAGCGGGCATGACAGGGCGGTATCGTTGATTTCCAATTAATTACAATTGGGGGGGGGGGGCATTTGGCTTTATTTTTTCCCCAACTACCTCTGACAGGGTATTAAAAATCTCAGTCCAATAATTATATAGAGATGGTCAATGCCAGAGCGTGTGTATTAAGTTCGCAGGAGATTGCTGACACCTATCGCAAGTTGGAGTTACACCTTTATAAATCTTAGCCAGCCGAGCCTTAGGAGGGTAGGCACAGTGTTCAGCTTTGCACTGAATAAGACTGTGTCTTGTACAAATAGAAGACTTATGTGCCCGTCTCAAAATCTCTGTCCAGACTTCTGATATTGCCTCCCCCAGGTCCTCCTCCCAGAGTGACTTTATTAAGCCTATGGCCTCTGAACGTAAAAGATTAATTTGATCATAGATCTATGAGATAGAGCCTTTTAGAGTAGGGATTGGTGTCAGCAAACTATCCAAAGCTGAGTCAGAGGGTAAATTAGGAAAGCTAGGAAATATGTCATAACCAAAGCTGTAGACTTGTAAATGTCTAAAGAAATGTTGCTTAGGAAGTGAGAATTTATCTGAAAGTTGCTGAAAAGAAGCAAAGACATTATTAATATGCAGGTTTTTAAAGTTATAAATACCAAAATGTGTCCACCTTAAGAAAACACTGTCTGGGAGGGAAGGAGGGAAAAAGTATGGCCAGCTGCTAGTGGTGCATAAATAGCGAGCGTCTATGGGCTTAAACTGGACCCAGATCCTAAGTGAGCTCTTAACAATCACAAGGCTGCATATTACAAATTGTGAGACAACGAGCTTATCTTTCCTAATGCACTTTGACTGCAGCTTCTCTCAGGAAGTGATGCACCCTTGATACAAACCACATCCTGAGGACACGACAACCACCTATGAGCTATGATATTATCACCCCTGCTTCTGGTCTGATGTCCTGCTTCCTCTCAAATCTTTAATCATCTCAGCAGTTAACCCCTTAACACCCACTGGGTCCCACTCACCAGGGTGGGCCCAGCATTACGAATACGAATACGAATTACTTTATTGATCCCCAAAGGGAAATTCATTTGTCTGTCAGCTCATCAACCATTTGCAGAAGAATGAAGAAGCCTGATGGCTGAAGGTACAAAGGATCTTCTATATTTCTCCGTCCTGCAGTGAAGAGAGAGGAGCCGTCCACCACCGCTCTTTTCTTGGTCCATCAAGGTGTTATGAAGAGGATGATCTGAGTTGTTCAGAATGGCCTCCACCAGCACGTATCTCTCCACCACATCCTCAGTGAGTCCATCAGGGAGACATGACTGAAGTCAAGTGCCTCAGGATGTTTAGTCTGTATCCTAGCAACGACTTCATGGAGACCTTCACGTGGAACTTCAGCAGTAGCCGTTGGTGGGATGTACACAAGTATTGTTTTGATTTGAAAAAATGTCTGCTTCCTGAGTCTTCACCCATATCTCCAGCTCCTCATCACTCTTGTTGAGCAGAGAGTTGATATTTTGCATGATGACTGACAGCAGAAAGGACCTACAGTACATCTCCACTTCCAAGCCTTCAACCTCTGCACCACCAGCACAGCAACCATGAAAGCAGCTCCTCATCCAGCTGGAACAGGGTGGCATCCTCCAGACTTGCTCCATTTTCAGTAGGTATCCATCAGTAGTTGACAAAATACGACAAAAACACAACAAAATAAAGCAAAGGTTGAGTAAAAACTCAGAGCTACCAGACTTTGCTGCTCCCAGCTGAAGTGCATGTTGTGGAATTAATTAGAAGCAACACGATCCGCAGGTCAGTGGGTGCTCAGGGGTTCATTTCAGGTATTGCACTTCCTGTAAGTTTTTAGAACTGGCCACTTGACCTGCAGGAGTAAAGCTCATCTAACCACTGAAAAAGTCAAATCACAACTACACTGAAGTGTTTTGTATGCTTTTTATTCTACACCCATACTGTTATCTCACATTATTAATATCCACATTATCAAGTGGTTACCGCAAGAGAAATCCTGCCAGATATGCTGCTGCTGCTGCTGCTGCTGCTGCTGATGATGATGATGATGATGATGATTGAGTTCCTGGGACTGGTTATGTTAGTGACAGATACAGACATTGATGAAGATGATAATGGTTTACTGACCACTGGGTATTCCACTGGAAATCAGACAACAGGATGATGATTTGATAAGGAAAAAATCACTAGTCTGAAGACACTAAAAATATGGTCAGTGTGTACTGCATGTGTGTGTGTTCTTGTACGTATATGTTTGGTGAGGACTAATGAGGGTTTTACATGTGCTGTGCTTTTACAATAACAGTAAAAGATGACAGGCATCAGAACACACTGTGACCTCGAGAGATTTAAAGAATCGGTCCGACCTTGTTGGATATTTCTTTAATGATCAAAAAACCCAAGAAAGAAAAACAGGGGGCGGCGTGTGGCTCAGTGGGTTGAGCAGGCGCTCCATATGCAGAAGGCACAGTCCTTGCTGCAGACGGCCCTGGTTCAAATCTCGCAGGCCCTTTGCTGCATGTCATTCCCTCTCTCTCTGCCTCCCCATTTCCTGTTTCTCTCAAACTATCCTATCAAATAAAGGCAAAAAGCCCAAAAAATATACTTAAAAAAGAAAGTGATGCACGAAGTGTTGATCCATCCCTCAAAGCACCCAGACCTCCCTACTGTCTGCACCTCTCAGCTCCAACACCACTACTGTGCTGCTTTATGTAACGCTGTGAAAGACTTTCTCACTTGTCAAAGAGTGTTAGTAAAGTGTAGAAACTCAAAGGCTCATATCAAGCTACCAGGCTGTGAGCCAGTGTCTGTGCTGATTCTAATGTGATTTGGATACTGAAAAATGTAAAGTCTCCTCCTCATGGTTGTTTGTGTTCCTTACACTGTTCAGTAATGGAGCGGGGTGTTTCCATCAATCCACTGCTTTGTTGGGGGCTGGAGCCAATCCCAGCTGACATGGAAATAGAGTGGGGTACACCCTGGGCAATCTACACTGTTGCCCATAAAGTTAAAATATAAAATATCTTTTTTTTTTTTAACCTCTTCTCATGAAATGATGATGATTGTGATGTGATTTATTCTTGACAGATGAAGTTTATATCCTTTATAATAGGAATAAAAAGAGGAATGTGTCTGAAAACAAAATGATTCCAACTTCACGGGCCACAGGGCCACATGCTGTACAGAGACAGTCCGTATGAGCAACACTCACACACTGCGGAGGTGGACTGTGGGATGAAGAACCTGGAGAGAACCTATGCAGACACAAGGAGGACATGCAAACTCCACTATGTTAAGAGATTGAACCCAGGACCTTCTTACTGGAAGGTAGGATGCTAACCACTGCCCCACTAAGTGTTTTGTGAAATTGACCTTTGACATTTTAGACATACAATGCCAACATTTCATCCTGCAATAGTCAGTGCGTGAGTTGTGGCCAAAAACAGGTTTTGTGGAGCAGAGCGTCCCAGGGGTCATGAAATTCACTCCTGATGTGTTGACTTCACCTTGACGAGCTCAAGTATTTCAGGAAAATGCCTCAAGACTGAGGCACTGAGGCCTTTGCATGTACAGATGGAAACATTATCAGATATTCTACAAAACTCAGAATCACTCCGACTGCAGATCTGTCTTGTTTTATTAATAAAATCTTTATTGTCAGGGTTTGGTTGTAGGAAACGTCACATGGCCTGGTGTTACAGCAGACAGTCTTTTGGTCAGACAGAGCCAGCTCTAAGTGATGAGACTGCATTTTCAGGGGAAAGGAGGAGGAGCCAATAACAAGACTTTCACGAGCTCGTCTTTGTGTCTATTGCATCTTCAGCACTAACATGTACAACCGCTCCTCACAACCAGTCGTGTGTATGTGACATTACAAACTGCTGTTATACAAATTTCAGGTTTCAGGTTTGGGATCAGGCTTATTCTACATTATATCTATGATACAAACTTGACCAGCTGCGTTCACCGTTTCACCACATTCAGAGCTTGGAGGGGCGCTCTGGCCTGCAGCGAGGTTCAACTTTCATTCAACTTTCACTTCCTTTTACAAATATTTTAGAACAGATCTCTCTTCATCCCTGGGTTTTTACTACTAGAACATCTTGCCTCTGTGGAGATCAGAGAGTGTAAAGGAACAATTACCTGTCCACTGGGATGTAGTGCTTTTTCCAACCGTTTATAAACTGATTTTGATACTGCAAGATAAAATGACCTGTGAACATTCAACCATGTCGATCATCTCCGTTTACTGCGGAGAGAAAAACACAGCGTAGAAATGTTAGAGGGTCTTGAGGGCACAGTTCAAACAGAAGTCCAGGTTGTAGTGTAGTGTTGTAGTGAAACAAACTGCCAGTGTGACACAGGCCTTCAGGGACTGGAAGAGAAAGACTGTAGTGCCTCCAGTGTCTTCGTCTTTACTCTACTTGTTGGCTTATTTTTACTTTGTGTTGTGGGGTAATGTTAGCCCACAAATTAAAGAAGAGTGATGCTGCTGCTGCTTTAGCTAATACGCATTTATTGTGATGTAAGCTGCGTCAGAGGACAGGATCTAACCTCACACTGACTCCAGAGGCACCCATCTCTGGTATTGCATCTGTAACAGGAATGGAACATGCAGCAATGTTCGTTTTCTTCTCTTATTCAGTCAAACAGAAATGACAGAAGGAAAAGAAATTAGCAGCAGGAGGGAGTTCAACATTAACCTCAAGTGAACACGGTATATTTTCTTCACTCTAATGTATTGAGCTGAGCCAGTGTAGATCAAGTAAGTCAGGGGACCCTCTCCTTCTCTGTGGCAGAGCTGGAGCTTAAGTATCTAGAGTTAGTACCTATTTATATTCTACTGACATGTTACAGTTCCTTTGTTTAATCACTGAGCCAAATGTTAGATTAAATGTGGGACAGTGTCTCTGCATCATCTAATCGTCGTCTGCGCTTGTTTCTCCACACGTCGGCAGCACTCTGTTTGGAAGCAGGTCATGTGTGGAGAGCACTGATTCCTGCCACAAACCAACAGCAGGTACATAACAAAAGCCAAGACCATGGGAAAAACTAGATGTGTTTGTGTATGTGTTCATGTCCCATTTTCAGCTTAAAGTCAAACAGAATCAAATCAGCATCTCTTTCACGATTTTCACTAACAAGACACATTGGAGACACCTGGAGTCGAATTCTCCTGCACTTGGTTTGTTCCTCCCCGCTTTGTCTTCTTCTGTAAGAACCTACTAGTTTGGATGTGTCTGCTCTTCAGAAGTGTGAGGAGGGATTATGATGTGTCGCCAAGTGTCCACTGTTGGATTTGTCCCTCAGCATAGTCAGAGCAGTGTTGGAGAAATCTCTCAGGATGTCCACTGTCTCTCTTTGCAGCAGCAGAGACTCCTGCACAAACTCATGCTGACTCTCCACCAGCAGCTGGACAGACTGAGCCAACATCTCCAGAGACTGAGACACTGAGGTCAGGAGCATCCTGCTGGCCCGCTGCTGCTGGAGGCTCTGAGATGCCATCTGGACCACGTTGTCCAGGGACCTGCCGGAGGAAGCTCCAGCTGGCAGGGGGTCAGAGGAGTTTGAGCCTGAGGTTGGGGGTTGATTGGATGGGAGGACTGAGGAGGAAGAGGAGGAAGATACAGCAGCAGAGGTAGCAGGAGGAGGAGGGGCAGAGGAGGAGAGTGCAGTTTGCGAGGTAGAGTCACTGGCTGCAACAGGCATAGAGGAGGAGGCAGGTGGGGCACCAGGGACGATGGAACCGGTCACGTTGGAGTTTATAGGGGACTGAGACAAAGGCGGTGCAGCAGAGGACGAGGCAGCGTCTGAATCAGACACCGGCGGGAAAACAGAGGAGGTGGAGGCCACGGGTCGGGAGTAGCTGTGGTTCTGGACGTGGTTGTGGTTCTGGCTGTTGTTTCTGGAATAGGTGTAGACTGGCTTGATCCTCAGCAGGGCATTATCAGGCAGGGGGTCCAGGGAGGAGGGTGGGGGGAGAGAGGAAGGATGGGAGGAGAACAAGGAGTCATCATTTTCATCAAAGTCCATGGTGCGTTCTGGTTGACGACAGATACGAGACATTCATTTAGTTTGTCTAGAAAAACATCCTCCTTTTACATCAGCACTGAAACTGCTCTTACAAACACATGGGCCTGATCTACTAAGATCCCAGGCAAGGAGCGCCACACAGCAAATTTGGTTAGTCCAGGTTTTGCGGGTGATCTACTAAGAGTAACTGCCTAAACGACAACAAACACACACACACACACACACACACACACACACACTGCAGTATTAAGATGAGGGTGCGTGGTAGGGCTGGGCGATAATGGCAAAAATCAAAATCCCCATCAACTGAACTTTTTGCCTCAATTACAATTAATGAGCAATTACAGTGTCCCCCCACACACTGGACGGGGCGGTGTCACGTGACCACACAGCCAGGACTGTGTTTTTCATCATTTACGTCTCCTTCTCATTGCAGTAACAGCAGCCACTGCACTTAACGCTGAGCTGATTAGCACCTCCTTTCAAACATATTCAATTCACAGTCACTACAGTTCACTTCCAGCTTTCATAAATCACACTACGCGTGCTAAATCAAACTGCCTGCACCTTCCTCTCCCTAAAACACACCATGTTGAATATTCATTAGAGCCAAGGTGCTAAATGGACAGCAGGTGTGGTTTTGCTCATTTGGAATGACAGTCCTCAGTGTGCACCGTTAGTAGATCAGCTTGCACATTCTTTTTTGTAGGTGATATCAAGTTTGAACACATTTTTATACAAGCTAACCTTTAGTAGATCAGGCCCGAGAGTTCATGTTCCTGTTGGGAGACACGGATCCCATTCTTTTCTTAAAATACAAATTCTGACGCATGAACTTGTGGCACAGATCCAACAGATTATACAAGTGTCAGTTTAATTAACTTGATTCCTCACTGTTGGATCTGACCTGGTTCAAGTATGCAGTAAGTATTACGGCCACATGGAGGACAAGAGGAAATCTCAAAGTTCAAGATCAAAGTCACATTAATATAATGAAATTATTTTATTCTCATAATATCAAGACTCTTTTTTTTTTTTTTTTATATTCTGATGTTGTTCTTAAACTCTCTTTTTAGTATTTTCCCTCAATGTGAATAGTAGTAGAATAACCAGTTTGCAGGTAAATTTGTCAGTAAATTCTCGTAACACACACACAATCCGAGCTAAACAGACAATAACCTTCGAATTTTCCCTAAAGCCACAACAGTCAAATGGCTTATCTGTAAAAATCGGCTGTATAAAAGTGCTTTCTTACCTCCATCATCTCCCATGTCCAAGTCGATGTCAGAGGAGGAAAGGATAGGATCTCCTATGAGACAAGACGGATGTGATGTGAAATTCTGTAATGCTAATACGTCTTTGACTTCCTCTGACATGAAGTAGTTCTGTCACCAATGATGCCACCATGACTAAACGTGTGTATTGTGTTACTGATACACACAGTACATGTGTAGGGTAGATAGCCTAGTGGGTCTACAGAGAAACTGGATGTATAATTTTCATCTGGGTGTACACCAGTGTATAGCGCCTGCCCTGTTACTGGTGTAGCCTCCATGCATTTTGTCAGCAGCCACTCCACTCACCAACTTCTTTCTCTGGTGAGGAGAGAGGAGAGAGTTCAAAGGAGGCTCCTCCAGGTAACGAGTGGGAGCTGTCTGTCAGGCTGAGGTAGGAGTAGGGGGCAGGGTTCGAGGACAGACCTTTGGTGTAAGGCTTGGTGAAGTCATCCTCAATGTCCGGATCGCTTTCTCCATCTAAGAAAGAAACAAGCCAAAACGATGACACATCACACGCTTTAACACCAGTTTCTTTATGCTCCAAGCACTTGAAAAAAACCGTTAAGGCCTGTGAGACATGATAAAGGCACATTTTTAAGAAAAAAAAAAACAAAAATACAGCTGAAATATTTTATTCCTCATATTCCCAGTTCTTGCTGCTTTCTGATTCTTTTTTTTATTGTAAAGAAATTAGACCTAAATTAAAAGTGCCCTACAAATAAAATGTATAATTTTTGTGTACCGTATTTTCCGCACTATAAGGCGCACTTAAAAGCCTTTCATTTTCTCAAAAAACAACGGTGCGCCTTATAATCCGGAGCGCCTTATATATGGATCAATTGGTTAATTGGTTGATCCATACTGGTTGTACACGGCGCTCAAGGCGCTCTGTCAAAATGTTTCAGTATGAAAAACCAATAAAAACAATTTAATAATCCAAAACACCAATCCCTTTATTTTTCTAAGCCTTTTGCTAGACTATCCGCCGGATTAGCTATAAAAGGCTAACGATCCTCATATTCCCGTTTAAGACACGAAGTCTTATCATTCACACTTGGTGAATCTCTAATCTCACCAACAAGTACGACTGGTAAACTACAAGGCCGCACCGCTTGCAGCATTACGGCTACCGTAGTCAGTAAACACCGGTACTGTGCTTACTCACAGTCCTCGTGGATGCATAGCACAACCCCAGTCAAACGTTTGACTGCTGTATCTTCTATTCTATGCACCTTATAATCCGGTGCGCCCTATATATGAAAAAAGTTCTAAAATAGACCATTCATTGAAGCTGCGCCTTATAGTGCCGAAAATACGGTATTTTTGTTTGGTTTTCTTTAGGACCTAAAAAACAGTCCAAGCAACAACTAAACTCTTTCTCTGCCATTTGCACAAATCGCAACAACAGTGCTTGTGCTTGTGTGCACTAAAACACGTATACTGTTGCCTTTGAATGTCCCAATTATTAATATGCAAAAAATGATAATACTGTTCCATTAGAATCAAAGATTTCCTCTTGCCATGGATGTTACACCAACACTACTAACAAAGAACAGATTATTTCTCACAACCAGAGGTTCACCTTCACCACCTTTTAAAGCCGAAGTCTGCTCACCTCCTCTGGGGCTCATCATCAGTATCTTATGGACCATCTTCTCCACGGGGCCCAGGTTCTTCTTCCTCAGGTTGTTGCCATTGGGACCCCGCAGTGCCACGATGCGTCTCTTTCCGTCACATTTGAGGTCGGCCCATTTCTTCATGATCTGACGCACCTGTGGGGAGATACAACCACCTGTAAGAGGTCTTCTATCTATCTTCTCAAGGAGCAGCCTGATGCTGCTGGGGCCTCTACAAACTACCAGAGAACAAAAAACAAGCGGATTAGTCAGTGCACAGAAAACTGGTCATTTGTCAAGCACAAGCAATAAATCCATATCTTATTTTGTCACAGTAAATTCAGTAAGTCGTGACAAACAACTTCATGTTTGTTTAGTCACTTCAAACAAAATGATTAACCACTAAATCAATACATTCACTCCTAACTGCTTTGGAGTGGTGATTCCATCTCTTCAGTGGGCCAGATCATTTGGATCAGCTGCTCTTCCATGTGACCACCTCTGCCTTTTAGCATTCAGCCAAAACTACTGTGGTCACGTGTGCACATAAATCACTTGAAGGGAACTATACAACCATGGAGTGGTGGAATCACTTGTGTGAGCCGGACCTGTGAATGTGTACAACTATGATGAGCATTAGAAGATGATGACAATCACAAACCTCTCTGTGATTCTCTCCCAGGCCGTTGATCTGGTTGGTGATTTCAGCCCAGGTCTGCTTCTTGGTTTCGGCTGACACACCTTGGTTGAACTTCCCTACAGGAAGGGAGATAGTACCAAGATGAGAATTGGAGGAGACATCAGGTCTGCTCACATGTAACACTTCTAAACAGTGGTGGCTGAGAGGCCGGGTTCAGGCCGAAATTTATATGTTTCGGGTCAGGCCGGGCTTGGGCTTTGGAGGAAAAGAAAGTCTGTGACACGCATCACTGTGAGCCAAGACTTTCTCTGCTTGTTAAAATGTATATTTGTTACCAGTGATGGAGGGGGGGGGGTCTCCACTCCAAGAGTCGCTGTGACTCCCCTATGACACTTGTACGGGCTCCACTTGAGAACTGTAGTTCACCTGGCTCATGCCTTCACTCTGCTGCTAAAACCCCATCAGTGCTGAGAGATGGTCCAGGTTATGTTCAGTTTCAGCTTCAAATCGAAAAGCTCTGCTATTTCACCATTTAACTCCTTTGGAGATGGCGTCACCTTTCCTTGAAAGTCCAGTGGAGCTGGGATCAGAATCCAGCATCACGGAGGGAGGCAGAGGGTTTTTGGAGATCGTGCTGATTCACTGGTGTTTCCTGATGAAATTCTTTTCAGCTGAGGGAATACGCTCCATCCGCTCACTTGCTGAGCCGAGCGTCAGGAGGCCACTGAAAGAGCACTTAAACTGTGTGTGTAGCGCTACATGCATTCGGCTGGTGACACAGAAAGCCTGAGCAAGAACACTGTGCGTCATGAAAAAGAAGTCTAGCCTATTTACTGATCACAGATCATCAATAAAATGAATCATTTCACTTTGATGTGGCCATGAATAAATGAATTTCAATGTTTTAGCCTATTACAGAGCAGTGCTGCCCAAACACACATCCTGAATAGGTCTACGCTATCTTCACAGTTAAAAAGGTCTTCATTGATCTGCTGGTTGAGTACCTACAAAACCCCACTGTATATTCACACATCATGAATCACCATGATGTTCCTCATGGATCATGAACACAAAGCCTGGGTACGTTGAGTTTCCTTCGCAATACAGCCCTCTAGAGTCAAGTTAAGATACTGAGAGTCAACAAGGACCTTTATAAACACCATGCAGTTATGTCGAGCAACATTGAGGAATAAAATAAAGAACTGAAACACATTATTATCTCCCCTTCTGTCTATGATGAATGCTAATAATATGTTAACAAATTATCAATACAATTCATCTGCATTGAGAGCTTGTCCAAGCCTGTGAGCTCACAGCCCAACACACACACACAGTCCTTCCTACTCACTGAGGATGATGTATCTGTTCCTCTTCACTGCCTCCAGCAGCAGTTTGACCTCAGTGAAGGAGAACCTTGGTTTGGATCTCAGACCTCCTTTTACTCCTCCCACCTTGAACTCTTCATCCTCATCACGCCAAGAGGTCGACATTGCGCCACCTTCCCCTCTCGCTGCTCTTGTGACAGCTCACAACGACTCAGTGTGGTACCTAGTCTGAGTCTGAAAAGATTATCCACCCTCAGGGAAAGTCTGGTCCTGATCCACTTGCCAGTCTGGACTAAAAACACATGTTTGACAGAGAGAAAGAGCAGTAGAGAAAGACGATGGAGTGGGAGCCTGTAAAACAGAGGGATAAAGGAGAATAAGAAGAATGAGTGAGACTAAGAGAAAAAACAAAGTGAAAAGATGCAATAAGTGAACTAAGTTAGTTTTTGCCACTTGAGTCCACTTGAGTCACAGGTGCCCACTCATACTCCACAGGAAGCAGTGAGCCAGTCCGTGCAGCTTTTTGCAGCCTTAATAACGACCACTGACATGACTCTGACTACCACAATTAAAAGATCGGCAAAGACAGAAAAAAAATATATAGATAATATAGATGAAACTGAATTCTACAAAAACTTGTGACAATACATATCTGAATAATTACACTTGTATTAATTACTTGTAATTGTATTGTATTTTTTTTAAATAATGTAATTTGCAGTTTCACAGTTTTAAACTTAGTGTCCCTACACTTCTCCCACGTGAATAATAACACACAGGGATGAATGATGTTGTAATCTTTGTACTGATTCACTTTTTCCAGTTAACATTTTACTTCATAAACACAATCACCTCACATGTGTGTTTCCCCCTCTCTTTCTATAATACTAACACAATTCATAACTCCTTTCCGGACCACTTAGTGCAGTAATGCACAAAAACACACACATGTAAAGCACAGGACGTGTAATTATGAATTACAGCTGAGAACAACTTCTCAAAATGACTTAAAATTTCCTTTGCGTTTGTTCTGACCACGTGGCCCGACACGAGCCAATCAGCTTCCACCTTCCTTGTGCCTTTGTTAAGCTCGTGCCTGCTGCCTCTCCCCCTACAGCTCGTGCCTGTCGGCTCACTCAGGGAGCAGCTCACAGACTCCGCCATCTCTGTTAGCTGCACGAGGTTGAAACGCTTGCCACATTTGACCGACAAATTTTAACTCGCTGCGAATTTCGACATTAACATGTGGATTTATTGCGGACGTAAAACGACGCAGGTTGTCGCCGAGCGCCGCTCCGCTGCGCCAGATACGGCTACACGTCGTAGCGGTGGCCGACGGAAGGAGGACGGAATGCCTGCTAGCTTTCTGCGTTACGTTTTTTAAGCGTTGAAGCTGAAATGCGTGTTTTTGCGTGTACGCGACCCGCTTGCGGTTTGTTACCGGGAATGAGTGGCGATGTACGGTTTAACAAAATACAGGAGAATATATTGTAAATAGTTACCAGTGAAGATGGCGTTGTTCTCTCCCTCTCTCTCTCCCCTCCTTCTTCTGTGGTTCTCCCGAAAGTTCGGAGTGACGAGAACAACTGAACTGCGCAGGCTCTGCAGACCGACAGATTTTTTTTACCCCTTGAACGCGCAACATTTTCATGGTGCTGCTGCGCGCCCCCAGCTGCCCCACATACCGTGTGCACCAATCACTGCCATGATGCAGAAAAAATACAGAAAAACTCACGAATTGTGCACAATTACTTAACGTTGTAACGTCAGAGCCAACCCTCGTGGTGCTGGTTAATCACTCTGGCAACCGCCTCGCCATCTTATGGCATGGGTAATTAGTCCAGAGCCGTGCACGCCATACATTTTGTGCGCATTTTTTAAATTCATGATGTTGATATTTTGCCATCACAATAAACATCTGTTAACCTACTCAGTATTTGTAGCGCTTGGTCCTGCCTGAAAGCTGCTGTCAGAGAAGAGCAGGCCTGATTAGGTCAGCAAAGGTCATCAGTTTATTTGCACTAACACACTATGCTACTCATAACAATAATACGCATAAACTTACAGCATCACTCAAGATCATAATCAAGGACATGACTGACTGTGAACAGCAATGACACCAAGATGCCGACAGTCACTGTAGCCTATGAAACATAAACTATAAAATGCTATAATTGGCTACTATGAAAAACTACAGACAGATAAAAGCACAAATGATTGTGTTTCATCTCAAGACTTATTCATTCATGTGCCCTTTTACAACATCAAAGGCAAAAACCATGATGCAGATTTCCGTTCAAGTGCTCAAACGACAAAATGAGAAGAAATAAGGCATCCGTCGTCATGTCACCACCATCTTATGTCAACACAGAGCAGAGAGAAGATGGAGAGGCCAGGAGGAGCAGCTCCCATGTTTGTTCGCTTGGTGTCGCCAGAGCTCCGCCTCTGGAGAGAAGTGCGTATTAAATTCTTCCCCTCAATACCCGTTAGAGCCTGCAGAGGGCGCAGTCACACACGTGTTTCAACCATTGTGGTACATTTCACACCACAGGGAGGAGGGGGAGGGGTTTTGCACAGTGATGTATACATTGGGAATTTAACCACTGATAGCTGTGTATGAATATTTTATCTTCACTTCACATTTATTATTCACACAGAGTTAAACTTTTTTTAATTGACCGTAAGAAGAAAAGAGCAATTTGTTGGCTTGAGATGTATGTCCCCCGATCACGGAGCCGCTCTTCTTCGCTGCTGTCCCCCACATGTTCACCTTCAGACATTATTTCATGGCAGACATATTTGTGTTGTCTGATTCTTGCTCTCTGCTGCTGCTGCTGCTGCTGCTGCTGCTGTTGGTGGAGATGGTGCTGCTGCAGTGACCCGGCTTCTCCACTGGGATCGTCACCACTTGTTGAGATCTAACTCTGCTGAGTGACTGGAGGCCACCATGAGAGGAAGTACGGAGCGTGAAATGTAAAGTCACAAAGGCTTTGTTGTGAAATCTTCACAAAAAATAGCTGACATAATCTCATGACATATTTCAGAAAGATACCAGCATCACAGCAAAACTGTGACGTCCTATCAGGATATTCTACAAGCAACCAGAGATAACCTCACCACAGCAATATCAGAGCGATGATATAAGACATTCCTGAAAACACAACTTAAAAAATGACTGATGTGAGACAGACGGACAGTGGCAGCACATTGGCACGACATGAAAAGATGTTGTGATTGAAAGCAGGATGAGTTTGTAGAAGGAAACAAGAAGAGGAAAGAATGGAAGAGCGCTCCTATCATTTCATGAGACTGTTAGCTTTCTGGTTGGCAGCATCGATGCGGGACACGTTGACAGTCACCTGCAGACAAAGGGACGAGACCAAACACACGGGAGACGTTAATAAGAACCTAACCAGTGGAGTTCCTATTAAACTACTCAACTTTGTTTTATTGCAATAACTGATCAAATAGCTTACAGCATTACAATCCAGAATGGGATGCTAAGACGTTTAAAAGTGTATTCCTTGATTATTATAAGCTCATCAAGAAAATGAAGTGGAACAGGTACTAATAGCACCGTCCTATTAAAAGAAAGCTTGCTCGTAGTTGTTTGAGGATCTACCTGCAGTTTTTACGCATCTTTTACCACATGCTCCTATAAAAGGTGTTAAACTGCTTAGATCTCTGTGTCTTCTTCTTTGTCAGCACATGAGAAATTTCTCTCTGTGGTGTTGAAACGATGGACCGCTGTAGTGCTTGACTCCATTTACTGCGTTTCTCATGTCTGGTTGCTTCTTTCAGTCATTCCCTATCAGGCACCGCCTCCGCTCCTTCCAGTCATCCTCTCTCTCTCTCCATCTCAGACTGTTCACTCTGCACTGATGCTGCTCTTCATTCTTCCTGAATGGGAGCCCTCTCTCTCTCTCTCTCTCTCTCTCTTTCTCTACACCTAACGCCCTTGCTTGTCAGTTCTGATCACTACACACCCAGATGGGTGATCAAAACAGTCTGAATGGTGCAGAGTCCTGTTCAACAGTTTAAAGTTATAGTGGTGTTTGACATTATTTGGTGTCATTTGTTGTTGTGTTTTGTATCACAGGAAACTTTTGTTTGCCAGATGGAACTTGAAAGCCTGGTTTCAGCAGCCAGAAGAGACACAGTACTGAATCACATCCATCCCCATGGCTGTTACCATACTCTTCTACCAGTAACCCTGTACAGAGGACTCTGTGGGCTCCCAGTGGAGAACACTGTAGTGGATAAAAAGCCCTTCTGCTTTGTACCTTTTGAATGCCAGCATGTTTTTTGTTTGCATGTTTATGACAAGTCTTCATCAGTGTTGTGTCTACGAAATTGTGTCTAGCTTCAAATGCAGCTCTGGTTTCATCTGACGGGTAACTGAACTGGGGCAGAAGTCCTGTACAGATCTGGCATAAAGATGTGTCTTTAGTGATCTGATAACATGTGTTCTGCTCTAAGTTGTGGTTCCGCTCTAAGCAGTTCATATCGCTTTCAAAATACACCCCGCATAACTCCATTGACCACCTGTGACTGGATCGTACTCCCCCACTCTATATGCAAATAAACAGTTCTGTTTTTTTATTTTTTTTATTTTTTTTGAGCCAGTCTGACAGACGGCCCATTGTCATTGCACTTGGTTGTGAGAGTGAGCGAGAGAGGCAGAGTGAATAGTGTGCAGAGAAGCTGAGCGAATCATTGTGCTGTGCACTGCTTAAACAGCTTTATTCATTTCCAGTTAGTATCTTGGGTCATGGACAGATTCTTGTAGCAGGATGCTACTAAAGGAAAGTGTCTCACACCACTTCTAAATGTCAATCTGACTCATCAGATACCAGATGTGATAACAATACATCTCAGGTGTGTTTATGCGTCAACATAAAGCTGACCACTGGTGATCAAATCCATGTTAATACCAGGTCTGAACAGAGCCAGCCTGTAGAGTTGCCTGTAGAAATGTGCATTTGAGTGACTGGTGTTCTGTCTGTGGCCCTGTGACACACCTCTGACCCTATGCAGATATAGTGGAAGTCATTTCTTTGCATGCACTGACTTGTGGTGACATAACTGTGGATATTTGGTACCCGATGTATGAAGATCACTACCTTGCCCCCTATGCGTTTGATCTGGGCGTTGTGCATGTCAATCTCGTTGCCCATGTCCAGAGCCATGCTCCTCAGATTTCCAACGATGCTGCCGACATGAGCCAGGTTCTCCTCCATTTCGTCTTCACGGGCATCGTTAGTCACCCTGAGACAGAGCAGTAAAGCCACAAAAGAAATTAGACCCACCTGAATCTACAGTCAGGTTCTAGGGTGTGTGTTGATGATAATGTTCTGTGTTTGACCAGCTGCCTATGTAACTGATGACAGGCAGCATTAGATGTCAACCTGATCTAAAGAAGAGCAAACACACAGTCATCGTGCAGACGCCTCTCTTCACACAACAGCCAGCTGCCTCCAATAACACAGTTTATTACTCTCTCTCTCTTTACCTCCTTATGTATCCTCCACTCATGATCATTTGCTCCCTCTCATCGACGACTCGAGACAGCGGCGGCTGATCGGACACAACACCATCCTGACCAGAGGCTCCACCCCAGACTGCCTTGTATGCCCCACTCTCCTCAAAGGCCTTGAGTCTGACAGAGAGAGAGAATCACCTTATGAATGTCTTATCATATTCACTTTTTTAATGTGATGGACAAGAACCTTGCTGTAGCCATATTGGTCCTGCTGCCAAGCTTTATTGTAGCCCATGTATTTTTATAGCTGTAGTCAGTGCTAAGCATCTGTTCGGTCATGTGTTAATGGTATCTTTTCAGTATGGGTACAGCTATTGTCCATTACTAGAGATGGAGAATGATATCAAAACAGCTAAAAATCCTTAAGACAGCAAAGCAAGCAAGCAACAAAGGAAAGCTGTGGCGACAGATGAATAAAGTATGAAAACTAGTGTTGGTGGAAAAATCTGACAAATTTAATCAAGTCTTTCTCATTGTGCATGATCCGTGTGCAACGTGCACAAAATCAAATCAAACAAATGTCACAATGGAAATACACTCAGTTGGCAGTTTGTTACGTGCACCAGCAAAACTAATGCAGCCTGACCCAACTTTGTGCCATTAAATCCTCCTTCATGAAGGTTATAATGTTCATGCTTTGTTTCCAAACTGTACATTAATGAAGGGTCATTTTGGAGGATGTAGCTGGTGGTATTCATTATACAGAAAGGATCCTCTGTCTGTCAGCCTGACCTCATTGATATGGACAAAAACCATCACTAACCTTACATTACTTTACATCACTAATGTAGGTACTGATCAAAACCACTCTCAGGAGCGGATAGCATGGCATTTACCCTGGGTGAACTGAAAACAAACCTAACCCTTTGCTAGACACTATGAAGAGAAAAATCACGGATCAGCCACCTCTCTTGAATTCACTGGCTTTGAAAGAGTGAGATCAAATGAAAGGGGGTCCAATCTAATCAAGCAGCTTAAGGGAGGCATGTGGAACCCTACGGACTGAACAAAACAAGATTTGAGCTGTTTCCTGTATGGGTCTGAGTCTGTAGGATTTGCCTAAAAAAAAAAAAAAATACAAAAGAAATCTTGCTTAATATCATTATCACCTATGGGCTTCCACTCAAGTGATGGTGAATGAGGCACTGGAACGTCCAGCCCACATCCGGCTGTCACCGACAACTGGAGCCTCGAGGGCTATGCCTCCTCCTCCTACTCGTCATGGCACAGTCCTCGAGGCTCCTGTTGCCTGGCGATGGCCAGGTGAGGGCCTGACGCTCAAACGCCTAACTCGGACTGTGTTTCCTTTTCGTCGCTGCTGACTGTGTATCTGCCATTTCTCTCAGCTTGACGACATTCAGAGTCTTGGTGGTGGTAGCAAATATTCAAAGGAGAACTTTGAAGGCCAAAGTGGAGAGGGGTTCAATGTGAACAGCAGTTTAACATGGGACAGTCCTGACAACTGCTGTCAGGGGGCGTGGCAGTTGAGCCTGAGGGGAGGGGCCAAATTGAATGTTGTGTTGACAAACGGCAACGAACAAACCAACAGACTCTACCTTTAATGATACATAGCTCTGTGTACAGGATAGAGACTTGTATAACACATACTATTGTTTTCTGCATGTGCATTGTGAGGTGTGTCCTTTGTGTAGTGTCTGAATATTAACCTCTACCAGAGGAGCCAGAGTGGGACAGCTGTAGGCGCTTTTCTTTACTAATATATGTTGGCTCCTGCCACAATATGTGTAAAAGTGTAAAATCTTGTAACTCTGTATTGTTGGTCCTTTGTTCTTGTATCATGTATTTTTGTGTCAGGCTGAAATGCTTGAACATGAGAGTGAGGACTGTGATGACTGAAGTGACACCTGCGAGTGAACAGTTAATCATATAGAGTGAACCTGATGAAGCCAGATGCTAAACACATTGTTCGCTCAGTAAACTTCAGTAAAGTACTGTCAGTAATGTTTTCAACAAAGATGTTCCCAACCTGCAGCCGATTTTCATTTTGGCTGTGCATGGGGAAGTCTGGTCATGGAAATACTGCTTTTACAGTAGAGTTTGAGCTTAAATACTGATTCACTGAAAGCCTTGGGACAGTTCAAATATCCTCTTAAATCATTTACATCTGAATGTGTTTCTTTTAGGAATGGATTTGTTGTTCGCTTTTTGAAATCTCGGCATTATTTAAAATGAGCGTCAACATTCAGTGTATCTCCAAGAAAATAAGAAAGGTCGCTGCACATAACACAGCTATAGTCAACAGCAGCATGGACTGCAGCCTCTCAAATCACCTTAAAGCTGAATCAACAACCTTTCAGTACAAATGCAGCATTAGAACACAGGTTAGAGGTTATAGCAGGACCGGCACACTTGACTGCATTAGTAAAGATAGGCGTGAACTTTCATTTAAGTTCCTATTTCGACAGGAAACAAGCTGCTCATACTTACCTCAGGATCGGTGTACAAGCTGAACACACACGCACGCAAACACACACACAAACACACACACACATGACCACCACCTACTTATCACAGGAGCAGAGGCCACAGCACTTGCCCAGGTCAGTGAGGTTTTTCTCAGCCTCCTTCATATCAGAGTTGATCTGATCCAAGCCTTCCTCTATACGCTCCAACTGCTCTATGGGAGGAGGAGGAGGAGGAGGAAGAGGAGGGTGGAGGAAGATGGAGAAGTAGCCAGGAAGAGAGGTAAAAAAAGGTTGACACAGAGAAATAGATGAAGGGAAAGATGGGAAGCAGAAAAGATATGGGAAAGGAGGATATAAAGGTGCATAAAGAAAGGAGGCAAAAAAAAACATATATCGGAGAACCAGCAGGGAAAAGGGAGGGAGAGAAAGCACAACACAAAGAATTGAGAGAGAGGATGGCAAATCAAAAAATAAAGAAATCACAACAAGCTGCTGGAGCTAAACTTAAAACCCAGCCACCAGCACCTGAACATGAGGCACCAACAACTGAGATCCATCAACACACTATAAATGATCTCACTTTAACCAAACCAATGCTGTGGTCAGCCAGTGCAAACAGATCCCTGCCAAGCTGTGTGCTGTGCTATGCTGGCTATGTGCACTTGATGCCCAGTTCCATTATGTTTCTGGCTCAATTGGAGTAAGGGCTATGATGTATGGACTTAAAATGCCTTCTTTTGCTTTGCTGTATTTATGTGATTATAATCTCTGAGCAATAAATATCACTTTCCACTCACATATTTTCTTCTACATGGGATTTGGAGTGATCAGTGTGGAGGATAGGGAAGCCTATAAACACTGTGCAGGAAAGACACAACATTTTAGTACAAGATGGTTTAACAGCATTTTTGCACCTGAACCTGACTCATTTTGTCTTTGTTAACGTGTCTTGTGGAAACTGCATGTTGATGAGCTAACATGAAAAACTGATGGTTGGATGAATGGATGCAGGAGAGTGTGTGAGAAACAGTGGCACACCTGTTGTAGCATGTAAATACCTTACTTTAAGGCTAATTTAATGGAAGTGGACACAAGTTGTGTTTGGTGAGGGTGCAGATCCTGGTAACCACACCTACTTCCTGATAGGCCAGACACACAGACCACAGCAGTGGGCCATGTCTGTCAGATTCTTCTCTGCCTCTCTCATGTCCCTGTTGATCAAGTCCATGCCCTCCTCAATACGCTCCAACTGCTCTGTTAGGAACAGGAGTTTTATGGTGCAGGTTTTATGGTGTAACAGTGTACAAACACGTTGTTTCAGCTGAGCAATCTGACTATGATGATAACTCAACCCAAATCAAAGCTCAGATCTCAGAGTCCAAACACGTCTTCGTAGTTTCAAAAAACAGCTCCCAGGTCATATCACTGATCAGGTCTGTGAACATAGACAAACTGACCCACTGGAAAAATGGTATCAGCAGGTTTTTAAAATGCAGGTAAACCCAGTAATAAATGGTATTGACCCCCCCTGACAGAGAGCTGCCAGTCACCATGGAAACTAATATCTGTCACGTCTCATCCTGGGTGTCAGAGCCTCTGTGTGAGACATTGCAGTCAGTAACTGTTCCAGGGCAGCAGTTCACTCTTTGACCCTGGAGAGCAATGCAGCCACAGTGTTTCTGGTCTAACAGCACTGTGGTAGGTGGGTGGTTGGTTGGGGGCGTCAGGGTGGACAGAGACAGTGAGGACACCACTGTCTCTGCTCGCAAAGACAAATTCTCCAATGAGGCAGCCAACAAAAAAGCCTGATGTCTGTGGGTCTAGTCCATCTGGTAGAAATGTATGAATCCTGTAGTTGACATAATGTTGCTCCAAGCACAGACATTTTACTTTAAACTAAAAGATGATATAATGCACACTTTTCGTCTTTTTTTAGACATCAAACAACCTGACCAAACTGTACTGGTGCATTATTTGATCTCCTGACTGTTGGAGGACAGTTACAGAAATGAGAATATTAATAAAGTAGAACTTATTACCTCCTTGTTCATCCAGCATAACCAAAGATATGATCCCAGCCTCTTTACTCTAGAGGGTGGAGCATACAAAACACATTATGACCATCATGATGCATCATTTCTGTCATGATATCATTTCAAAGCAACTTGAAGACAGATGCTGCAGATACTGTAGATAACATATTGTCACCTTCTTACAACACTTCCTGCTCACACCTACAGTACTTACAATGTCAAAGTGATTTCTATACAAAAATCAGCTGACTCCAGTGGCTAACCACATAACAGACAACATCAATGTAAATAAATATGTATACCAATATATACCAACATGCTGTCTATGTGACACTGTAACCCCCTCCTCCTGCTGCCTCTGTCTCTGCTCTCACACTGTTCTCATCATGTTGAAGCCACAAATCACTTTAAGTTCATCACATCCCAGCATCAGTCTTTATTACATTTACATTATACTTAATGAGAGTATTTAGGTATTTCCTCTGGTGGAAACAACAGCGGAGGAGCCTAATGTAGAGCTGATGACACTAACACGATAATGAACTTCATGATTAAGTTTGTGCTCTCTCTGACTCTCACAATTTCCATGTTTTTCTTTTGTCATTTCTGGCTCTGTAGGACAGCACATACAGTTACACTGTATATTGTATGTGTGTGTGTGTGTGTGTGAGTACCTTCTCAACAAGCTGCATCATCCGCCTTGTGCTATCCAGAGACTGAAAAACACAAAGAGCAAATTCCAATACTGTTCAGTACTGTACACTGAATTTGAGGTAAACTGAAGTTAGAAGTTCCAAACAATAGCAAATCTCAAAGTGCTTTACATTCAATAAATAAAAAAATGAATAAAGAAGCAAAAACAAACAAAAATCAAGGATGAAGGACAATGAAAATAGGTGAGAGAAAGACCGTCATGTCAGCAGAAGACAGTAGATTGTAGAAGTCGTTGGTGTTTACCAGTGCTCTTCACAAACTTTACTTACATCATTCATCTTCATAAATATCAGAGCAGTTCTTACAAACAGTGCAGCTCCTGATGATCATTTACAGCTTTCCAGTCAAAAATATGTAGATTGAGCCTTTAACAACTGTTTCCCCAAACTCTAAAAGTCCGGCACAGCGGATGTGATTACCTGTGTGTGTGTGTGTGTGTGTGTGTGTGTGTGTGTGTGTGTGTGTTTGGCAGTTCCTTGCATAAGCACATCCATGCCTTATGTTTCTCTTGCAGACGACTGCAACTGGGAGACCAGGTGTCTCTATGACAACCAGGTGAACATGTGCCCTTAAAGGGACACTCCCTTGAGGCAGAGCACTGTCCGTGATGCAGTAACACATCAGTAACACTGATCCTGCCTCTTGTGTGTGCCCCTCTGCTTGCCATCTTGGTTATTTGGAATCTTTTATTTTGGTCGAAGCATCGTTACTCACTCCCCCCCCCCCGAGGGTCTTCTGTGCTGCACACATAGTTTCACTGCTTCCAGGGGAAGTGGAGATGAAAACATGGTGTGTGTGTTATGTACTGCAGTCAAACCTAAAAACCGCCCTTATGAGACATACATCTACTGTATTTTAGTGATATTCTTGTCTTGTTAGTCTAGAGGTGTGCTGGAAGAGGGACCACACTTAGAAATTTTGTCTGTGCTGCAATGGCGGGGTGGAAAACACACACCCACACCCACCGAGCAGAAAGAGCAGGACAGAGAGAGGAGTCACTGATAACTGCTGAGAAGCCAGCAGATCTGAAAAACATGCGAATGACAGTGAGCACCGGCAACTAGAAATGAGTTACACTGCAGTAAAACCATGTTAAGACATTAAGGCTTTCTGCACACAAAAATGTTTGAGGGATTTGATTTGATGTAATGACAGGAAGTGCTTGCATTGGATTAACGTGCAGTGAGGGTATATTAACATATGACTGACTACTGAAAATATGGATTCAACTAACATACAGCTCTGACCACCCAGACCTCTGAGAGGTCATCTTAGGTGTTTTGAAAGGCACCAACAAATAAAATGTATCATTACTGTTAGACGTAAAGGCCTGCCTTTGATGAGAGTAGATAAAGACTAAACTATAACTGATTCCACACACACACAGAGGCTGAGAGACAAAACAAGAGACACCTTCTGTCTCACAGCTCAGTCTTTGTCTTTCATGTTTATGTAATTTTGTCAGGTACACAGTTACACTCACAGTTATAAAATCTGTAACGGACCATAGGCAATCCTGCAGAGTCCCTTATCACAAAAGTATTTTCAGTATGAAAGCCTGCAGTTTTAATGTACAAAAGCATCCTGTATCATAACATATAAGTCTGACATTTCGAACAAACCAAAGCGGGTAAAAACCAGCTGAAGAGTCAGCCAATTATGATTATTTTACTTCACACATGTCCTTCCTCAATAGATGTGAATGCACTGGAGGTGAAGCGGATACTGATCCAAGATGGCGGCCACGCTGATACACGCAGCAGCAGTCAATGACATGTCTCTGTTCCCATGGACCTAACTGACCCACAAGTGTCATAAATGTAAACACACTCTCGCAAAAGTCCTTTTTTCTCCGCCCATCAATTTTTCCCCCATGTCCCTTTAGGGACTCCGTACAATCCAGACTAATACTGAAGTCATCCATCAAATTCCCAGATAATTAAGAACAATTTTGATGATTATGAATTTCAGGATTTTATTAAGATAAAATGCAAAACATCATTTTCATTTTACTGTGTTTTATACCTTTGTAAACTGACTATCTTTGTGTTTTTTAACAATTGGTCCAACATAAGGAAACTAGAGAGCAGGCTGTCAGTGAAGCCAGAGGATAGGCCTACTACCAGTTAGTTTAGCCATTTGGTATTACCGGCACTTGACAAGGAGCAAAGACAAGGCATCACTGATCATGAAACTTGATCTGCTGCACAGTCATCTGGTAAACACCAACCCAGAATCACAGCAGACTCCTGCTCAGTGGGTTCTGAGACATCTGGCAACAGGAACACAACTCATCAGAAAACTAGATGACGGCAATCACCAGCGCTGTACTTAGAAGTGGATTTGATTTGAGTGAGCTGCTCTGATTTGTTAAGAGTTGATGCAAGATGACCTCATCCTCATAATATTCTCCAAACTCAGTGAAGGGAGTTCAACTCCTGTAAACTTTGTGTGGTATGTGATTATTTACAGCTACAATAATCTAAGCCATTTAGATTGTCCAGAAAAAAATCTCTTACCTCATCGGTGATCTGATTGGCTCTCCGCTGCAGCTCCTCCTGCTCTGTCAAGATGGGTGGGTCTGATGCCATGTTGTACGTGTGTGTATACAGTCTGTGTGTTCAGTCCCAGGTAAACAGATTGAGCTACAGCCTCAGGTGGTATTGTCAGCTGGAGAGCAAAGGAGCACCATGATTATTTATGATGACTGACAACAAAACTGACCACAGAGACAGACAGACAGACAGGCAGGCAGGCAGACAGGTAGGCAGACAGACAGGCAGACAGACAGACAGACAGACAGGCAGACAGGCAGACAGGCAGACAGACAGACAGACAGACAGGCAGGCAGGTAGGCAGGCAGGCAGACAGACAGGCAGACAGACAGACAGACAGGCAGACAGGCAGGCAGACAGGCAGGCAGACAGACAAACAGACAGACAGACAGGCAGATAGGTAGGCAGGCAGGTAGACAGGCAGACAGACAGACAGGAAGGCAGATGCACAGACAGGCAGATAGATAGGCAGGCAGGCAGACAGACAGACAGACAGACAGGCAGGTAGACAGGCAGACAGGCAGGCAGACAGACAGATGCACAGACAGGCAGGTAGATAGGCAGGCAGGCAGACAGGTAGGCAGACAGACAGACAGACAGACTGGCAGGTAGACAGGCAGACAGGTAGGCAGACAGACAGATGCACAGACAGACACACAGACAGGCAGATAGATAGGCAAGCAGGCAGACAGACAGACAGGCAGGCAGACAGGCAGATGCACAGACAGACAGACAGATGCACAGGCAGGCAGACAGATGCACAGACAGACAGGCAGGCAGATGCACAGACAGGCAGACAGACAGGGTTCACTTCAACAGGCTCTCACTGTCTCACAGTTTGTTCAGTAGTTTGTGAAATCAGCAGAATTTGCCAGTGTCTTTCTGTCTCCAGGGTGACTGTAACCCCAGAGAGAACAGGTCAGCTCTGAAGGCCCTCAGGTGCTCTCACTAACCACTTACTAGCTGATGTTGGAACCATTACAAGTGACCAGACACTGAACTGTCATCTCTCCAGTCATTTCTCAGAAATCCCTTCACATTTAACACATGGACCAACTGATTACATTTTGATGGTCAAAATATTCGTTGATAATGCAACACAATCACAGTTCAATTTTTGCATTTTTACTTTCACTGGAATTGAATATAAAATGATGTGATGTGTTTTGTTTTTTTTTTGTGGGGGGGGGGCTTACACCGAACAAACATATCTATAGACAGGGCAGGGAATCAATGGGTTCTACTGTGATCCATTTTACCTGAATGAAAAAAAAATGAAAAAGCTGATGCAAATCAGACATGGCCACGGCTATAAATCATTTTCTGTAATTTAATTGGCAAAGACCTATTAACATCAGCATGACAGAGACACATCGGCTGCTGTCATTTATAAGATCCATCTCATCTCTTCTTTATAATTACGCTGCCCTCTCTAATTAGACGATCAGACAACAACACAGTGTGAGTGTCCAACCAGGTGCAGGGTCCTCACAACATCATACACACACTTCTCCTCTCAACTGTAGCTCCTACACACAGGCTTTTCTTTTCACACACAGTGCTATATGAGGCTGGATCATCATAATCACCACCTGCTGGAATAAAGAAGAGGAGGAGTGAGACAGAAGAAAAGAAAGAGTTGTGATTGTGAACTGACTATCTTTGTGTTTTTGAACAACTGGTCAAACTTAAGGAAAGCAGAGAGCAGGTTGTCGGTGAAGCCTGAGGAGAGTAATGTGCAGAGGGGATTCAATAACAGTGGTGCTACTTGATGAAGAATCAGGTGATGATGTTTACACAGTGGGCCCAGACCCACTCAGGGCTGTCCTGTCCTGTCCTGTCACACACACTGAGGAGAGAGTAGACACACACTCTGACGCGCAGCTTTCAGATCATAAAGGCTAGTTCACTCCTGACGTTTGCTCATCAGACTCATCTTGTACCTCTGTAGCCAACTGCTACACTTTTACTCAGTTAAAATGTTTGCTCCTCGTGTTGAACTCATGTAAGTTGAGCTGTAATGTTTCTGTGTGTTGTAAATGCCACGGAGCTGCAGGCCTTGCTGCTGTGTGTTATCAACTTGTGTTGAGGTGAAGTCAACGCGACGGTTTCGTCAAGGATTAGCCTAGTGCTTTTTTTTTTTTTTTTCCTAGGGCTAAATGACAGACAGATCAAACACAAGTCACTTCTCCTACCTTTCATCAGTTCCTCTTTAGATTCTCGCTGTTTCCTGTCCAGAGTCGAAGCAGTGGAGCATCAGCGGTCTGCAGCAGCAACCTGTTGCCTCCACCGTCACCCCTCCTCTCCTCAGCATCTCTGCACCGCCCCTCTCCTGCAGCGGCCCCGCCCCGCCCCGCGCCGCCCCGCCCCTCACCACACACACAGCGCACTCAGTTTGCTGGACATGATATATCAACATGAGCAATGTCTTAATGTAACCAAGGACAAAGACTTCCAGGACCAACTACGCACCTTTTCTCCTCCTTTTCTTAGTTGCTTATATTTCTGGTAACTTTCAGTGTTCAGTTGCATTTCATACATCTGTTTGTTATGTGTATAGCCCACTTTTACAAACAGTTTGTCTCAAAGGGCAACTTTCCTGTATTTAAGTCAGTCATTGTAATGGTGGGTGTCCAGACTCTTGAGACCTTTGTGGCTGAAAGCGGCTGCACCCTCTGATGGTCACTGTTTATTATTTACTGGTGGTTCCCTTTAGTTGTAGGTGATAAGCTCTCAAAACCTCGGTAGAGCTCTGTTTGTGTTCTTGTACCTTGCTAGACGGTGAGGTTTTTTGCCTCCACACTCGATACTACAGAATAAAAGTTTGGAGAGTAAATGCACCTAAACCGAAGAAGGCAAGGCAATTTTATGCGTATAGCCTGTTTTTACAAACAGTTTGTCTCACAGGTCTTTACACAGCATCATGACATCATCCTCTGCCCTTAGACCCTCACATCCACTGAGGAAAAAATGGAGAAGCCTCAGGGTGAGCAACAGAGGAGGGATCCCTCACCCAGGACGGGCAGACGTGCAACAGATGTTGTATACAGACAAGAAAACAGTTTACAACATGGAATATGGAAAACACGGAAATGGAATCAGTCAGTTAAGGAAAAGTGATGACGGAAGCTCCCGGTGGGCAGGGAGGGAAGGCCAGCTTGATGGGACTACTGGATGGCAGACTGGGTCGTGAGCAGGGAGTGCAGACCGGTTTAACAGCAGGAGAAAGGAGGTGATGGAGGCGGCGGTTGGTTGGTTGGTGCAGGGGGATGGAGCTCTGAAGAGATCTGTGGAAATACAGAGAGAGTGCGAGACACCAAGGCCAGACTACAAAGTGCAACAGTTAATGACAGTTCAAAATGTGTGAGAGGAGAGGAGAGGAAGGATAGGGCTCCATGTAACCTGATGTGTCCCCAGCAGTCTAAGCCTATAGCAGTGTAGCTATAAAATGGATCAGGACTACCTGAGCCAGCCCTAACTAAAAGCTCTGTCATAGAGGAAGGTCTTAAGCCTAGACTTAAATGTAGAAAGAGTGTCTGCCTCTCTGACCCATGGAGAGAGCTGGTTCCATAATAGAGGAGCCCGGTAACTGAAGGCTCTACCTCCCAGTCTGTTTTTAGAGATACTGGGGGTCACTAACAGACCTGCATTCTGGGAGTGAAGGGCTCTGGTAGGACAGTATAGAATAATAAGTAGAAGAAGAAGAGGAAGAGGAAGAAGGTCCACGTCGTCACGGTTACGATGACTGATGACATCATGGAGGCACCTGCTGCAGAGTCATAGATGGCACGTGAAAGCTGCAGACTCTGCTGCTAACGCTACAACTCTTGTAGCTGACATCTGACGACTACCACCACTGCAGTGAACTTGGTGAATTAATGTGAGTTTAGAGAAGGTGTGGGAAGGAAATGTCATGCTTTAGCCACAAGAAAGTTGATATTCACAGTCTAACTTACTGTCCTACTTACAATTAAGTAGCTACATTTAAGGTTGGAAATATACTTTTGATGTAGCCTACACAGTAAATGTCAGATACTTCAAATAATATTCTAAAAGGTGATTTTAACTTCTCCCTAAGTTATTTTCTAATAAGATACTTACTCAAGTATTGCTAACTTGATGCACACTTTACATCCTCTTTGTGGGAATCTGATTTTTCATGTATGATAACAAATTTATGAAGATATAGGCTAATAAAAGACATGAAACAGATTTTATCCGACCTGAAATTCACATCGCTTAAAATACTTGAAATTATTGCTGAAAAGAACAATAGTCAACATGTTAAAAGAACCAGGGTATTTTTAAATCATTGCTTTACCAAATGTTCTGCTAACACCATAAAAATGATGAGATGATGGAGTGGCTGGTGTGGCTGCTGGACTTTCTTTATTATGTTTTAATCTGCTTTTTTAAGTGTGTTTTTATTATTATTATTATTATTATTATTGAGGTTTGTCATAAACTGGTGAGCTGTCCAGAAACGTAACATCCCTATATGTTGTGTTTAACATTTGGAGTGAAAGTCCACGATGATGTGTGTGTGTGTGTGTCTATATCTTTATATCTATATATCTATAGATATATAGATAAATATATATATATATATGTATATATGCGCTGTTGAATTGCTTTGGGAACCATGAAACCTGTGCAGAGACACATCATTTGCACAAAATCCAGTCAACAACGGTGCTATGCCCACAACTAGCCACAACACCTGAATGCCAGTTCTGTCAGTTGTGTCACTTTATTCTGTTAAACATTCAGAGTCAACTCCATAAACAGTTTCAGCCAAATAAAAATTAAAAAAAAAACATTTTAAATTTGACATGAAATCTAGAAATCTATAAGATGGGGACGTTGTAGCACCTCTGCCTGGCAGCAGTAGGATAGTGCAGCAGCAGCAGCAGCAGCAGCAGCACGACTTTGGTCCATGTTGGATTTTTCTCTTGGCTTAAGCTCTACGCTGGCATTTTGGTCCCTTCGGCATGGAGACAGAGGGGTTTCAAACACATCCGTAGGCACGCACAGATGTAATGAAGTGGAATGAAAGGAAGCGAGGGAGGAGATAGAAGAGAAAAAGAGTTTATGGTGAGGAGCATCTTCCCCCCCATCACTTCAGGAATACATGGTCAACTGTAGCCACTGTGGGACAGACAGAAGGAGAGAGGCAGAGCGTCAGGGTCTGTTGAACATCATCTGTCCTCACTGGCTGAATGGGGAATCACCATTTTAAAAAGATCTGTTTTGTTGCCCTCACTCCTGTGTTTTCTCTGAACACTGAGAGAAAACTCTGTTTTCATGAACAGTTAATATTGTCCTGTTGTCCTAATTGATATTAAGTCTAATCACGATACAGAGGTTTATGCTGCATTTATTTTCCTCATGTCAGCTTGTGCCTCCTCTACCCCTGAAAACTCAGTGTGTAAAATCTGTATGTTTTACCTCCTTGATGTCCAGGTCGATGGAGCCGCTGTTGTCCTTGTCCAGCGTCTTGAAGGCTCCTGCAGAACACACACACATTGAATGACTCAAAGCAAACACTAACTCTCTCTCTCCGGAGCATTATCCTCGAAGATTAGAGCCTGGGAAGGAGCTATGATATTTATTACACCTCTGATTATCTACAGAGAACTGACAAACACTGTCTCTTCTCGTCTACACTAAACCATCAACACAGACACCCCATAATCACAAATCAGACAGAAATTCTGTCTTCTGTCTGACCTTGCTTTGCAAAAATTAATATATATATATATATATATATATATATATATATATATATATATATATATATATATATATATATATATATATATAAACCTCTAAGCCCCTCAACCCTAACTCTTTTAATATCCTCAAATAATGGTCCAGTGTTGAAATTCTGAATTTCCAAGTAGTCAGTGCCTTTTAAGGGGTTAAAGGGACGTTTTAAAGGAGCTGTAAGAAATATAATAAGTAATCATAAAATCACAGCCAGAATATTCATATTAAAAAAAAAAAAAAAAAAAAAAAATTACAGCACATAAACGCTATGAATTCAGCAGCATTTAGGCCTCCAGGTTGCCAACTACCACTGAGCTGCAGCTAGGGCTGGGAGATAAAAGGATCTCCAGCTGATCAATTTTGATTATTGGATATGGTCATATTTCCTAGATATCAAACAGCAGAAATAAGCTTGACAGCAGCCTGTCACTCTGCCATCTGACACACCGCCTCCTGTCCTGAGTGTTTGAGCTGCAGCAGCTGGGGCTAAAGCTAAAGGGAAGAAGGATAAACTAAAAGCTGGAAAGGAGGGAGGAAATGAGTGGAGGTGAAGCCGGTGGCAAATAAAGCAATGGTGAACATGTGGAGCGGTTCATGAGACGAGTCCAGACTGGTCAGTTCCCCTGTCTCGGGTCATCATGTGTAAAGAAACCTTGCACCGGAGAAGGATTTTTTTTATTTGTCAGGTCAGCTGTGGAGGAGACAGAGGAGGCTCCAGCAGCATCATGTCTGCTGCTGTGAGGAGCAGTGTGGAGTCAGAGCAACCTGATGATACGACGGTAAGAAAGTGGAGGAGAAAACTCCGACTTATTCTGGGGTAACACGTCTCATGTTGGTTCATCTATCACCTGAGGAACATGCACTAAGGCTCCTGTAGAGGCAGGATTACAGTGTGTGTGTCTGTGTGTCAGCACTGTGCACACACACACGGGGTGTAGTGTCAGAGTGGTGAAGTGAAACAATAACCTGCAGATCACCTGAGTTGACATGAATTCTGCTCGTAGTTACTGTGAGTCAGAGCAATAAATCTGTCAGAGTAAAAAGCTAAATATTCATCGACAACCTGTTCAACCTACAGAAACGTGAACACACAGGAGATATTTTTCTGTGATGACAGATCTAGATGTATGTCTCAGTGCAGGTACTGCAATCCAACAGTGAGTGAGTCTCGGGGTACCATAGTCACACAGCTGGAGCAGGGCAGGTTAGCCTGTGGCTAACTGGCTAACTGGTGAGGGGAGGGGAAACAACGCACTGCAGTGTTTTGAATTTGACTGCAGCAACAGTTTTGGCCACAGTCCTACATATAGCTCCTTTAAACTGAGGTGTTCATGTGAGGGTGTGTGAACTGGCTGAGGAAGGTGAGGCGGGTGAGGTTAGAGAGGGAGAGACTCACTGCACATGGCGTCCAGTCGCACCAGGCAGCCAATGAAATTGTCAAAGTCCATGTCGCCATGCTCATCACTATAGCGACGGATAATCAGCTTGAAGAGCTGATCATTCAGAGGGAAACCTGCAAACACACACGCACAGACAGAATGAGTGTGCAGCGTCATGCTGTGTTCAGACTGCACAGGGTACTCATTGAGCAGTGTCTCACCTGCAGCCTTGAAGGCAGCTGGCAGCTCGTGAGAGCCAATCACACCTGAGCGATCCCTATCATGAGACTGGTAGATGCTCTGGAGACAATGAACAACAAACAAACAAATAAACAGATAATCAACAGGCAAAGCACACAATTACAGTTATTTAATATTTATAACTGTTGATACAAGACATCATCTGGTCATCTGTTCACAGATGACCAGTTTATTAGGAACACCTAACTAAAACTAGTATAATGCAATGGTCCTGCAGTAAATCCTCCTCATGAAGGCTACAAACTAAAAAGTGGAAGAAGAAGAAGGAGAAATAAAAGAGGAGGAACTGACCTGCCATCTCTTGATGTTGTTCCACAGATATTTGAACTCATGGAAGCCCAGTTTCCCTGTGCTGTCACTCTGAAGGGAGCAGGGTCAAAGGTCAAATTTGAAAAACCATTGAACCACTGTTTTCACAGCTACTATACATATACACAGCTTCTGTTGAAACTGCTGTTGCCACCTCTGCTGATGATTATCCATCTGCCATGGCTACTGCTGGTGCTGCTATGACTGCAGCTGCCCCTGATGGTGATAAACTACCCCAATAATTATAGACAGTAGCACTGTCCATCACTGCACTGAATTGATTTGTTAAAGGATACATCCATGACAGCCACCATGCTCCTGCAGGACTCAATGCTGAACCCATCAGTCTGCAGGTTTCCATCTGAAACAACAGAATAAGAACTATGAGTTTATTCTTATACATAAACATTACCTGATTAATAATCAGCAAGAAGCTCTGGGCATTTCCACAGGCAATTGAATTTGATGACAGCACAAGATACAGTGGAAATAACTTAAGAAGGCAACAGCATGTTCAAGTGTCACTGTGATTATTAACCTGCTGAAATACTTCAGTTTTTCCATCTGTGGATCAATGTGGGATTCATCTGTGTTCTAAAAATCAAAACTGGACTCACGTTTGGAAATGACTTTGTTGAGGATGTTCTTTAGCTCATTGGGGCTCACCTCCATGTCCTGTTCGAAGACACACACACACACACACACACACACACACACATTAGACACATTGGTGTTCTGTTTTTTTCCACAGAGGAAGCCCCAGAAAAAAAAGTGAGTCATGAGCTGAGTGTGACTCAAACCGGACTAAAGCTGTTTCCTTTTATTCCGTTTGATATTTTTCCAGTTTCTGACTCATGGCTGAGATAACATTGCAAACAAGGTCCAGATTCAAAACAACGCCATGTTGCTATAACACTGTGACGCAACACCATGCTATCTCTGGACGATGGCTTCTTTTGCAGCACGATGTCAATTCATTCATCCACTCGTTGCATTCCCTTCAGGAATTGCAAATTCTAACAGAAATTGTTTTGTGAAACTTTGCGCTTGTGTGAGCAAAGATGAATTCTTTGGAAATCAAAAGGCCAGAGGGCAGTGTGGTTGAGATGATCATCTGTTCTCATGTGACCAGGAGAAAGTCAATGTGTACAACAAACTCTGTTTTTAACAGATTATCCAGAAATGAAAACATCACTAGTTTTTTCCCAAGTTTCTAAAATGCAGCACATGTGCATTGTTTCTACTTGATGAAATGGTAAAGCTGTAAGAATCATAAAGTCTTGTGTTTCACAGAATTATCCATCAGAGGATGCATCATCCTGTCAGACAGTGACTATGTTTATGTGCAGTCAATAACCCTTTCATAACCAGAATATTACCAATAACCCGGTTGCGCACGGCCATGTAAACACCAATAACCCTTTTGAAAAACTGGAATATGCTCATATTCCGATTTTTAAAAACCCAAATATGACCCCTGGGTTGCTCCTTTTCTAACCCGGATCTTTGGTCATGTATACGCCTATCGAGATATCTCCATCGAAAAGGAACAATAATCTGTGTTCTGTGCATGTTCTATTCACAAGGACTCCTGGTCGGGAACTACTTGTTTTAAACATGGTGAAACGCAAGCTAACACCACACTTTTGGAGTGAGGAGGAAACAAATCACCTCATAAGTGTGGTGAAAAACATGATCATAATCTGCCGTGCTGCTGCTGCTGCTGTTGTTGTTGGTGGTTTTGGATACAGGAAGAAGAAGTGGAAATGATGCACATTGCATCATGACGTTGTCTGTGCGTCACTGTTTTGATCGGGATATCCCAATTGATTTCAATTACCATGTATACAGGAATAACCCTGTTCACGCCCACATGTAAACGGGTTATTCAGAATGTTTCAGAAACTGGAATGTTGACCTTAACCCGAATATTGACCGCATGTACACGTAGTCAGTGTTAGTTTAACTACCTGTGCTGCCATGACAGACCTGACAGGCCTGTACCTTTAAAAATGTAGGAAGGAACAGGAAGTTTCCACACAACCAGCTAGTCAGCCCAGCTACATGGCCACACCCACACAGAGCAGGTATGTTACTACAACATTCTTCATCATCCTCATCATCAACTTTATTACTGCTGTTAGTTTACCAGCTGGGTGAGTTCTGGTCTAACTGGTGCACACACCCCTTTGATGAGTCAGAGAAAACCTCACATACACACACATACTACAACGCCCCTAAGTCCTGAGTGCCGCCCTTGTAGACAATGGCAGGAATGCAGAGAGAGAGAGAGAGAGAGAGAGCTGCCTCACTGTGTAACACACCCTGAGGCTAACTGCTCCATAACAAACAGATTGAGTGTTGATCTCTGGAAGAAAAAGACGTGCAGCTGAAAGATAAAAATGAGCCTGTTTGGGGAGATGAGGGAGTTCCACCCTCACTGTCGGTAAATTATACTGTGAAGCCACACTTGTGGGACTAGGAATACAAATGAGTGAATATTAAAAAAAACATCTTCAGAGCCTCAGTAAACATTTATTTAGCATAGCTAATATTTTAAATAGCGTACCGACAGACTTCTGCATACACTCAGGAGGCTTCTCTGCTTCCCTCTGATTAGATCTCACAGGCCTGGAAATCTCTTCACTGCTTAAGATGGATTTATAAACTTCCTGCTGAGATAAAGTCAGTTCAGTCTCTCTCTCTCTCTCTCTCTCTCTCTCTCTCTCTCTGTTTCTAGACTGGACACACACTGGTGCTGCTACAAGCACATTTCTCTCCAGAATGGCATTACCAGCCCCAAATATGTAAGAAATGTCCTCCACAGTGGACATTTGACAGCTTTCTGAACATGACTGGGTTCAATCTAAATGTACTGATGCAAAGTTAAACAGGTGCTTGACACAAAGAAACTGGCTGCTGCAGGAGCAGAGTAAGATGTTAAACTTCCTCAGGGTTATCCTGGGGATCAGGTGGAAATCAGGCCAGTAGAGGCCACAGAACCTGACTGGTGTGATGACGGACCAGACAAAGAGACAACAGAGGAAGGGAGGGGTCGGGCGAGGGTGGTGCTTTGTGATTGGAATGCAGCAGACAGGTGTGGTCGGTGATGAAGGATCAGGTGAAAGACCAAACCAACAGAGAGACAGACAGGCTGTCCAAAACTGTAAAAATCACCTCTGACGGTTGAAGCTGAATTATCAAAGCAATTAAATATTTCTCCGCCACGCATCATCTTCACTCTTCCCTGTTTCCATTTAGAAAAACAGGAAAGTCTTTCAGAAGGGTGGAGCAAACCTCAATCATTCCTCAGATTAGAAAGCAGTCAAAGCAGACAGACACGTGAAGTATGTATACACATGTTCAAGAAGAGGAATGGTCATGATCCGGTAACACAGGAACGTCTACAGCAGACATGTCCAAACTGTTCCACAAAGGGCCGTGTGGCTGCAGGTTTTCTTTCCAACCGAGCAGCAGCACACCAGACTTGACTCATTTAATCAACTGATCTCAGTCTTCAGGCAGTTGATTGGTCAAACTGTGTGCTCTTGATTAGTTGGAACAAAAACCTGCAGCCACTCGGCCCTTTGTGGAATAGTTTGGACATGCCTGGTCTACAGTCTACAGCCGCAGACCTGTCAGGCTCCCCACTGCAAGTACAATATGTCCTGTGTACCATGTGAAATGTACAGCCTCCTCCTGTTATTATTTGATCTGATCAGCAATACGAGAACTTTGTTTAAGCTAATATTTCTCAGTTAAAATCACCATCGATGTGAAGCTGGGAGATAGAAAACTTTTTGACTAAAGAGTTTGTGATTGTTAAAGATGATTTTACTTTATTCTATTTTATTCTATGCATAATGAAATGAGAGCTCTGTTGTTGGAGCAGATGCTCAGTTGTGCTGTAGAGACTGATGTAAACAAGTCATTATACTGTAATTACACTACAGACGAGAATAGGTTTGCTGTGAGGCCTGTGGTCACGTGACCATCAGACTTTAAACCAGCAGCAGATGTGTTGGTGGTTAAAACACAGATTGGATGTCCAGGTCCAAAGCCTCACACGGACTGACCCAGAGCTTCAGTTTCTGCAGTATCAAACACCCTCACAGAGTTCAAGTCATCATTCCCTGACATACTACCAACAAAAAGTCATTGATTACTGAATACAGGTAGCCGGTCCTTTATACAGACCAGAGCTCAAGGTAATAATTTTTGAATGATTGATGGGACAAAATGAAGTATAGAAAGAGTTGGAGTGAGATGATGGGTCAGTGTAAACACAGAGAGGGGATAACAGGACCATAGGAGCATTAAAGTGGATTAAACAGGAATATTATAAACTTACTTCTCCGGCCAGCTGCTGGAAAACTTTCCGAAACTGTTTCTCCTCTTCATTCTCGTGAGACTCAGCAAAGTGCAGAGGTCTGCGAGGGGGAGGCTACACACACACAAGCGCAGACAGACAGACAGAGAGTTACTGTGCGGCCACACACTTGTACATATTCATCAGTCTGCCTGCACTGAGACGCACACTGCGTTTGTTTGTGTATGAAATCTTCCACTGAGAGAAATAGAGTGTTGATTCGATCAGGAGTTTGGCTGATTATTTCCCATGATCTTGACACAGTAAGGCTCTAAATCATATTTCTAATCATATGTTTAGAGATATGATTGTGAATGTTACATTCAGGATGATATTATTCTGAAACTGCTCCTGAGCAGACCCCTGCCATTACTTTTGTGTTCAGCTCATAATCATCTGCTCTCATTGATCCGTCTGTTTGTATTTGTCACAGCTAAAGACATCAGCCATCAACTGAGCAGGGCCACACTTCAGGCTCCACACAGATTTAAGGAAACAGGTTTCTGTGCTGGGAACACGCTGGAATGATTTCCCCCACATGACACTTTTTCTCATCTTACACTATGGATGAGCAAAAATAATGCCAATGACTTACTAAAACGTCAATTTTCCGTGGGGCACATATTAAATAATATGTTTCACTTACTCATCACTTACAGTGCAATTCAGACAGTAGAAGTGTTGTTAGTCTGACCTCAGTGTTAATATGTGTCTGAGGCACTTGCATTTACCTGTGTCAGACCAGTTTTGACACACCAACCCTAATCCCCTATAGCTCTACTAGTTAAATATTCTGGAAGTATCTATATATTATTGATATAATTGACTTGGTATCAACCATGATGACTGTGGCAACACCTTAGGAGAAAATCCAAAATGTATTTTCATCAACTGAGAGCAAACAATGTTGGGTTTAATAAGTGAATCTAATGATTGTGAGGAAAGTAGACGATCTGTGGCACGTTGTGTAAAATATATCTGTCTAAGAAGACTTCATAAATACTCCAGGCGTCATGAGCAGAGAGTGAGAGATTCTGCTGCTCCACACATTGGCACTTACAGGGTCTGAGGGGATGAACTGAGCAGGGTCGATGTTGCTGAGGAAAAACAAAGGAACAGGAGACAAGTCAGACAGCAGCTCTGACATGATCATCCAGTGCAGTGACAGGTAAAGCCAGCCTAGCTCCACACTGGGAGAAAAAGGTCAGCTCTGTGTGCACTCACCTCACAATATTAATGATCCCACCAATTAAATTCTTTGCCAGAAACATTTTTGTCCTCTGTGTCTGTGTGATACAGTAAAAGAAAAAAATGGTAACTGTACAAAGAGTAGAAGCAAGAGAGACACCTTCATATCTGAAAGTGTTTGTTTCTTGAGCAGGGCAGGGTGCTCCTGACGGGCCGTCTGCACTCTGCAGCTTGAATAAAACATACATACATGAGGATTAGTCATCATCTCACAGAGCAAACAATTAGTCACTCAATACTTACTGTTGCTGTGACTATAAAGGTTTGGCAAACATATACAGCTCAAACAATTAGTTGATTGATGGACATTAAGTTTAAGATTTGAAGAAATGTTATCACAAATCAAGGATGGCTTTGTTGCTTTTAGATTTTATTTTGAAGGGTGAGTAATTGTGACATCGGCCAGTCACTGTCACATTTACGCTGAGGTATGAAGTGTGTGATCCATTTCAGCCAGGAGCACTGACATGGTGTTGTGTAAGACTGCAGGAACTATTGCACAGATTGAAAGCTTTTACTTTGAAAAACTGTACATGTGTATTTTATTTTCAAATGCTTTTGTAGGCCTATAGATTTTTTTTATTAAGCCTGCTCATCTTTACTGTGCTGTGTCAGAGGATCTCCGGTTCAACAGTATGGATCTATAACACCTGTCACCTGAAGCCCCTCCACACATGAATAATTGAACTGTACCTGCGTGTCCCTCTGAGTGGTTACTGACTACTGACTGCAGCTGCTTTTAAAGAAACGTGTCAGAGGCCCAGAAGCATTTCCACTCTAGGAACTGCTTTCCCGTGTACTTTTCCACGTCTGCTCACCGGGCTGGACGATACGCAAACCTCCTCATCTTAACAGTGTCAGCTTTCCACACAGTGCTAACACACTGCGCAGCAACGCTAATGATCAACAGGTCACTGAACGCGCCCCACAGCTGCAGACTTTGAACAGACATGAACCCGCGAGTAGGATAATGTTGGTGCTTCTTACCGGGACTTGTGCTGCTCTGAAGAAGAGAAGAGACACCGACAGCGACTGGTGGAGAGAGGCCAAGGCACACTGAGGCGGCGAGGGAGAGAGCGAGAGAGACACCCAGGGCGGCCAGGACGACACTCCCAAAGTCTGAGGAACCAGTCGGGCGGAAAGATCCAAGTTTTTGCCATATGCATCATCAACCCCGCCCACACACGCGCGCACACACACAGGCGCGCGCACACACCCCCTGAGGCACGCAAAGAGGGCGGTCCACCAGCTTTCTGGGGTGGAAACCACATGGATGTATGAGCTGGGAAAAGCACAACCCTTCCACGGTGCGTTCATGGATCAGTAGGACTCTCACACAGCAGCTGCTTTGACTAAAACATCTAACTTGACCTTAGAAGATACAGAAACAACCATCTTCCATTTATGTGTTTCTTGTTGTCATAATGGAAAAATCGATCATTTAAAATTTGATTGGAATTTCTATTTACGTCTAGTCACATAAATCTGTTCAATATACTCCTGACCACATGCCAACAAACAACAGCTGCCGGTCGCTGCACGAGCATGCGCCCAGGAGTTGTCTGACTGGAGAAGGCCTTTCGTCTGTGTGGAAGATAACACTCATACACTCACCCACACATTCATTATTAAGTTCTAATAAACCCCCACCTGGTCTCTGCTGACCGGAGTCAGAGGCGCTGGGTGCACAGTAGTACTACAGTGTATGTTCGGGAGAAGAAGAAGAAACATTCTTTGCAGAAGTTAGTTTTTTTTTCCCTTTTATCATGACACTAAATGCCACCAAGCAGAAAAGTATATTTCTACTTTTACTAGTTATTTTATCTAGATCTTTTATTTTTAAGGAATTCACAGGAAATGTAAAAAAGTCGGCTGAAGTTCTGTCTGCCTTAACATGCTGCCCTCCGGTGGTCACATTTTACCACAAAACTGTCGTGAATTAGCACATTTCACCGTGTTGAGTATTAAAGGGGAACAGTCTGCTAGGTTTCCAGACTCTCATCCTATGATCTGACACGTGTTAGTCTTGTGATGTGTTAGACTCATCCATAACCCTGGCAGAGGTCACAGAGGTAGTGCAATTGACTCAAGCCCAAATCCATGACTATACATTTCCTCTCTTTCAAATCTGTCCACTGCAAAAAAAACAAACAAACACCAGAGACAAAACATGAGCTGTGTATCACTTCAGCAGCTGGATCCTTCAGAAGGACCCAGCCTCCAACAGCCGCATCAACCATTGGTAAATGGGACCTTCTCTCCTGGTTGTTTCTCAATGCAATCAACGTTTCAAACATTTCAAAGTGGCGGCTTTTTTACACCTCCAACAGCTACTCAGCTCCTCACCTCGGGCTATGCAGCCAGCAGAGCCCTGCTTAGCAAGCAAGCCCGCCTCCATGCAGGTCCAGCCACAGAGCGGGGCTACCGTGGCAGTTGCTAAGCTGCTTTATTTGTGCTAGAGTTCACAATGGGCCTGAAAATTAAGACCTGACCTGTTCGGGTGTTGAAGCCCGGACCTGATATGAATACATATACAAATACGAATTACTTTATTGATCCCCAAAGGGAAATTCATTTGTCTGTCAGCTCATCAACCATTTGCAGAAGAATGAAGAAGCCTGATGGCTGAAGGTACAAAGGATCTTCTATATTTCTCCGTCCTGCAGTGAAGAGAGAGGAGCCGTCCACCACCGCTCTTTTCTTGGTCCATCAAGGTGTTATGAAGAGGATGATCTGAGTTGTTCAGAATGGCCTCCACCAGCACGTATCTCTCCACCACATCCTCAGTGAGTCCGTCAGGGAGACTGAAGTCAAGTGCCTCAGGATGTTTAGTCTGTATCCTAGCAACAACTTCATGGAGACCTTCACATGGAACTTCAGCAGTAGCCGTTGGTGGGATGTACACAAGTATTGTTTTGATTTGAAAAAATGTCTGCTTCCTGAGTCTTCATCTATATCTCCAGCTCCTCATCACTCTTGTTGGGCAGAGAGTTGATATTTTGCATGATGACTGACGGCAGAAAGGACCTACAGTACATCTCCACTTCCAAGTCTTTAACCTCTGCACCACCAGCACAGCAACCATGAAAGCAGCTCCTCATCCAGCTGGAACAGGGTGGCATCCTCCAGACTTGCTCCATTTTCAGTAGGTATCCATCAGTAGTTGACAAAATACGACAAAAACACAACAAAATAAAGCAAAGGTTGAGTAAAAACTCAGAGCTACCAGACCTTGCTGCTCCCAGCTGAAGTGCATGTTCTGGAATAGCAGAAGATGAGCTGATGATGCAGCCAGACTCACAAGTATTAATAATTCTCAGCCTGAATGCAGCCAAAGAAAATAAGTAAATGAAAAAAGGAAGCCCATAACCCGGCCCAAGTTATTAGTATTTTCACCCTGAACCCAGCGCGTCTAGTCAGGGTGGTCGGCCCAGCCGGTGTTGAGAACTCCACCTGAGCCAAGGAAAATGCCGACACATCTATTTAGAATGTGTGAATGAATGTGACGATGAATGTGTGCTCCAGATCCACTCTATTCTTACACTTTTGAACAGTAAGAATAAACGATTTGATATTCCCATCTTTGCTGAGCATAAGTTTGCTTGAAATTGAATTAAAGCCTGTCCTTTATAGATGCCTGTCTCAAACGTAAGCCGGTTCAGTTCAGCAGTTGAAGCCCCGCCTTCTATTTGACAATTTATGGTAATGAAAATAAGAATATGTGTATATATATATATATATATATATATACATATTCTTATTTTCTTATATATTATATATAAAATATAATATATATATAAAATCCCCATTGCCTACTTTCTCATTTGCAGCTTGACTGGAGCAGAGAGCGCAAACATCTTCCGAGAGAGCCTTCATCGCCTCCATGCTATCAGAGTTCAGGTTGTTTCGCTGACATGTAATAGACCTCAAAACTTTCTCAAAACTATGCCATGATCCAAGAGCTCGGTGCCAATCTCAACATCACAAACATGAGACCTCATTTTCCCCATCCAGAGGATCCTGCAAAAAGGGCACATGTGCTCCTGGATCCATGTCATATGCTAAAACTTTTGCGAAATTCATTTTCTACGGCTGAAGTGTTGGAGACAGAAGACGGGAGACAAATCAGATGGCAGTACATCGAAGAACTTCACAAACTGCAAGAAAAGGAAGGTCTGCATCCAGGCAACAACTGGCACATATCCAGTGGTGACATCAAAAAATGAAGGTCCACCTTGAAGCCCAACTGTTCAGCAGCAGTGTGGCTGATGCCTTGGAGTACTGTGAGCAAGAACTCCACCATCCCCAGTTCACAGGTTGTGCGGCTACAGTTCAGTTCTTGTGGACAATTGATGCAGCATTTGATGTCCTTAACAGCCGCAATCCACTGGGAAAAGGACTCAAGGCACCAATCAAGCCTGCAACAAAAGATCGTGCGAAGGCTATCTTGAAATCAGCAGAGACATGTCTCCGAGGGCTCAAAGTGAGGACCAAAAACAACCAATTTGTTTACATGCATGCCACTCAGAAGAAGACCCCCCATCTGTGGCTTCATTGCTTGTGGGAGAAGTGTGCTAAACATCTATGAAGACCTTGTGGAGAAACCAAATGCACCATGCGAAACCTACTGACATACAAGCTGAGTCAGGACCATCTGGAGCTATTCTTCTCGGCAATCAGAGCACATGGTGGTTTTAACAATAACCCCATTACAAGGCAGTTCAGTGGGGCCTATAAGCAGCTTCTTGTGAGGCACCAGGTGAAGAAGGGCACAGGCTACTGTCTCCTTCATGATAACACAGTCATCCTGGATTCAACACCAGCAAATGTCAACATTGCACGCAGGATGGATGTACAGCCAGTGGAAGTGCTTTTGCCAGAAGAAGACACCATTGCTGACCTGCCAGATGTAGACAACCTCTCAGAATACAAAGAGGCCGCCATCAGCTACATCACAGGCTTCATTGTGTCAAAGATGAAACAGAAGGTCACCTGCTTGCCCTGTTCACAGGCCCTGACACCAAGTGATTTGGATTCCACATACCCCTTTCTGAAGTTGAAGGACAATGCCTAAAGAAACAATCACCCAGCATGATTGCTGTGTGGGGGGAAAGCACCACAAGGATGGGGAATAACATCAGCAGTTGTTTCTCAAGTCCTTGTAGACTGTTTGGATTGAAACCTCTTTCCAAATCTGCATAACCACATGTTTGACATGTGTGTTGAATCAAACCTTGTCCATGTTCTGGTCAAGATGGCATCTGCCCATTTCTGTAAAATTTGGCCTAATCATTTGGCAAAAAGGCAGACAGAAAAAAATAAAGACGGCAAATTGGTTTGTAGGAAACTCACCAAACTGATTCATTTTTTATGGTGATTAAAATAGCATGCACATGTATGTGAGTAAGTGTATTGTATATAAGTGTACTAGTGTCAGTTAAGTTTGTCAGTGTTAAAGTGTTTTAATTTGTGTTACCATGTTGACGTTCACTTGTGAAAATGTGTATGTAGTCACAGTCAGGTGTTGTGTCTTTGTTCTTTATATGTTCTCCTTTGTGCATGTCCATTCTCTTTTTTCCTTGGCCAGACATTGAAATAACTATGGAGCACGACTTTAACCCCACTTAAGCCTCAGCTGAAATTGATTCTTAGAGCCTGCATGAACGGGGCCTAAACATTACGTATATCAGCTCGAAAGCTACTGCCCACCCTGTCTGATGTTTTTCCTCCACTTAGCTGATGAATGCAGTTCTTGAGGAGGACCGGAGAAAATGCTGACCAATGCTGCATACTGTCTGCGTGGAGCTTGCATGCACGGGGCCTACGTATTACATGCTTTACCAAACCAAATTGTTCAGCATAACTTGGAGTCCGCATCAACAGGGCACAAGTTGCTGTAGAACAGTTTGTAATAAAATGTGACAAATCTCCATCTCGGTTATTTGTAAGTAGTTCCCATGAGTTCTTGAATGTTTTTCCTTTAGGAAAATATAAAAAACAAAAAAGGTGTTTTGAAGTGTTTAATAAAAGTTTGCCATGCCATTTCAGTTGTCTGTGTGTTCTTCTGCTCTAAGAATTTGATGTTTACATTGAATTGTTGTTTACATTGTTTAAATGTAGCAAATGTCTGTTGTCTGTTGTTAGGATTTCAGTTTTCTGTCTTTGTCTTATCACCTCCTATTTTATTTTGAAGTTTGTCCTACCCCTGTCTTCCTGTCAAGTTTACCTCCTGTTTGATTACCCAATGTGTCTAACCTGTGTTCATTTCCTCACTGTGGCTTATTTTTCCTCGTGTATTTAAGCTCAGTGTCAGATCATCTCAGATCATCTGTGTTAGTTCCCCCTGATGGTGCTGTGTTGAATCCCCTGATGTCCCTGCTGTGCCATAGCCCTGCGTTTTGTGTTTCTGGTTTTTGAGTGCTTATGTTTCTTGGTCTCTTGTGTTGTACTTTGTGATTTTTCTGTTGTACTTTTTGCTCGTCCTGGACTTAGGCTCATTGATCCTTTCTGTTGGACCTGACCTGTTCGGGTGTTGAAGCCCGGACCTGATATGAATACATATACGAATACGAATTACTTTATTGATCCCCAAAGGGAAATTCATTTGTCTGTCAGCTCATCAACCATTTGCAGAAGAATTAAAAGCCTGATGGCTGAAGGTACAGAGGATCTTCTATATTTCTCCATCCTGCAGTGAAGAGAGAGGAGCCGTCAACCACCGCTCCTTTCCTGGTGGTGAGAAAACTCCTTCTACCACTCATTTTGATAGCTGGTTACTGCATCTCAACTGAACTGTTTCTTTTCTGACAGTAATTCACAAGATATCCAGACAGTTAGACCAGTGCCAGAAGGAAGACATCATTTGTTTCATCAGTTTCATCTGGTTGTGGAGAAGGGGGTCAGCATGGACATTCTCTGCAGTTCTCATATTGGATGATGCGTGAAACCCACCTCTAGTTGAGCTTCCCCTGATGACAAACAAGATCAACAGTATGGAGTTGTGTTCATTAATCTGTTCTTTGTATTTACAGGTTAATTTTAAACTCCTGTTAGGGATGTGTCTTGTTGATGACAACTATGATAATCTCTTAACTTTAGTGTGTTTAAGATTGGACAGATTTCTAAGCAGCTGGGTTAAGGAACAGAAATATATAAAATATAACAATGAATCTTCATTTCAAAGTTCCAAAAAGTGGTAAAGAAATAAAATCTTGCTTTACAATACAAAACAATAGTGACAATAGTGCAACAGTCTGTAGGTTGGCTGTAACACATAGTTGAAAAAGACAATTACAACAGCTCAATGGAGGTAAGGTGCTGGAGTCATTCTTCATCTACACAGCAGGTAGGCTGAAGTTAATCCGAATACACACACACACACACACACACACACACACATTTAGCAGTCCAGGCCAGGGCAGATTTGCAAAGGTTCATAGTGAGTCAGAGATCAGATCACAGAGGCACAGGAAATCAGTTAAAAACAGTGGTCAGTTATAGAGCAGGAGAGCAGCAGCAGCTAATGTCTCCTCTCTCCTCACTCAACTGCAGGTCAATACATGTTTCCAAGAGTTTTCAGACAGACAGTGGCAGCAGCTGTCCGGGACTGAACTCATGCTCCAGGCCTGCTTTAGTTAAGCAACTCAAATTACTGAATTCGTGCATGACCAGGGCCCCTTGTCGGGATTGAACAGCAAACAATCCCAGCAGTACAGTTTGTTAGGACCATATACAGTCTATGGTTATGACACACTGCCTGTTAGCCACTTACAGGGGCTACCATCTTGAAATGCATCTGGTGGCTCTTGCGAGCTTGCACTAATCCTGGTAAAATGATTCGACTACTAGATGACTGTAGCAGGCTGTCATCTTAGAGCAGATGATTGTGCATGTTCAGTTAAACCATATCAATATGAAAGGAGCAAGAAGGGTTAACAAATTTTCTCAGTAACCCCTTTCTCGATAAGAAATACTTGTGGAAGAATAGAATGGCATTGACTATAATGATTGAGAAAATGAAGAACAAGAACTAAGAAAAACAGCTACGTCCGACATGGGGGCGGGGTATCTCATGACCATGGGGTGGTAAGACTGGGGTGGTAAGAGCACGAAAAGGAATAGCAAACTGAACACTGTTATGGCCACAAGTGTTTTTTTTTTTAATTCAATGTTAACAAAAAGTACCACCCAGCACACAAGGAATGACACTGTGGGTTAATGGGACCAAAAACAGTGCATTAAGACTCAACTTCAGCAAACAAAATGGTGCCTCCAACATTTTATTGTTGCTCAAGTTGGGTCTTAATGGACTTAGTGGTGAAATGACCTTTGTCAGGTAAAAATAACCCAGGAGTGTCATATGTTATGTGTGGGTGATGTAAAAGTGCCATTTAAACCAACATTAAGTAACTTTTCAACCTCTGTATAATACTTTCAGAACTTTTGTGATGGTACATCGATTTACAACAGGTTGAATGACACCTCTGTCTTGGCCTGAGGGGGTCTGTATGGCCTTCACTGGCACTAAGCAGCTTCAAGGTGGTTGGTAGGAACCCCTCCACACAAAAAACTACAAATGTGCTGACTGCTTTGCGTCATACATCACTTCCCCCTTTCCCCATTCAATAAAAAGACGGAAGTCGATGTGAACGCATATGTAGGATTACCGCTCTCATGGTAGAAGCAGCAAGAACACCAAAGAAATGAAAAGTTTTGTCTGAGGAGACTAAAAAACGAAAGAGGGAGAGGAACAGAATCAAAGCCCAGACAAGGATTAATATTGGCCCAGCTTTCACTCGCTGGTGTGAGCTCCAATATTCAAATAGTCGTTCAGTTAAAAAAATCGAATGGTTTATGAGCCTATCGTCTTGTCTGAAAAATGTAAATGTTCCCTTTTTACTGTCGCAGAAGGAGAAACATATGAAGACTCTACAACAATCAGAAAGTTCTGTGTGAAACTCTGTCAAATAAAAAACAAGTGAAACTAGTGCAAACTCTGCACGGAGCGACTCTGATGAGAAGAGGTACCGGAGAAAAGTTTTATGCTGCGAGAGGAGACTTTGCTCTCATTCAGCGAGGAGGACTGAACTGAACGGTACCTCTGTGATAAGAAGCGGTAGTGTGTGTGGCGGGTTGGGGGGGGGGGTCCGAGTATTGGAAAAATGATCGATTAGTTCCCGGCGATAATTAAATACTGCTTTTGCTTGAAATGCCCATCCCTAGTTTGGACCTATCTTCTGTTAATTTCCAATCAAACCGCACGTGACCGGGAGATCAGAATGTTTTTGACACTACACGCTGGTGCTCATGGGAAATGGGGCCTTCCTTCAGGCAAAACACTACCGCTTTAGTCCACAAGCGCCGCCAAACTCAACCAAAAATGAAAAGTCTTTAGTGTTGCTTTAAACAACGTACAAATGAGGCCATAACACTGTTCACAAATTTCCGAGCCTTGTCAGTCTTCTCCAGATTGACACCAGTCTTCCACTTGCATCTCTGGGTGATGCCAGAGAAGATGATGTTCATTCTTGGGTGCTGCAGGTGGAGGTTGTGCAGGTCCTCCTTCATGGCTGCAACAAAGTTGACGCTGGATGTCTCGCCCAAGTCATTCCCGCCGCAGTGGATGAGGAGGACAACTGGGGCTGCTCTTCCTTGGAGGGACTGGGTGAAGAAGGGGATGAGGCTTCTCCACTTGAAATCACCCCAGCCAAACCAATGGATGTTGATACCATCAATCCCAAGCGTGCGCCCCATGGTCTCAGCAGATCTCTCGGCCCCACGCCAGATGTAGCTGTCTTCAATGATCCACACATTGACTGCATGGAAAAAAATAACAATAATGAGATACGTAAGGGTATTCTTTGGGAAACAGCTTCCTGTTTATGTAACACTGGGCATCAACAGAGGGGGGTTTAACTCTAATTTGACACCCATCAATACTATCCACTACCCTAGAGAATGCAGGGGACCCTGCAAGACGGGCAAAGCTGTTGCCTATGTCCTCCAGCTCAGCAGCAGACGGGAGATGGATGATCTTCTTTAAATTTTTCAGCAGTGGGTTAAGCGGGCGTCACATATGCAGAGGCTATATAGTCCTCACTGCAGTCGGCCCTCGTTTGAATCCCGCATCGGGCGCCATTTGCTGCATGTCATTCCCCCTCTCTCTGCCTCCCATTTCCTGTCACTCTACACTGTGCTATCCAATAAAGGCAAAATACCCCCAAAATATACTTCCTGCTGTCCTGCTGGCTACTGGTGACTGCCATCAGGTTCTCCAGAGAAGCCCTGGTCAGACGGTAGTCTGGCTTAAGGTCTGCCTCATCAAGGTAAAGTTGAAGGACTGGCATGGTGGCATTAAGGCGGCAGTAGTTCTGGGGTTCCAGATAAAATGAACATTATTTAAATATTTAATATGTAATCTTATTTTGGTAACTTAATTTGCACAGGTTGAGTATGATGTAATTTCAATCAGGAAGACATTAAAAACCATTCTGTTCATTCTAAAACACAGCTCTGAAAGGAGAAGCCCTTCGTCCTTACAACAACTGGAGGGAGCACTGAGTAAGTAAGTACACGTGATTCTGTTGCTGTTCTTCTCACAGTGGTGTTTTGTATTGTGTTTTACAGTTGCTATCATCTCCAGCTCCTTCAAGAAGGATTCCTTTGGGCGAGGACAACTGTTCTCCTGATTCCTGTCTCTTTATGAAGCCTTTGGCAAAATTGTAAATAAAAGAAACTGTAGAATTCATATTTGTCTTTCCTGATTGACAGGTTAAATTGTCAGTATTTAAGGATATAAAATTAGGGCTGCTACAGGTATTTTCAGTTGATTTTCATGTGTTAATTATAAATACAATGACCATATAAGTATATATTACTGTTATGATTGGGTTAAGGTGAGTCATTAAATGAAAATCGAGGACATTTAAATTTGATTGGCCGCAAACTAAATCATTCACGTTAATTGTGCCAATAGGGTTCGCCCATATCAGTTAGCATGTTGGCTAAGATTTCTTTAGGTTATTTACCAGTTGATGTCGGCGAATCAACAAATAGTGCCTTAAACACCTAAGACGCCTTTGCCTTCTCCTCCGTCTGTGTCTCAGAAGCAGGAGTTGGGCGAGCAGCATCCAAACAATGATGGGTATCATTTTTCATCAAACAACCGTTTTCGACAGAAACTAACGGGTAGCTTACGAGCTAAGCGAGTAGCTACTTAGTTCGCTCGTGCTTATAGCTCATGCATGAACAATCGCGAGCTATTACAGCTCAAAATGTGGATACAAAACAGTAACAAAGCCAAACTTTCACACCATTGATATTTCAACAATTTATTGATCAAGAAGCACAACCACCATGCAGGATCACATTCTTCAATGGTCCCGTCCGGTTTGGTTTGTTTACATGATGCTCAGCACGTCCTTTTACGTCACAGGGGTATCTGGTGCATCTGCTGACGTAGCCATGTTCATAAATTCCGGTGTAGTGTCCGAAATCTCCTTTTGTCATTCCCTATGTAGTGCACTATGTTATATACACGATGTAGGGAATAGGAAGTGAGTTAATGAGTGGACGATTTCGAACACAGCTAATGACTCTATTGGACTGCAGTCATCTGGGGACAGTGCAAGATATATCTGTGTGTCATCTGCATAACTATGATAGCTGATATTAGAATTTGACCTAAAGGCAGCATATATATAGGCTGAACACAAGGGGCCTAGGACTGACCCCTGAGGAACTCCACGTCATAGCCACTCAATCAGATTGATAACTTCCAATGGTCACAAAATAACTCCGCTCCTCCAAGTAGGACCTGAATGATTCTAGGACTGTTCCTCTGAGTCCTTCCCCGGTTTCCAACCTGTTCAACAGTATACTGTGATCCAGTGTCAAACACAGCACTGAGATCCAACAGGACCAAAACTGACACCTTGCCTGAGTCAGTGTTCAACCTTATTTAACACTTTAATGAGAGCTGTTTCTGTCCTGTGGTGAGGTCGGAAATCTGACTGAAATTTGTCAAAGAGTCTGGAGTTGGTCTGGAATTCAAGAAATTGCTGAGTTGATTAAAAACCACTTTCTCAATGACCTTGGCTATAAAAGGAAGATTTGAGATAGACTTGTAATTGGTTAACATGGAAGCATCCAGTGTTCTCTTTTTTAAAAGTGGCTTAACAGCAGCTACTTTTGGGGATTTAGGAAACATGCCTGATTGAAATGAGCAATTTATTATCTGTTGCAGATCTGTTTCGACAGAGTTTACAATAGTTTTTTAAAAAGTTAGATGGCATTGTGTCAAGACAGCATGTCGATAGTTTCTTCTACGTTTTTTTGGTCAAATGTATTAAATTCTGACAAAACGGTTGAGTTATTCCTAGGTGGTTTTAAGGATTGCATCATTTTGTTTTGTTGATTTGTGTTGATATTTAACCTTATAGATTGGATTTTTTCATGGAAAAAGCAAGCAAATCCATTGCATTTTTCTGTGGAAGAGAGTTCTGAGACTATCTCTTTCGGGGGGTTGTAAGCTTATCAACTATAGCAAACAGAGTGTGAGTGTTGTTGATGTTCTTATTAATAATTTCAGAGAAATGTTGCTGTCTAGCCACGAGTAACTCATGGTTAAAATTAGACTTTGTTTGTAGAGGTTGTGGTGAATTTGAAGTTTAGTTTTCCTCCATTTACGCTCTGCTTTCCTGCACTGTTTTCAAGGCCTTTACCATCATAGTGTCAGGGCTCTCGAGTCTCACGCATCGAGCGTACGCACTCCCGCCACACGTTATATTTCTCATGCTGAAAAAAAATTAGAATATAAATTTCTCTGGCCCGCTATGGAACCAGCAGGCATCAAGCACGTCTCCCATGGAGTTCTGAGTCGAGACTGCCACTTACCTGTCAATCAAAAAAAAGGAAAGGGGCGGGCTACACAATAGTCAACCAGAAGCACTATTGTATCTGGGTGAGATAATGCAACAACCAATGAAAAAAAGCATTTTTATCTTCCGAAAGTTTTGTTCAGTGGAAACCATGACTGGATGAGCTCCGAAAATCACAGACACCAGAGTATGCCAGAACGCTGAGTGATAAAACTCACATTAATTAGTAATCTATGAATGGATGATGCGGGAGGCAGATTGCTCTGTTTAGTCCATCAATACAGCTGTCTTGAATCAGCTACCTATCAGCCAATCGGAAAATAGTGTTTCTTGTTGCCGGGCAAAGTCTGGGTTTCCGCAGCGCTGCAAGCACGCCTCCCACAAGAGCATATGAATACTCTGAATGCATAATAACTAGGGATGTAATCGACTATCGATTAATTGTCGATATGAATTTACTCAATTGGGCTAAACTCTAATAAACACACCCCTCATCTTTTAGCTATACTGGAGCTTTTCTTAAAAAAGAAAAAGAAAAACGAAAAACCGCTTGTGGTTGTGGAGCTGAGAACAGTGGAGTTTCCCTCGACTACTACTGGCATGTGATCAGGACGTCCAGCAGAGACCTGTCAGTCTCACAGTTCATTTCATTCATATAAACTTCAGCCTCAAAGCTCTCTGTCCTCAGACTGTCCCGACCTGTCCCTGAACATCACACAGGGACAACATGGACCTGACCTGTGTTAGTTATTGAGGTTTATTCATACTTGTATAACAAGGCTGAGTTAAACGAAGCAGTATGCTACTGTGATTTAAGAAGTTAATAAGAAGTAATTTATATCAGAGTTAACATCATCATAACAGTGTAGTGGCAGGAAAGACCAATTCACATCAATGTATCAAATAATGTGTTGTCCATCAGTGATCATCCATCCATCCATCCATCTTCTTCTGCTTATCCGGGGCTGGGTCGCGGGGGCAGCAGCCTGAGCAGGGACACCCAGACTTCCCTCTCCCCAGACACTTCCTCCAGCTCTTCCGGGGGGACCCCAAGGCGTTCCCAGGCCAGCCGGGTGACGTAGTCACTCCAGCGTGTCCTGGGTCTTCCCGGGGCCTCCTTCCGGTGGGACATGCCCGGAACACCTCCTGAGGGAGGCGTCCAGGGGGCATCCGATACAGATGCCCGAGCCACCTCAGCTGGCTCCTCTTGATGTGGAGGAGCAGCGGTTCTACTCCGAGCTCCTCCTGGGTGACAGAGCTTCTCACCCTATTTCTAAGGGAGCGCCCCGCCACCCTGCGGAGGAAACTCATTTCGGCCGCTTGTATCCGGGATCTCGTTCTTTCAGTCATGACCCAGAGTTCATGACCATAGGTGAGGGTTGGAACGTAGATCGACCGGTAAATCGAGAGCTTTGCCTTTTGGCTCAGCTCCCTCTTCACCAGCCGCCACACCGATCCGCCTGTCGACCTCACGCTCCATCCTTCCCTCACTCGTGAACAGGACCCCGAGATACTTAAACTCCTCCACCTGAGGAAAAGCCAGAGTCGTTGTCCGGCCCCATCTGAACCCTCCCGCAGGTGGTGGGCCTGTGGGAAGGCGGGCCCACGTCGCTCGTTCAGGCTGCGCCCGGCCGGGTCCCGGCGCTGGCCTGCGAGCCCCAACCCCAGGCCTGGCTCCAGGGTGGGGCCCCAGTGACGCCAATCCGGGCGACGTGAACTGCCTCGTTGTGTCGACTCTCATCTGGGGCTTTGGAACCGCTCTTGGTCTGACCTGTCACCTAGAACCTGTTTGCCTTGGGAGACCCTACCAGGGGCATTAAGCCCCGGACAACATAGCTCCTAGGATCACTCAGGTACTCAAACATTCAAGATTCAAGATGGCGGACAAGATGGCGGCGCACGTAGTTGCAGCGGCTCAGTGCTTTCCCTGTCGGTATTTGCGTTTGAGTGTGTACTTGCGTTTGAGTGTGTTCTTGTTGAGTCTGTTGCTTTGTATGCGGTTTACTTTCTGCGAAAAGTACAATCGTCAGGATCTCCTTAAAATCGGAGTCTGCCACGAGCAAAGCGTATCTTCGGACTTTATCCGCTCACACAATATCCCTGAGGACATTGCGAGGCACCCCGGCTCCCCGTGGATAACCATCCCAGCGGGGAGGCGAAGAAGGAGGCGTCGGGAGAGGAATCAGAAGAGGGGCTGCAGAGCCGGCGTGCTAGTAAGGCTACGGAGGCAACCCCACAAACCACCGCTTCCCAGTATCTTCCTCACCAACGCCAGATCCCTCGCAAACAAGATGGATGATCTGAGGCTCCAGGTTACGATCAACAGTGCCATGAAGGACAGCTGCATTCTGTTGATCACAGAAACCTGGCTACACTCTCTCATCACAGACTCGGTCGTACAGCTAACAGGCTACACAATACATCGTCAGGACAGGACAAGTGACTCCGGTAAGAGCAGAGGAGGGGGACTGTGTGTGTATGTCAACAACACCTGGTGCACTAACACGGTGACCATAGACTGTCACTGCTCCCCGGATCTGGAGTATGTGATTATCAAGTGTCGTCCCATTTACCTCCCCAGAGAGTTCACTGCCGTCTTGATTACTGGTGTTTACATCCCACCAGATGCTAACGCTAGCGTAGCTCTTGGACTTTTACATGACAGCATTAACAGTCAGCAGAGCAGGTATCCTGATGCTGTATGTGTTATTGCGGGGGACTTCAATCACGCGGACCTTAAAGCAGTGCTCCCAAAATTACATCAGCACGTCAAATGTGCGACCAGAGGAGCTAACACACTTGACAAGGTCTACTCAAACATTAAGAAAGGCTACAGGGCCAAGCCACTACCACACTTAGCCCAGTCAGACCACCTGTCACTGCTTTTGGTTCCAGCATACACCCCCCTCAGGAGAACTGCCCCTACCACCATAAGGACTGTAAAAACATGGCCCGACGGCGCCTCCCAGCAGTTGCAGGACTGCTTTGACAGGACTTGTTGGGACATATTTGAACACCCAGACCTGGAGGTGTTTACGGACAGTGTGTTATGTTATATTAAGTACTGCATAGACACTGTCACGGTGGATAAACGCATTCGAGTCTATCCCAACCAGAAACCATGGATGACAAAGGAGGTCCGGCAGCTGCTGAAGGAGAGGAACACCGCCTTCAGAACAGGGAATGGGGCTCTGTACAGTGCAGCACGCTCCAATCTCAAGAAAGGCATCCGCACGGCCAAGGCAGATTACAGGAGGAGGATCGAGCACCACCTGGACAGCAACAACAGCAGGCAGGTGTGGCAGGGAATACAGCACGTCTCCAACTACAGGACCAACCCCGGGGCTGCTGATGGGGATGCCTCGCTGGCGGAGGAGCTGAACCACTTCTTCACCCGTTTCGAGGCTAATCTACCTGAGGCAGTAGTGCTACATCCCACAGCCAACAGTGGCATCATCTTCACGGTGGAGGAGCATGACGTGAGGCGCACACTGCGGGCTGTCAACCCACGGAAGGCAGCTGGTCCCGACGGCATCTGTGGACGGGTCCTAAAGGACTGTGCAGACCAGCTGGTGGGGGTCTTCACCAAGATCTTCAACCAGTCACTCTCCCAGTTCACCGTTCCATCCTGTTTGAAGTCCTCCACCATAATCCCCCTGCCCAAAAAAACACATATTTCCACCCTCAATGACTACCGGCCAGTAGCACTTACTCCAGTGCTGATGAAGTGCTTCGAAAAACTGGTTCGGAGCCACATTATGTCATTCATCCCCCCCACATTTGACACACACCAGTTTGCTTACAGGGCAAATAGATCTACTGAAGACGCTGTAGCCACAGCCCTTCATGCTGCGTTGACTCACCTTGAGCAGCAGGGGAGCTATGCTCGGCTGCTCTTCGTAGATTTCAGCTCTGCGTTTAATACCATCCTCCCACACAGACTGGTGACAAAGCTGTCAGCAATTGGAATACCACACCCCACCTGCTTTTGGATTAAGAACTTTTTAACAGACCGTATACAGAGAGTCCGAGTGGGCCACCATACCTCCACAGCCCTCAGCCTCAGCACCGGCTCCCCGCAGGGCTGTGTGCTGAGTCCCCTGCTCTATACCCTCTACACCCACGACTGCACTCCCACCCACCACAGTAACACCATAGTCAAATTTGCGGACGACACCACAGTAGTTGGACTCATCTCAAGGGGGGATGAGTCTGCCTACAGAGACGAGGTGGAACGGCTAGTGAGTTGGTGCACAGACAACAACTTGCTCCTCAACACCACCAAGACTAAGGAGCTCGTGGTGGACTACAGGAGAAAGAAGACAGCCATCCAGCCGCTGTTGATTGGGGGGGTCTGTGTGGAGAGGGTCCACAACTTCCGCTTTTTGGGAGTGGACATAACGGAGGACCTGACCTGGGGTGTCAACACCACTGGGCTAGTGAAGAAGGCCCAGCAGAGACTTTACTTCCTGAGGCTTCTAAGGAAGAACAACATCCCTCAGAAGCTGTTGGTGTCCTTCTATCACTGCTCAATTGAGAGCATTTTAACATACTGCCTGTGCGTGTGGTTCCCCAGTTGCACTGTGGCACTGAGGAAAAGGCTTCAGGGGGTAATAAAGGCAGCACAGAAGATCATCGGCTGCCCTCTTCCCTCTCTGGAGGAAGTGCACAGTGCCCGCTGCCTCAAAAAGTCCTATGCCATCTTAAAAGACTCATCACACCCCGGTCACAAACTGTTTGAACTGCTGCCATCAGGCAAGAGATACAGGTCCATGAAAACTAGAACAAACAGACTGCAAAACAGTTTTTACCCAACAGCCATCAAAACACTGAATTGCTGCTACCAGAGCTCAGCTCATTCTTCATGAATGTGATTGTGTGTTAGTGGGATGCGAGGCCTTATGCACTTTTATTATTTATTTATCATGGATATTGTTGTTGTTGTTTTTTTTTTACCATATGAGGATTGCACTTAATTTCGTTGTATTGAAGTTACAATGACAATAAAGTATTCTATTCTATTCTATTCTAAAACCCCTCCACCACGGTAAGGTGGCGGTTCAGGGAGGGGATATCAGTTATCACTGATTATAAATGTATATATATATATATATATATATATATATATATACACACCCCCCCCCAAGAAGAAGAAAAAAAAAAAAGAAATCTCACTCCAAGCTATGTTCAAAACTGTAGTGTGTAGTATGTTCAAGCCCTGTAGTGTTCCTCCATGGTGTTTTCTGTCTGCTCAAGGTTGTCTTAGTCTTCATCGGTGCAACAGCATCCAATGAATCAACCCTCCATATCCATATCATTTAGTAATCATAATTTAACAACACTGTCGACCTGCTGTCTCTCTTGGCACTATGTACACACATGTAAACTCGTTATCTCTGGTCGTTCCGATAGTTAGCTTATCCATGAAGTGTAAGCTAACATTTTAAATTTTGCGGGCTTCGCAACCAACAACACTAAAAGCTAACATACCGAGGTAATATTGGATATAAGTGTAGACACGTATACAGTTAACAACTATTCAACTGTAACAGTTCACCTTGAGTTGAGGTATAAAAGTTATTTTATTCATTACCTGGTTTGTATGGTCTGCAACGGACTCCCGACAGCTTGCCCCTGACAGCAGCGGTAGTTATCAGGAATGCAAAATACAGTCGCAATGAAATGCAGAAGCGCTGGCCATTGCCAACAACAGGAGCCTCGAGGGTTATGCCCGAAGCAGCTACTAATGTCGGATGTTAGTCGCCACCGCTAGCGGGTGCTAACAATGAGCTAGTGGTGCTAGCTAGCTCTCTCTCCCTGTCTCTTTTATTCTTTGAATATATTGTTGATGATGCTGTTTACATATCAGTGCTGCTGACAGTGCTTCAGTTCTAGTCTTCATTCTCATTTGTTTTCTTGTCTAACTTTTCGTCCTATTTATTCTTCTCTTACTTTCTTTATGCTTTTCATGCTATTTAATCTATTCTATTGTTTTGTCTGTGTCCTCGCTTTCCTGTCTCTCTCCACTATCCTGTCAGTTAAATCACCCTGAAATGGTAATTGGCATCAACAACTGCCAAGAGAACAATTGAGAATGTTCCCTTGCAGTTAAAAAACTGGGATCCAGAGTTGGGAGGGGTCTTCAACACCACATGCTTCCCGTCCTGAGCTCCACAGCAGAGAGGAAAGTTCCACCTCTCTTCAAACTGCCCTGCAATGGACCTCCACGTCTCTGTGGTGGGCACAGCCATGAATTCCTCAACCAGGCAGTCCCAAATGGCACTGACCACAGCAGGAACAATGCAAGAAACCGTCAAAATTCCCACACGGAAACTGTTAGCAATGCTCCTGTAGGAGTCTCCAGTGGCGAGGAACCTGCAACATTGGACAGATGATGGGTCAGGCTTTAATTTTCTTAAAAACCTTAAAAACAGCCTATGGAATATCACGTAAAAATTCTCCAAACATTTAACAACATTTAAACTTATATTAGAAACTGCAAACTGGTAAAAAAAAAATAAATAAATAAATAAAAAATGTCCATGTATATTATTCATATGTAAAAGATTAGGCCTACCTGTGCACTCTCATTCTGAAATAAGAACCATCTTCAAATCATAAAAAGGAAAACCGATATCATCGACAAGTAAAGAGTTAATAAATACTGTACTGTGAAAATGAATAAGTTAGTGTATAGGTTGATATGCGTGTATCACACCATGTGCCTGTACAGTGGGTTCAATTAGCAGCATTTAGAATACTTATAATATTTTGACATGTTCATTCTGCAGTAATTAGTAGACGAATTATGAAAACGCAACTCACCTCAGACAGATGGACAGGCGCTCCGCAGCTGAGATGGAGCCCCTGTAGTTGGTGTCCAGGCGGGAGATCCTGGCACCGACCCGGGCTAACAGGTCCTCGAACTGGGCTCCAGTCAGCCTGAGGTACCGCTGGAACCGGTTGTCATCCAGATGGAGCTCCTGGAGGAGATGGTGAAATTCTCCCAGCTCAGTAAGTCTCCGGAGGACTTCATGAATTCAGACACGACGGCCGGTGGTTTTCGGGGACTTGTACAGCAAGTAGAGTGCAGCAACGGTGGTGAGGTGAGCCATGATCGACGTGGAAATACCGGTTGAAAAATCGTTTGTCCGCGCGCGGACGCAGCATAAGGCCGATTACACCACAGCGTCACAACAAGGCCTGTCCCAGTTCGAAGGCTCTGTCAGTACCCGGTTGGTACCCGGAACAAGGTCGGTTCCAGACCGCTTCTTTTCATTTCACACATCTGGTCATTAGCACTGACTGTTCACACAGACTCCTGCTGTAAGATGTTCCGTTCATGCCATGGTAAGAAAAAAGGGGGGAAGATGTTGGCACATGCACAGAGGCCGTCTGGAACCGATCGTGTTCCGAGTACCAGTCGGGTAGTGACATGGGTACTGATAGGCTCCTCCAAATGCGGCCAACATAATTCTTTGCACACCGTTATTATTAGCCAGCTAGCATGCTAGCTATCGGATCGTTGAGCTGGCTCTGCGCTGTTGCCACGGTAGCCCCGCTCTGTGGCCGGACCCGCATGGAGGCGGGCTTGCTGGCTAAGCAGGGCTCTGCTGGCTGCATAGCCCGAGGTGAGGAGCTGAGTAGCTGTTGGAGGTGTAAAAAAGCCGCCACTTTGAAATGTTCGAAACGTTGATTGCGTTTGGAAACAACCAGGAGAGAAGGTCCCATTAACCAATGGTTGATGCGGCGGTTGTAGGCTGGGTCCTTCTGAAGGATCCAGCTGCTGAAGTGATACACAGCTCATGTTTTGTCTCTGGTGTTTGTTTGTTTTTTTTTTGTTTTTTTTGTTTTCAAAGCTAAACAATAGATAAACAAAATTGTAAACTGCTACATCATTGCTCATGTAGGAATGTTTTGGTTGGCTGGCTCATTTAATCCACAAAAAACAACCAACAATATGTAAAAGTGAAATACTAAGTCTGAGTATGGTCGCAAACTTCATTTGCCCTTTTTTTTTTCTTTTTTTTCCAACCAGCTGAGGCTTGTTTTTTCTGAAAAATGTTTTTTTCTTGAAAATTCACCCTTTGGACAAGAAAAAAACTCCGGAATGACCCATAAATGTATGGGAGATACTGTTGTGTTGTTCACGAACATTTCAGTATGAATCATTTGAGCGGGCAAACTGAGTCACTGTATGAACTGATTTTGTTAATTTCTTAGTTAAGTTGCACTCAGTGACGAGTGTACAGGCCAGGAGTAGAACTGCCGTTCGTTCAGTGACTAACACGTCACAGACATTGTATGAGAGTCTGAAAACCTAGCAGACCAAGTTTTCAAACTCTCAGACTGTGCTTACAAGGTATTAACCAGGTTCAGCATTTTTTCCATCACCCAACTACATCCTCAGTCTGGTTCAGACTTTTTTCAGGTGACTCTCACGGCACTCTCCTTCCTTCCACTGTCCTCATGCCACAGGGACTAGCTTTTAAGTATTTACTTTGTGTTTGTGCTACAGACACAACTGCTACCTCTCCTGTTAGTTTTGTCAAAAATTGAAAAAATCCTGTCAAAGTAGATTAAAGGGCAAGTGAAACAGCCAGACAACTGAGCATAATTCATTAAATGAATTTCCAATGTACCTAAAAATGATCACAGTAACACATGAAACGCAACAGAGGTTTAGTTTCGCGTTTTGCATTAGTTTTTTAGCTAGGGCACGGCCATCTTGTGACGTCACAGGGTTGGTTGCCTCCGCTGGCAGACAGCGACAGACAGTGAAAGTTCAGGAGAGCTACGGACAGAGGCAGTAAAAACGAAACTGTGGAGGCACAGGATTAGAAGAGACACAGGGGAGACCTGCTCCTTCATATTACAATAGATGTCTTCTCCAAATGCGTCCTCCTTTTCCCTGTATTCGGAGGATGCACCGCTACTATCCTTCGCGGCCTCCCATATCCCAACATGCTTTGCGAGCTGATTGTTTTGTCAACAATAATGGTGACTAACAGCAGCAGCACTGGCACCAGCAGCAGTGCGGAATACACGTTTAAATGTAAGGACACAGGTTTTCGCTTAACGCCAGGAGTTCAAGGGGCCTTAAAACCTCTAAATGGCTGTTAAAATACGTGACGTTAATAACGCTAGCATGTAGCCACCGGAACGTAGAGCCAGCAATGTGATGTAGCTTACGGCTAACCTGTTGATACGAGGAGCTCAGTTAACTGTTAGCCTTTAAAAGTAACATTAAAACCCTTCACTTTCAAATGTTACAAACTCAGATGTTATATTTTATTGTAACTGTGGAGATGGTGTAGGCTGTGTATACCTCACATCAGGTGAATTTGTTCTCGTAAGTTGTATAATAGGCTACAGTTCACTCCTCTTACAAGAGATAAGAGCTGTCAGGGCTCATCTCTCCTGCGCCCAAAGCTGAATGCAGCTGAACAAATAACGTTAACGATGGACTGTTAATACTGTAAACGTTTGGATTGAATACAGTTAATATAGTTATAGAGTTAACTTGAGGAGCATCATTATTATTGTTATTGTCGTTATTATATCGAACAATCATTTTGCCTGTTGACACAACAGAAAATATGCTTTACATGTCATTTTGTTGTAGGGAGCAAGGAGCAGATGGAGGAGTTCATAAAACGACCACCTGTTTACAGGGGCCAAAAACACGGGCACACGTGGATGGAGGTAACTGTTGAGGCATAAATAAATAGCCCATTTGTGCTCTATACATACTGAATTTGTATGTATAAATTACATAAATTAATCCAAATCCTGTACAAAGACCAAAGTACAAAAATAATCTTTGGATCACATTAAATGAATGTTTTTGGGTGAGGGTGGGACTTTTATGTCTGTCCTGATGTCACTTTTTGTGAATCTTTACAAATCTGTGATAATGTGATCTTGTGTGTTTACCTTTTGTCATGTTTCTCTCTTGTTTAGAACAATCCTGCAAAAATGGGCCTGGAGGGGAAGGTGGAGCCCCAACACGCCAAAAACAAAGTGGGACAACTTAAAAAAAAAAAAAAGTATGTGCAGGTTTGGATAATGATATGGAAACTGCATTTGTTCCACCCAGGTTAATAAACACTTTGATAAAGAAACGTAGAAAAAATCTCCAAGGCACTGTCCCAAAGTAGTTAAAATGCCTTTACTCTCATGGTACGGTCATATAAACCTTAAAAACACAGTCCTTCAACGCACTGTGGCATCAAGCCTTCATATATATATATATATATATATATATATGTATATATATATATATATACACACACACACACACACATAAATAATATATATATATGTGTATATATTTATATGTTTATATATATTTATATACATATTTCTTTTTGAGTCTGTGAAGCACTCCTTTTTCAAGACTTTTTAAATAAACACTGCAGAAAATTGCTTCTGTTGATGTGATTGATTTCCTCTGCCTTAGGAATGCAAGGATCCAGGGAAAGGGCAGGGAGTCAGCGGGAAGCCCACTGCTGCCACCTGGCCCTGGTTTGTCCTCATGGATGAGGTGTTAGGACAGAGGCCCTCCATTGCCCCGCCTGTCCTAATTGCACACCAGGGCCAGGTGCTGCAGTGGGTGAGCAGCATGACGAGGAGGAGGAGGAGGAGGAGGAGGAGAGGCAGCCAGGGCCATCAAGAGCAGGAAGCAGAAAGAGGAGAAGGGAAAGGGATGAGCTGATGGAATTGATAAGGGAGGACATGCGGTTGCAGAGGGAGGCTGAGGGAAGGAGAGAAAGAGAGAGCAGGGAGAGAATGGACAAACTTTTTAGTTTATTGGAGAGGGTGGTTGACAGGCATTGATTTTTTTTTTTTTTGATGTTTTTTTCCTGTTCGATGAAGTTCTGTGTTGTTTGATTTAAATTGTTAATTAAAAATATTGTGTTCTAAATTAAAATCTTATAACCTTGTTACTTTATCTGTTCCATTTCTTATTTACAATTTAAGTAAACTTTTGAACTACTTCTCAGTGACAACACAAGTGATTTATTTTTTCTGTGATGTACAAATATTTACAAAAATACAAGGATACAATATGAACATTTCTAACTATTTAAAGTGGGCATTCTTAAAATGTACAACTATTTACAAAAGATCAGCAGAAATGACTATTTACAGAGATTTGCAGATTTACAGAGAACACATATAGAGTTTGGCTGAGCAGGAGTCCCTGGTGGTGCTGGTGGACTGGATAGGATGCCACATTGAAGACCTTGGAGTCTTCTGGCTGTGAGTGGGAGATCACTCGGGGGTGGGGGGGGGGGTGGGGGGTGCATGTCACCTCGTCACCACCTCATCCATTGGAGTTTGCAGGGCTGATGCAATCGACGGCTGCCATGTTACCAAAAATGTTTAAAAGAGAGGCAAGAATAAAAACACAAATTACTTCGACAGAACTGTTTACAAAACACTTTAAACAGGAACAGCTTCAAAATTACTTTACTTGCCCTCTAAAGGTAGTCATGGTCCAGGATACCCTCCTCCAGGGCAGACACCTCAGCAGACAGCTGGTCCCGCCAGGGAGCACCACCGGCTGCCTCCAACTTCGTCCTCTGGGGCCATGATGTCACCAGCACCCAGGCAGATGTTGTGGAGGATGGCACATGCTGTTATGACCTGTAGAAAAGAAGAAAAAAAAAGATTCATGTAATTGTATTTAAATTTTAATTAATTAATTAATTAATTAATTAACTGGTATTCACCATTTAACAATAATCAATAATTCTATTGTGTAATGACATACCTGAGGCACAAAGGTGTGTTGCACCTCCAGCGCTTGGAGGAAGATGGCTCTAAACCTCGTCTTTGTCATTCCAAAGGCACGCTCTATGATGGAGCGTGCCCTGGAATGATGGCTGTTGAAGCGCTGGGCCCCCACTCCTTGCACCGGTCGCTTGTAGGGAGTGATGAGGGGGAAGTGGATGTTGGAGGCACAGGTACCCGCCATCTGCCAAGATGAAGTGCCCTGGAGGAGGGTAGATGACACGCCTGTACAGTGGGCCGTGCCGGAGTACTCTTGAGTCGTGCAACGACCCGACGACGTACGTATCGATGAAGCCCTGATGGTCACAAACTGCCTGCAAGATTACTGAAGCAAACAGTTTCCTGTTCCTATAACAGTGACCATCAGGGCCGCTTGGAGGCTTGATCCTCAAATGGCAGCCATCGATTGCTCCAGCAGCTTTTCGAAAAGCTCTGTGTCTTGCCAGCCCTGCAAACCCCTGAGTTACTGCCGCCAGGTCTTCTGCGGTCTTGGGGAGGAAGATGACGCTGTGGCGAATAGAAAATAGAATAGAAAATACTTTATTGATCCCAAAGGGAAATTCATTTGTCTAATAGCTCATCTTGCATTTGCATAATAATTAAAGAGTCTGATGGCTGTGGGTATGAAGGATCTTCGGTATCTTTCTGTCCTGCACCGAAGAGAGAGGAGCCGTCCACCACTGATGCTTCTTTGATCCATCAAGGCGTTATAAAGTGGATGATCCATGTTGTTCAGGATGGCCTCCACCATCCTCATTGTGTATCTCACCACCACCTCCTCCAGAGAGTCCATCTTTACTCCAATGACAGAGCCAGCCTTCTTGACAAGCTTATCCAGAAGGCTGGCACTGTCATTGGATATTGAATGGCCACCACCTCCTCAGTAACTCGATGGACGATGCGGTGAACAGTGGAGCAAGGCATCCCAAACACTCTTGCCCACCACCCTGTAGGATGTCCCACTCGCCAGCCAGAAGAGAAAGACCAAGGTCTGTATTGTGGCACCCCATCCGTGTCGCCTTTCCTGGTGGAGAAGCTCCAGCAGCACCGCCAGGGACTCTCTGCTCAGCCTAAAATCTTGTCGGGTGTCATGATTGTTGAAAAACATTTGGAGGACAGGAATATTTAGATTCATCCGGCAGTACATCGGCCTCGTCTGGATGGAGAAAGGAGAGTGAGAACAGGAGGATTAAACAATAGCAGTTGAATTTTAGTTGATACAACAATTCCAGTGAATGTTAAAGCTTAGACCAATAATGCTTTATCTCTCCATCTGTCACACTTTGGCTTCTCAATATGGTTCTGATGTTTAATGACACAACATTATAATATTGAATGAAGTCAGGGTTATTTACATGGGTTCGTACACATTTAACTATTCAATTCAAGCACTTTTCAGACCCAGAAAACACAGCATTAACATTACAGCATACAGAACCCTGTATCAAGTCTTATGGTTAAATGATATTAACCATATGCCAATCTATTGTTTATATGGCTAGCGTCTGTCACTTAACGGTATCGTTTATTAACGGGTATTTTAATTACCACGAACTATGAACTATGAAGATTAATATGGGTTAAAATAGCAGGTCAATGTTACCTCCCCACGACGCTCTCCCAGTCGGAAGCCTCAGCCGCCTCTCCTCTTCCTCCAACAAAAAATATATTTAAAAAACAAAATCAAAATCTCTGGCTCCATCATTGCCACCTGTTGTCTATGTTTGTGAGTCGTATGTTATGTCATCTGTCCGTTATGTTTGTGTGTCGTCTGTCTGTCATATTTTTTGTCTTCGTGGGTTTTCCCGGGCTTGGGGGGCAGAAGTTATGACGTCGTGACGCAATCAGGAAATGCTCCGAAGGCTAGACCGTCCCATTTACCGACGGTTGATGCGGCCGCCGGAGGAGCCTCCGAAGCCGCTGCCACCGGAGACCGCGTAGGCTGGGTCCTCCGAAGGATGCAGGCCCTGAATTGAGACACAGCTAATGTCTTTTACGGGGTTAAAAACATAGAAAAAAACTCTCTCTGTCTCTGTTTTCAGCTCCACTAGCCACCGCAGCAGTGCGGCTCCTCATTGGCGGCAGTTAATGAAAACAGACAGTTTCTTCTGTGTTTAACCCGGTAAAACTCGTTGTTATATGAAAGAGCAGTACAGTAGTGGTCTCCCCTATGTCTCTCTTTTAATCTTGTGCCTCAAAGGTGTGTGTTTGATAATTTTTAAGAACACTGGTAATCCATTTAATGAATGATGTTTAGCTGTCTGGCTGTTTCACTTCCCCTTTAATGTTAATGTGAATAGAGTGCCGTTGTGCATTTATTACAAAGATAAAAAGGAAAGGTTAGGGTTATAAAAACTGTCTTGTTTATCAGTTGCTTTATCAGTTATTATAATATATCTATAGTATGCCATTTGCTCCCTTCCCATTTTCTCATTGAAGTCATACATCAATTATAGTAACTATAATCAAATATAATTTTATATAATTACACATGAGAGCAACGAAATAATACTTCCGCTTCCCGCTCAATACCTTCAAAATGATGGTATTAGTAAACGCTGAGCCCACACATCATTCTGTGAGCGCACATCGTAAGAAACGGGATAAACTATGTCGAAACCAAGCATGTAGCAACACCGGTCGGTATTTTCACAATAAACCTAAGAGAGCAAACTGAGGCATTTCATAATCTCTGAACAGCAATTGAATCATTATATTCATTATTCTGTGGTGTTCACGGCTATATACCAAATACTCTTCGATATGAATAATACACATTTTTCATATATTTTAAAAAACAAAAAAGATGATTCTGTATAATTTCCTATGGTCCCTGAAAGCATCATTCCACACCCGCTAACGTCAGCAGGAACCAGGAAGAGAACGGCTTGTTGTGAGTTGTCGCGGTGGCTTCGCTGCTGCTGGTTTCTTCTTCCTCTTGTCCCTAATGTCGTGCTCCACGGGTCCGGGTCGGCCCGGTCCGAGACTCTGGTCCTCTGCGCTGGTATTGCTGGTGCTGACGGGGCTGAGTGGACCGGTGAGCGCAGTGTCCGAACCGGGGATATGGAAACTGAACGTCGACAGTGTGAGTATCCTGTGTAGCAGCGACCTGCCTTGGCGCATTGGATGTTGTGTCGGTGTCGGAGGCTCCAACAGGACAGTTTCACAGCTTACCGTGGTCAGAGAGAGAGATACACAAACCACAGACTTGTTATAATGTGTTGTCATGTGGTGGAGGTTTGCTGTAGCACCGGAGCTCCACAGAAACACGCGGCGGAAGCGCACACATCGCTGTGCGCCACACACATGCAAACAACGTTAGCTCAGTGAAGAGACAACCTGTTTCAGACACAGCAGCAGGAGTCGTGAAGCATGCACAGTAAACAGTCAGGGCCAGATAAGCGGTGTAACACACTGAACAACACAGACCAGTGTGTGTCCTGACACCTGAGAGAAGCCAGCCATGTGTACTTTTCCCAATAAGATCCTATTTCCACAGATGTCCCTGCTGTGTTAAAAGAAATGTATACATGTCCATCCTCAGGTTTATAAAGTTGATGAAAACAAAGTGTCCGGAAAGTTGTGTTACAGTGTTTCACTTCAACACAGTGGCCACTGGAGGGCGGCGAGTGTTCCTCATTACTTTAATAACAAAAATATTTTATTTCATGTTAAGCTCCAGCTTTCACTGTATGGCCATTACTGATTACTGTTGACATTAAGGTCTTTCTATCAGGGTTCTTCTGTTATTGGACCAACAGTGTAAAACCTTAACCTTTAATCCATTATTATTATTTATGACTAATAAAAAGCAGCAAATCCTCACACTTAACAAGCTGAATCAGTCTAATCTTGGTATTGGTGCGTCTAAAATCCAGACAGTCTGTGTGGTAGCACATTTTCTTTCTGCGTATTGACAACATTAATAATGACAGCTGATCATATATTATGGATTCACATACAGGTTACTTTCATGTTTTCTTGTCTTGTTTGACCAGCGGTCGATTCAACCCGATTCACATTCTGAGCTCATTAAGAAAGAACACAACAAATATTTCCATGGTTGCTAGTTTGTCAGCTCTAGCAACAATAATAATGATCATCGAGCTTCAATAATTAGTCAGGACTCATTCAGTAAGTTGACAGATATGTAATCAGCGACTGCTTTGATAATTGATGAATAATTTCAGATCTTTTTCTGTTGATCAAACATCAACACTGACCTTCTCTGGTTCTGCTTCTCAGTGGGTGATTAATGATTGTATTATGAGAGTCTGTCAGTATGAAGCATGAGCAGGTGCAGTGGGGCCTTCCTGTCCTGACTTTCCATGTGTGGATTTCCTCTGTAGCTGATGTTAGCAGGTGAGCCACCTGTATGGTTGGTCTTCTGTCACCACACCTCAGCTGTGTGCTCGATTGTTGACGTGCTGTGGTTGCTGCGTGCCTCTTGTAGAAGCGCTATAATGTCATCAACACCATAGTAATAATTTCATTGATACAATGAATAATAATGAGAGGTCTTTCAGAAACAGGTGGGATCAAGGCCTGAGGTCTTCTGTTCCTGTACTTCCTGGTTACAATGGTTGAACAGGAAGCCGGGCTCATTTACTACCTCGTGCCATGTGTAGTTTGTTCTTCATGTACAAACAATGAGTTCCAGTCAGGACTGAGATTTAGAGTCTTAAACATACAGTACTCTCCACATGAGCAGTGTGGCTGTTAGCACTGCTAATACCCCGCTGACGCTGTAATCACAGTTTCCAAAAGGTTCTGGTATTGGACTGTTTTATATGTGATGCAGTATAATACTCAGTTGGGTTTTGATACAGTGAGAAAAGCACTGGAAAATGTTTCAGTTGATCATAAAGTTCAGAGTTTAGTTTCAGTGTTAGTCACAGATGTGGAAAAAAAACCACACTTCTTTGACAAGAACAAATGAAAGGATTGGAAAAAAAAATAAAGCCATCATTCTGTGTGTCTGTGTAGCACAATTGCAATTTTTTTATCCACCACCACCACCAACTGAGTGATTTTGTAACGAAGCCTGTCAGACTGGTCTGTTCTGTTGGTCCAGTCTTAGTTGGCTCAGAGTTACTATCATGTGTGATAGACAGTGACACAAAAATAAGCACTGATCCATTTTAACACCAATGTTTCTATGGCAACAACCATGAAACCTGTGCTGATGAGTAGCACCCAACAACAACGCTGTTGTTGGTTGTCGTTGCTCTTCCATTGTTCTTGTGAATGTTGAATTTTTTCCAGGCAAACCGAGCTGAACGTTTGGATGTGGTTCCTTCCAGCCAAGTTTTACGATATTAAAAAAAGTTTTTGTTTACCCAGAATGCATTGTAGCACAGCCTTTGTCAGATAGTCTTGAACTAAACTGTTCAGTGCCACAGATAGGTCTGTCACAGTTATCACATAATCACCTGACCACAATCATTTTGCATAATCTTTAAAATAGTTTCCCTCTTCTGCGGTGCTTTAATGGCACCACATGAGTGGAGACTTAGCACCACAAACTGTTTATCAGAGGGAACTTCATTTCTAATCAAATCTAATCATTTCTGATCTATTGACAGTAGCATCATGGATTTAGTTGGAGAGCCCAATAACTTTGTCAGATTTGCAGCAAAAAGGTGGCGATCAAAACCACACATTTAAAAAGACATCTATGGATCCACCACCCCACCCAGTTCACCCAACGTCAGACAGCTGCAGACGCAGTTTTAGGTGTCTTAATATAAATGTGACAGCACCAGATGGCACGAGACAATTAAATTGAGTAATTGATAATTATTTGTATGGCAATTCCACTTAAATGTTGTCACTGTGACAGCCCTAGACACAGATGAAGTAGTCATGATCTGTCTGAAGTGTCATCATGTGTTTGTGTGTGTTTTCCTCCTCCAGGACTCAGTGAAAACACAGAGCTTCTTCTACTTCACCAAAACTCTGTTCAACAACAGCTTCATCCAGCTCAGATGTGAGTGGAACCGCCTGGAGACAGGACGGCTCTTCTTCTGTCATTGATATTACTGACCCTAACATTTTTGGAAATCCTCTTTGTTATTAACAACTGTGTGTGTGTGTCTGTGTATGTTTTGGCAGTGGAGAACTGTAACTTCTCGTCTGCTGTCAAATTGAACGTCTCCTGGTATCTGAGGAACTCCCACTGCTCTGATGAGGTCTTCAGCTTAGACGTAAGCCACACTGTTACTGTACTGTACTGTGTTCACATCTGGGCTCACACCTTCCTAACTTGTCAACAGAAAAACATGCCAGTGAGAACAACTTTGTTGTGAATTCAGTTGTATTAAACTACTGTATACAGTGGGGAAAATAAGTACTGACCGTGTCAACAGTCCTGCATGGTGAGGTGCATAGAGACCATTGTGGTTGAGTCATTCCTCATTTTTACCTGCTGATTCCAGGTCAGTCTAAAGCTCTCTGTGAGTGCTCCTTGGCTCTTGGACCACTTTTGAGTTTTCTCTGGACTCTGTCAGAAATCTTGCAGGAACACCTGGTCGTGAACGCTTCATGGTGAAATGACCATGGTGAGGTGACGTTCACCTCCGGCCCCAACGGTGCATTCAGGGGTTTAGAAACACTTCTGTAAAAAACACTGTCAGTATGTCTTGCAATGTAAGGTTGTGAAGATCTTGAGAGAGCTTTTTGCTGTGACCCATCATGAGATGCTTCTTGTGTGGCACCTTGGTGATGAGAAACCTGTTTATAGGCATCAATCAGGACTGAAGTGTCAGAAACTTTGGAGAGGACAGGACCCAGACGGAGAAGCAAGTTGACACTGGGTTGGTGGAGTGAACAAAAAGTATATGTTCACTTACAAAACATGAAGGTAGCAACACAGGAGCAGGAAACATGGACACGTAACACAGCACGTGGACAACAGGACTGAGTGCACTTGGTTACACACACACTTTGGTGATGTTTTGCTTCGTGGAATTTACATTAGCTTATAGTGTGCAAGCACGTATTAATTGGCCAAGTGCGCAGGGATATTAAAAAACAATCGAGACATACTTGCCAAGTGCAGCCTTTCATCTGAGTGCCATTGCACACACTAAAGCACAACTCCGACACCTTTTCTCCAAACGAGTAAATAATGTTCATAGTTTGTAAAATCTGTTGAAAGTTAGAAAGTTAGAGGATTCTGCATTACTCCCTGTGTCATTTCACTTTATTCATTAATGGTCATATATGTTTTAGTTTCTTTGTGTGTGTGGATTTATCTGGTGAAAATTTCATGTCATCAGCCCCATTAGAAATATACTTACTGAGAGAAATGATGACGTGTTCAATACTTATTTTCCCTGCTTTATGTGAGAACAGAGAGGGGGAGAAGACAGCAGATAAAGAGCTGAAACCAACTGATAGTAGACTGACTGCAAATACGACACAGTGACATCATGAATATGCCGGGTTGTGTGTGATGGCATCAAGTGACCGACAGACATGCAGGACACATCCAGCTGTTTTTTTTTTTTTCGTTTTGTAAATCATGCACAAGCCAAGGTTTGAGACATATCATCATTTTCCTCCATATTGTCAAGGAGTAATATAGGTTCATGTGACACGTTAACAACTGTGTTTGTTAGAGTTTAACTATTGAAAATGATTGATCATCAATCATCAAAGTGAAGATCAGTGTGGATCTAATTATTTAATGACAGCAGGTGTAGTACTGTGAAGACCATTGTATTTGATGTGACATATTCAACCCTGAGGGCTTACCTGGTTGATTGCATGTGCTAAAAGATGAAGCTATCCAGGTCACAAGTGCACGCTGTGAATGACTCATTAACCCTTTGGGCTCATTCTATTAATACTCACACTCTACAGCTAAGTACAAAAAACATGTTTTTTTAAAAGCAAGCTAAATAAATATTATGTTGTTATTATTATTATATTCTTCTTTCATTGAGCACATTTTTTTCACCTACATCTGACCTAATTGTTAATATCAAATACTAATTGATTTTTAAATGTTTGAACCCTTTGAATGACTGGTTTTTGTCATGACGCCACCATGTTTTCATAGGGAAAAAAAAAACAATAGAAAAAATAATTATTTTCAATATATTTCATGCAAAGTAGATTTTTTTTGTGTTGCATTATTACAGCCTGGGATATGTCAGTGATTGGCAGCAACACAGATTTTTGTTTTCAGTGTCAAATACTCACACTCATACTGCTGAGCACGAAAACGCACTTTTCATAAGGTAGCTATAAAAAAAATATTATACATTGATACTATTTCCAACATTTTTTAGGCTTAATTCTTAAACTAATTCTCCTAATCATACACATCAAATGTTGGATGCCAGGTTTTTCAGATGAACAAAACTTCTCAGGGTTAAAGCTTAGGGGAGAGGGAGGGGGAACCATAGATAAGAAGACTAGATTACTCACCCAGCGCTGCTGCCCAATGACAGGGCATCGCCACACGGCTGCCACCTTGTGTCAGTCCGCTCCCTCAGAGCGTTAAGGCCATGGTGCATGTTCTGCTATGATAACCAGAACTTTCAAACGGTTTGGTTTGTTATCAACATCAGAAATGCAGTTGTGATACTGCATACTTAAAATCACAACTAATTTTCATCATGTACTTCTCTATGAAAGCAACACTATAGTAACATTATTCATATAGTTAGCTATATACAGACACAGTTCCACACATTTATGACTGTTTTTTAGTGCAGATGACTGGATCACCCACCTTACTGCTTAAAGAGTCACTGTGAGTAGACTGACCCAATATGGCCGCCTGTGAAATACGTCTGCATGGGCCCAATCCTCCCAATTGGGGGGAACTGTGACAGCGTCATCTATGGGGAATCACATGTTTTGAACATGACACCATATATATGTCGATATATATATATATATATATATATATATATATATAATAGAAGTGAGATCAAAAATTGCAGTTTGAATGGGGTTCAATGATGCATTTTTTGCATACACTTGTTTGTATACAGTGTATTTTAGACTTGCAGTAGGAGCTGAGCTGGAAATAACAAGATCAGCTAAAAATACACAATCTTGGCAAAAATTCCTACCACCACATGCAACACAGCCAAAATGATCAAACAATGAAGAATGAAAAGCACGTAAAATGCGCACATCCATCCCTAAGGGTTAAATCGTGTTCAAATGAATAATTTGTCTGTATTGTCTGTTCCTTTGTTTTTTTATTGTGTGTTTGTCTGTAGCTCAAACAGGTGAGAAATTACTTCAAGTCGACAGAGGTCAAAGCCGGAGGAGGAAGTGGATACTATGTCTTCCACCAGTACCCTGCCATCGTCTGCGAACCACACGTTCCCAACCGGGTCTCTCGCTCTTTTTCTTTCACATGCACACACATGCACACACATGCACACACACACACATACACAGTGCATACACTGACACATCGGGTGTGTTTGTTTTACATTACAGTTCGGCCTGCGGGTAATGGATGAGAAGATCCGACTGACAGTAGTGCAGCAGGACCAGGTGAGTGAGGTCTGTCTCACTCAGACGTACACATGAAAATGAGAAGCAAATGCTAGTTTGAACTGTTCCTGAGTGACAGACATTGACAATTCAGTTATTGCATTTAGAAACTTTCTTTGACTTTGTGATATGAGTCATGGGGGGATACAAGGCACTTCTGTAGCTGCACTTAAATCCACATCACTTCTGCGCTGCCTTGTCTCATAACTGAGAAAAAGTCACCTCATTTCTATTAATTCATTCATCTCTTCTTATACCAGAATGGGAAACTGAACTGACTTATGAACTGACTGACCATATAAGAGGATTCACTGAACACCAATGTCATCACATCCACCTACAGATCACACACACACACACACGGATTCAAGGAGCGAGCGTTAGTTTCCGTGCAGACTGGTAAACCTGATCTTTTGTGTCTCAGCCTGGGGTTGGTGCTTCTGTCAGAGCCTCCATGTGAGACACTCCCAAGCACAACTCACTTTCAGCAGGTGTAGCTCCTCTTTTCATGGTAGACGACAATTAATGTCGTGTTAACATCACTGCAAATCAGTTGTTCTGTCTTCTGTCCTCACTTCCAGTTCCACTTCTACAGTTCCGTCGTGTATCTGCAGCAGCTGCAGCCCTGACGAGCAGCTATATTTTTGTGCACGTAGCCACTGTAGCTACACAACACCCCCTGAACACACAACTGTCAATACAGTAATCCAGCATCATTTCCAGTTCCATGCAGGGCTGTTAACAGTCATCATAGCTTTGGATTCATTTACACACTGTATAGTTTTTCAGTGATGAGTATATTCTGTTCTGCTCAGTTTATGTGGCACGTTTCAACAAAAGGCAGATTATGTTAACAATTACATAGTCCAGTTCTGCTAAATTTACACGTCTACCTCAACACACAGAGCCACAGAGGGAGCAACAGGGAGCAGAACACAGAACAGCCTCCTTCAACCAAAGCAACGAGACAGGATATTTATCAGCAATGCTTTCCTTTCTTCTGTCCTAAAGCTGCTTTCTATCTTCTAGCCAATCAAGGAGGATAAGCCACTCAGGAGGAGAAGAGAGAATGAGCCTCCACAACCAAAGGTGTGCACATGCAACACACACACACACACAGCAAAAAAGCCTGGAACAGAATCTGTTGAGAAAATAATTCCAACTGATGTGACCTGTTGTAGCGAGTGTTAATGCTGAAGCTTTCTACCAACTTGTTTGTGCAACATTTTTGGAGCCACGATAACCAAGATATGCAACTAGATTTTTCCTATTTGAATGTTTATTTTGAACATTACAATAAAAACACACAAAATAACAGGAGCAGGATGAAGCACATGCTTATCTGGTTCTACTCCTATTCAAGTAGGTCTCTAGGATCCCCTTACAAAACAAAACTATGCAGTACTGAGCCATACTGTAACATATGACTATTATTGTAGTGAGATATTCAAATTTGCTGAAATTCCAAGCCTGTTAAAAGAAAGAGTGATGCAACACAGAGTTGTAAGACCACAAGCTTGCCTTCCTAATTCAAGGGTTTCATGCAAGTCTATACAAACATAGCCATGCCAAACTTGATGTACCCACTCTATCTTGTCTGCTTTGTGCTCTGCTCAACAAGGCTTAGGCCAAAGCCGTTATGCAGAAAAAATCAGTTATAATAATCATCCACTTATCACCAGTCCCTCCACAAAAATATGATTATGCGATTGCATAATTCAGCGCATAATCAGCCAAAGCCTGCATATTATACTGGGGGTGGGGGGGGTCGCATTTTTAAAAAGACAGCACACTTTTGCCAAAAAAATCACAGATTTCTGCATAAAATGCACAAAGTATGCAGAGTTTGCATGGTTTCATAATCACTGCATTTTTGGTGCAAAAAGTCACATGTATATCTTCACAGAAAGTTGAAAAATGCTGCAGATTTACTTCACACGGTAGCAGCCTTTTTCTGCCTCCTGTGAGAAGATAAACAAAACTGGGACTTTTTTTTTTTTGTTTTTTTTTTTAACAGAAGTTGTAGCATAATCGTTATTTCGTAAAACTAAGGAAGTCTTTTTGACTCAGCGATGTTTTCTGAGTTTGAGCCAAGTTTATTACATTTTGAAATTCCCTGCACTTTCTGTGCTGTAGTTTGGAGAATCACTTTCTTTTATCATCAAATCACATTTTTTGCAAGTTCCATCCCACATCCCATTTTTTTAAGAAAACCTGTTGCATAATCAAGGATTTTTACCTGCAACAATCCCAAAAAAACTCTGGAAGGACTGATTAATGACCTATTTCATGTCGACAGGCATGATGATTGTAAGTTGTTTCCACTATAGTAAGTTTCACACAGCAAAGAATTGCAGGAGCTTTTAAACTTGGACCCATGGTGCAGATGTATTAATGACATATATGGAGGAGTGTATTTGTGTTTTCCTGCAGGTAAAGCACCAGAAATTTCTTGATCTAATTAATATTTCTGAAATGTTTGATTGGTGCAGCTGACTTTACTGCCCTCTCCATCTTTCTTTCAGGCGGCTGCACCAGAGAAGGAAGAAGCATCAGGGAAATCTGAAAAAGCTGCTGCCCCTCCCAAAGAGGTCGGTCACACCACTCAGTTGGAATATAGAAAAGTGCTCAGTACAGCAGGCTGGAGAAGAAGCTTGTGGTCAGGAGGTTGCTGGTTTGAATCTGTGGTTTAGTGCTCTGTTAGGTGGGAGGTTAGAGCACGTCCCATGTGGGCACATTAAGCCCCTGAGCTGCAGATTGCCGGTTCAGGAGGTGTCTGTCCGCAGCCTGTAAGAGAGGGGCAAGACAAACATGTAAATAATATTTGATTGGGTGGAACATGTAACGGGCTATGCGAGCGGTACATGTACCTGTCTAAATCATGCAAACCCATGAAGGCAAAACAAAATGACCCAAGAAAAACTTAAAAGAAAAAGAATCCTGGGTTCTAGGTAGTGTGATCTCTGTTGACATCACCCATGTCTTCTGTGTTTTACAGGAGACTCCCCACTTCCCCCTTGATGCAGTAGCCCAGAGTTGGGAGGATGGACCCTACATGTTCATCCTGCACATCGGAGAAATAAAAGACAAGGCCTCTGATCCCGCCACAACCTGGAGTTTGCAGCGTCAGTACATATTTACACACACCCATGTACACACACATACACCAGCACTCCTTTGACGAAGACACTGTGTTGTTCTACCTGTTTAACCATTAACCATCAGTGATGTTGAGCCTCTCTGCTCTGTATCCTTATTGGTGATGAAGCCCTGATATGAAATGATTCCAATATTTCAGGAGCACATAATGCATGTTAAGGATGTAGTGACTTGTAATATATCTGGGTGACCATCCAAATAAAGTAAAAAATGCTGGTAACACAAAGGTTAAAGTTTTGAGGTTTAGGAGCTGTTTTAACTTTCATGGATGTTGAGGTTGTGACATGTTGAAATACTTTGCCTGTCTTCTGACTATTTATTTTTCAAATTGTAGTCTATACAAGTAGAAGTAAGGCAATTAAAATGATTTGACATACATGAGAATGGGCTAGTATGGTAATAGTATGGGTGTGAAATATAATACAGTTCCGTATTCTAATGAACTTTGTGGTCCAGTCATGGTTCACTAGCTCACAAGACTGAAATTCAGATGTTTTAACAGAGCACGATGGGACATTTTTGTTAGTCGACAGCCACAGACCAGTCGGAATCTGATGTCCTTTTTTGTGTTTGCAGTGCAAATCAGCATGAAGGGTCCTCATGACTTCATATCAGCCTCTGAATGGCCTCTGATGGTGGTAAGAACACACACAAACACACTTTCACACTCGCACAAGGAAACACTTTACAAACAAAAATGAAATATTTTACATACAGTCATACAGTCATTCAGCCCTGTGATAGACTGGCGACCTGTCCAGGGTATGCCCTGCCTCTTGCCCTAAGCCAGCTGATGAGTGATGAATGAAGGAACATAACAGCCATTCAAATTAGAAGTGTAGTGTTTTTTTCAATAAGCATGTTCATTCATCAGTTTGATTTACCCTTCATCATAAATCTGAGTTTTTCAAGCAAAGACAAAACGACAGTCCTGCAAGCCAAACACCTAGGTTTTGTAGTGGATTTCCAAGATTTGGCAATGATATTTTTTGATTGTAACAAGCAAAACAGAATCATAGTCTTGTTTGCTTTGCTAAGTTTACAATTTGCAGGAAAAATTGCAAAAACCACAGTTTGGGTGACGTGAAATCTTATCCATCACTTTAGTCCAAGAAGCCTGGTTCAGTGGGCGGTCCCATAGGCAGTGAGAAGTGTAAATTTTGAATTTGATTATTGGAAATAAATCCATCTGGTATTACTTTCATAGTCTGTCTGTAGCTCATTGGTCCTTACTGAAAGTTTGAATATTGAAAAATGGCTCACAAATTTATAGTTATGTTTGTAAAATCAGTGGGACAGGACAAATAGGACAATAGGATAAGAAAGATCAACAGAGTTGTTCTATAAGGGATCAGTCACATAAACAGTCAGACAGACTGCGTCTGATGGTCAATGGCCATGTTGTTTCTGTCTCCAGTTCTACATGGTGATGTGCATCGTGTACGTGCTGCTGGCCGTGCTGTGGCTGGTTCTGTCGGCATGCTACTGGAGGGACCTTCTCAGGATCCAGTTTTGGATTGGAGGGGTCATCTTCCTAGGCATGCTGGAGAAAGCTGTTTACTATGCTGAGTTCCAGAGCATCAGATACGACGGGCTGTCGGGTAGGTGGAAACCCACAATGGTGACTTTGGTTGATTGACATAGACAGTTATTTGGGATGGATGAGCTGTATTGTGTCTTCCTGCAGTGCACGGGGCAGTGGTGTTCGCTGAGGTGCTGTCTGCAGTGAAGAGGACTCTGGCCAGGGTGCTGGTGATCATTGCCAGCCTGGGCTACGGCATCGTTAAGTAGGTTTTCACTTGCTGACCGGACTTTGTAGATTAACATCCTGAGGGTTCCTTATATTTAAATAAGGAGTGGAAAGAAAACATTGATGACATACACTGATCAGCCATAACATCACGTCCACCTGCCTAATATAGTGTGGGTCCCTTTTGCTGACAAATACACAACAAACTGTGCTGCACTGTGTGTATCTGACACCTTTCTATCAGAAGCAGCATGAACTTCTTCAGCAGTCTGAACAACAGTAGCTGGTCTGTTGGATGGGACCACACGGGCCAGCCTTCCCTCCCCATGTGTATCAATGAGCCTGTGGCCGGTTCACCACTGTTCCTTCCTTGACCACTTTTGATAGACCCTGACCACTGCAGACCAGGAACAGCCCACAAGAGCTGCAGCTTTTCAGATGCTCTGACCCAGTCGTCCTGGTCAAACTGGATCAAATCCTGACACTGTCCATTTTTCCTGCTTCTAACACATCAACTCTGAGGACAACATGGTCACCTGCTGCCTAATATATCCCACCCAGGTGACAGGTGCCATGATGAAGTGTTATTCAGTGGTATATTCACTTCACCTGTCAGTGCTCATCATGTTATGCCTGATCAGTGCATGCATTTTATTACCTATCTTGATCTTTACCTATAGATGTTGAGTTGATAGTTTTCATTTGATTCAAGAAACAGCTCAATAAACATGTCATCAGAGTTTTACACAACAAAAAAATCTATCATCTTATCTTATCTAGTCTAGTTTTCACTTTTCAATCCAAAAGCAGCAAGAAAATAACATTTTCATTTTCCTATGTACATCTCTATCCGTCCATCAGGCCCAGACTTGGTGCCTTGCTTCACAGAGTAGTTGGAGTGGGTCTACTCTACCTGATGTTCTCCATCATCGAAGGAATACTACGGGTCAATGCTGTAAGTCACTGTGTGTGTGTGTGTGTGTGTGTGTGTGTGTGTGTGTGCGTGCGCGCTTTATTGTGTTTGTGTGTGTGGGTCTAACCTGTCTTTCTCTCCAGGATCGAGGAGACAACACCAGCAGTAGAGTTTTGTGTGACATTGTGCTGGCCTTCACTGACGCCTGTATTGTCTGGTGGATATCCTTTAACATGTACACACACACGGAGAACATAAAAGGATTTGTTAACTAGTAGAACAACTTTTATCCAACTTTTTCTTTCCACTCTGCTACAGTTAGAAATTACTTTAGTTGTTGATAAATAGTTGATAAATAAAACCAAAATAATAGCTGTATCAGCACAAATATCCCAATTAATTAAATTAAAAAAAAGAAAAAAGAAATTGAATACCGTCAAGTACAACATTTTTAACATAAAACAAAAAACTTATAAAGTTATATATAGATATATAGATATATATATATATATATATATATAAAAAAAATAGTAATAATCACATGCATAGTTACACTACTCCTCCCAGGATGCAGTGCTTCACTTTTGGCATCTGACATCAGTGAGGCGTAATAATGAGGATTTGTCATGAAACTGAAGTGAATTCATACAGAGTGAAGTACTGGTCATGTAGAAAGACATTTTTACATAACCTGTTGCTGTCAGAAATACCAGAATCATACTCAGGCCACTCAAGGCTTAAGGTGCCTCGGTTTAGACCAGGCATGTCCAAACTATTCCACAAAAGGCTGGTGTGGCTGCAGGTTTTCAGAGAGTCCTCAGAGAGCCGATTGGTCAAACTGTGTGCTCTTGGTTGGTTGGAACAAAAACCAGCAGCCACAAGGCCCTGTGAGGAATGAGTTTGGAGATGCCTGGTTTAGACCATCAACACCTATCACAGGTGATCTGATCACCAGTGAACAGCTCTAAGTTAAGGTGTCAGCATACCCAAGGAGCACGAGGACAAATCTGAGATACATGACTGCATGAGACCACATTATTTAAGATAGGAGATACTTAATTCATCCCAGGCTGAGGAATTTCTGTATGGATGAACAGTGGATGTATTAACACTATGAATGTGTCCTGGGCCATATTGAAGGGCCAAATCCTCTGCTGATGTTCTTGCACACAGTCTCAGTAGAAAATAGAAAATATTTCACTACTTTGATTTCAGTGTAGAGCTGACAGCAGAGCCCTGATACACTGAGTCCCACCATGCCGCGCTCTCAGCATAATTGTGAATGTCACTGACTGACACACTGGGTGATAGAGTTGAGCGACGACAGTTCCACCATAGGACTGGTTTTTACTTTTTCAAAATAAATTGCTGCTAGATTTAGAGACTTTTTTTCCAAAATGCATCAAATGACACATTTGGCAACCTTTCAGACAAACCTGAGCTACTTTCTGTAGAAGAGAGTCTACACTGCTGCTCTCGCTCTCTCTCCCTCTCTCTCTCTCTGTTTGTGTGTGTGTGTGTGTGTAGGAAATGCAGTAAAACCATTTGTTTGTATAACTAGGGGGGAAGGAAGATCTCACCAACACACCTTAAGTGACCTTTGCCCATGTGAGTTTTTTTTTTTGTGAGGTGACACAATCTGTCCATTTACAGACGTATACAGTGGGGAAAATAAGTATTGACCGTGTCAACAGTCCTGCATGGTGAGGTGCATAGAGACCATTGTGGTTGAGTCATTCCTCATTGTTTACCTGCTGATTCCAGGTCAGTCTAAAGCTCTCTGTGAGTGCTCCTTGGCTCTTGGACCACTCCTCTGACTTTTCTTTCGTCATGAACGCTTCATGGTGAAATGATGTTCTTTCTTTTCACCTCCAGCCCCAACGGTGCATTCAGGGGTTTAGAAACACGTCTGTAAACCACGCCGTCAGTGTGTTCTTCAACATAAGGGTGTGAAGGTCTTGACAGATGCTTCTTGTGTGACACCTTGGTGATGACAAACCTGTTCATAGACATCAATCAGGACTAAAGCTGCTGGTATTAATGAGCACTGATAGGAGACAGGAGAAGTTTCTGAACGCTGACAGATTCCAGCTGCTTTCTTCTCTTTCATTCCTTTCTGCTCCAACTCCTTTTCTTCATGTCTTCAATAGTTACACTCATTTCACTTTATTCATTTAAGGACATATATGTTTTGGTTTCTTTGTGTGTGTGGATTACTTGGGTTGTTACCGACATCTGGTGAAAATCTCATGTCAACAGCCCCATTAGAAATATATTTTCTGAGAGAAATGATGACGTGTTCCATACTTATTTTCCCCGCTGTAAATGCCTGCTAGAGTTCTCAAAGCCAGCTCTGCAGTACAGCCTCAGGAGACGTCTCCAGAAACACATTTTTCCATGTTTCCACAAAGCCTTACACATGAAGGCTGTACAAGATACAAAAAGATTGTGATAATTTTGGCAGACAGAGATTTCAATTGTTTGTATTTGTATTTTCACAGAAAAAAATAATATATATATGATGATGAAACAATCTTTGCTGGGTCCAATCAAACAGCCGAATATGATTTGTAGGCTGGGACGTCTCGTGGCAGTACAGTGCCCATGGTGCTGACCACACACAACAATGTTGTCACACATTTTACTTTCATCAAAAAAAACCCCAGCTCTTACGATTTTGATACTGCACATGGCCATCTGTGATTTTTCAAAAAATATCCATAATTATGCAGCTCTACACACACACACACACACACACACACACACACACACACACACCAGCTCCTTTGTGTGGCTGCCGTCATGTTTCAGCTGCTGCCACATGAGGGAGACAAAAACCTACAGCCTGTGTGTCCTCTGTTTTTCTGTCTGGGTTGTGGCTCGTTTTGCACTTTGGGCTTTGCAGATGTCACTCCAGGGATGTCTTGGTGTCTGGGTTTTGTTCTGTTTGTCTCTGCCTGTTTGGTGGGTGGGTGTCAGTTAGCCCACCCACGTGGTGCTCCTTGTCAGGCAAAGCAAGGACCAACCAGTAGCTGCTGTTTGACCTGTGTGTGGTTCGGTGTGTCTGCATTTTCACTCTCCCATCTCTCACTTTTCTTTCATCCTTTTCCTCTCTGCAACCTGACACTCTTCTCCTCCACCCTGTCCTTTTGCCCTCCTTGTCATCTTACTCCCCCTATTTCTCTTTACCCACTCCCCATGCACTCCCTTTCCTCTGTCCTCTTTTTTGTCTCTAGGCTGAAGATGATGTAGTTCTCCTGGCTGCTATTCCTCTGGCTGTGCTCGACTCTACCCTCTGCTGGTGGATATCCGTTACTGCACCTCCCTCTTTTTAGTGCTTCCGAAAATTTGCCCTCCCCCTTTTCTTTTTTGTCCTGGTTTTTGCTTTGTCTTTGTGCAGTTGTCTCTCTTTAGCAGAGGCCATGGCCAGTTAAGGTGAGACACTACAGGCAAAAACATTGGTTTTTCATACACTGATTAATTTTGAGATTTTGGTCTCTTTTGTTTCTATAACATGTCTTCTTTCAGACTAGTGCAAAGAAACGGTAGCGAATCCACATTAAGGTGTTTACTTGTCTTCTGTCGTCTGTAGATTTCTCTTAAATTCACCAGAAGTTTGCATTCCACCGCGGCATACCTGCCTGCTGCCTGTTGTCTGACCCATGTCATGTCAGGTATCGATGTAAAGCTCTCTCTCTCCTGCACAATGTTATTGGCTGCAAAAATGCGCGTTTTCCTTTGTGTCAGCCACAAATTGTGCAAGAACGATTAACAGTAACAATTAATGCAAAAAAATCTTTGAAGTCCGTTTTCTCACGATGAAATTTTTCTTACACTCTGAGCTAGAAATCTCCACCTCAGCATCACGTACAGACACCAAACCTTTCACTTTGATTCCTTTTTATATTCTGAAGGTTTTTACAGAGAGGTTTGTTGATATGCCATCCCCAGCCTGATTTATAGAACATTTTCACTACACACCCCAATTGCAACCAATTAAATAAATGCTTTTTCACAAAAATGAAAAATGTCAGTCACCTGTTGAACAGACAATCCTGTAAAAACACCATCCAATCGTTTTGAATGCTGCGATCAAATTCATTGCATCATGATGCATCTATCAAACTGCCATCTGCCCTTCTCTTACTCCTCTGTGCGTACCCTTCTCTCTACACCCTACATGCACGCATGCACGAGTCTTCTACAATTTACAATACGAAAAAGACGACACCAGATCCAGAGCTTATGCTAGCTTGCTAAATTCAACGAGACAGTAGCGGCAGCGTTATGGCAGAAGAGAAAGAGAACAAGCGGTGCGTGTTCCTGTGTTCTGGAGGCGTGGCTTAGAGAGAAGTCTGAGGAAAGGGGCTTGGACTTTTGAATTGCGTATTTTCAAAATGTGGCCTGCTTGAACTGTTTTTCCAGGATCTGCTACACTACCTTTAAATGCCCTACTTTCTGTACCCACTACTCACTGTCACATGAACTTTTTACATTTTCCATAAATTTCACCTGAAAGTTGAATATCTTTGTTAGTTAGTTGAATAACTTTTTGTGGGTAGTGTATGTTCGTTCAACTTTTTACCTTACTCTCTTGTAGTGTCTCACCTTAACGTGAATGTCATGTAATAAACAACTGAATTAAGTTAGTGAGTTAACTTAGGTTTGGCTGCATATTTCAAATGTCTATATTAAAAAGTGAAACTATTAGAAGTGATAGATGCCCACAGCTGGAACTACAGTGTGAAGTGTTTACAGTGTTGAAGGGACCCACAGACTGCCACCTCTCAGTGGTGTCTTCTCTCCTTGAACGCTGTTGCAGACCAAACAGCCAACCTCTTGAACCCATCTAGTTTTTGCTTCAAACCTAGTAATGAAACAATGAATTTGTCCAATTGGTCCAGCTGTCTTTTCACTGTGGTTAATATTCTTTGACTGTGTGGTCACATCTTTGTGAGTCTGGCTCAGACCATGAAGCTGCTGCGGCTGAGGAGGAATGTGGTGAAGCTCTCTCTCTACAGGCACTTCACCAACACGCTCATCTTTGCTGTCATAGGTATGAAAAATACTCTGGATTTACAATAACAACATCTAATCACTGTAAGAACACAGTTCAGATCTTTAAAGCTTGTGTGTGCTTGTGTTTTTCAGCATCAGTCATCTTCATCATCTGGACAACCAAGACCTTTAAGTTGTCTAAATGTTTGTCTGTGAGTACATCTGGATTTTATTTTTCTAGAAAGCCTCAGTGGAAAAGCTTCTTATTGTATTAATAGATGTATGGTTATTGATGTTTGTCCCTGAGACCACTGCTCCAACCACACACCACACAAAAACAACAAACCAAAAAAACAACAAGCCCAAATGGACCACGTTGCTACACCAAGACTTCCCACACTAGGAGACCATGCAGTCACATCTGCCCACTCATACTCAACACATGCTGGCTGCAGAACAAAACAATAATCAAACCAAACCAAACAACCAAATCGATTATCTCAAAAATGCATCTCCCAAGAAACAAAAACCGAACAAAACCCTACATCAGAGGGCCACCACACAACAGCCTCATAAGAAGCAAATTAGAATCAGATGAGCCTCCACTTGTCACAAACTGGGCCACACACTCACAAAGGAGGGAGATGCACCCAGGAGCCAATTAACAGAATCGTTATTGAAGAAAAGTTAAGTTAAAAAAAAAAAACCTAAATGAATCAGAGGTGTGGGTGATTGTGGAAGTGTGTGGGTGCAATGTTGTAATGAGGAATAAAATACACCAAGCGCTGAACAAAAACCAAACAAGGAGAGCGCAGCGATACTGAGCTCTAGGAGGGTTTGTAGAGGCACACCAGAACCCAGAGGTGGAGCTACTGCTGCTGACGACAGGAGAGAGAGAGAGCAGGGAGGGTGGTCACAGTAGGAAAATCAGGATTATTTCACCAGCAGCAGCAGCAGCAGCAGAGGCTCAACATGTAGTGTTGAATGTTGTTGAGAAACAGAAAACATGTCAGTGGGAACAGTTTCATTGTGAACTCAGCTGCAGTATAATCCTGTGGATGTGGCCACAGAGAGAAGAGGCCAGTCATTTGCATTGGCTCCACAGTCATGGCATATTGTCCAAAGAGGGTCCAGCCATGCTTCAGGTTACCCCCCCCCCCCCAGTCTTGTTGTGTGATTTTCCTCTTTTTCACAAAAACAAAACAACTTTGTCAGGTAGATAAAGAGCCAGCAGAGGAATAAATGCATTTCTTCTCCTCCTGTAAATGAACATCCTTAAGTGCTTTTGAAGTATTTCCATTAAACACGTCTTTCTCTCTCCTCATGTCTGTAGGACTGGAGGGAGCTGTGGATAGATGACGCATTCTGGCGCTTCTTGTTTTCCACCATCTTATTGGTCATCATGTTCCTATGGCGACCGTCAGCCAATAACCAGAGGTAAGGTGACGTGCACCGGGTTTGTTGCTGTTACTTTGACACTTTCTTGGTTTTTAACTGCAGTAAAGCCAGTTTGTCTGTGTGTGTGTGTGTGACAGGTACGCCTTCAGTCCTCTGGTGGATGAGGAGAGTGAGGAAGAGGAGAAGGAGCCCATGATGAACGAGGCTTTTGGTCAGAAACTTTCATCCTCTCTGCCATTGTATCTCTCCTCTTTCTGCTCTCCACCATGACTTGTTCATGTTTGTCTATTCCACCATTTATTAAGTGACTTTGTGATGTCATGATGTAGTAATAATACATGAAAATACACAAAACTCATTTGGAATAATCAGATAATGATAATAATGCCTTTGACGCGTTTACAAGAAGAAGTTTGTTTACATCACCATGGCGCCCTGGTTGCTCAGAGCGGTGCTGTCAGCTCCAGGGATATGGTTTTTATGTGTAAGGAACACATCTCATGAGAAGGAAAAGGCCAAATGCTGCTCATTCCCGATGTTCCTGCTACTGCACGCCATGTTTGTCTTCTTTTTCTGCTCCTGCTTGTGTGACTTCCACATGTGCAGATGTGGTGGTGATTAGGTTGTCCTCAGATGAGCCCTCCATCGATGTCATTTCAGTTTTCCATACATCTGGCCAGCTCGTGTGTGCTCTCAGTTCCAGTGTCCTTCTTTAATACATCCACATAGGAAGCATGGGGCGTTTAAAGTTATTATGTAATAGATCAGATTTAACCGGATGAGCCATAAGCATGGACTGGAAAACAGAGCTAGGTGTGTTAAAATGTGTTAAAACATTATCTCATAACATGATAATACAGCCTTACCGGTTTATGGCGTCTACATGACCACTTAAATTATCCCAGCGCTCCAGTTGACCAACAAAACATGGACATGTGCCAAATGGTTAATTAAATCAGATGCCCCTCAACCAGTTTTCAAAAGTCTGTTCCTGTCAGTTTTACTGTTTATCAAATTAACAAACTTCATCACTTATTTCTCTGTTTGTGTTTTAGAGGGGATGAAGATGAGAGGCATGAAAAATGAGACCAATGGAACAGCCAAACCCAACAAAGTGGTGAGTGATGACTAAATGCTCTCAGTTCAGAGGAGCAACTGTGGGCCAGGAACCCCCTCTACTCCTTCTCAGGCCCGAGCTGGGTCAGGCTCATGCTGATAAACATGCAGTTTGTTACATGATACATGTTTCTGTGTTCATTAAGCTCAGGCATAAATCCAGTTAATGGGTTGGGACGGGCGCAGACAGAACGTGTACGGGTCGGGCTGGTTTTCTTGGGTCTGATTGATTCCTGTGATTTTGTTGTTTTTGCAGGACGAGGATCTGAAGTGGGTGGAGGAGAACATCCCGTCGTCTGTGGCAGATGTGTAAGTCGTTATGAGCATGAAGTCAGCCCAGTTCTGTTGCAAGCACAGATGATCGCTGTTCAACATTATTGCACATGTGATGCTGAGAGTGTTGTCTTCACAGCGCCCTGCCCCCCCTGCTGGACTCTGATGAGGTAAGATGTCTGGTTTTCTCTCTTCTTTAGTAAACTATCATGTAACCTGACACATCAGTTGTGTCTTGTACACTGTGATCAGGACTCACACAGACGCAGAGGACACTATACAGACAGTAGATTCAGAGTTGGTGCATTAGATAGAAGCTCTACCCAGTGTTTACCATTAATTCTACCTATTTTATTTTATCAAATCACCTTAATGTCTTTAATCTGGAAAGAACTGCAGTTGTACACAATTGAAAATAATCTCAAAGACAGAGTCACAAATGTTTTTTCAGGTATTGTTAAATGTCAGGTGGAGACAGATGTGCCTCACCTGCTCCTAGAAAACTACCTGAAAAACAGCAGAAATACAACCTTAACTCTAAGGTGCAAAGTTATTCAAAAACATGTCACCACCACAGAAGAAGAGATAATGATTATATGGCCAGTTATATATATAACTGGAAGTTGCCTCTGTGCAACATGCTTAAAAAGGTAAAAGCATGGATGAGGCATTTTCACAACATAGAATGTTTGATCATTTTTATTTTACTGAGATAAAGTATTAATCAATCTCCACACACACACACACACACACACACAAATGCTTATCATGCTTGACCGAGTGTACAGCAGGGGGCAGCAAACAGTCAGCAGAGAGCATCAGTTGCCACGGTTACATCATCCAGTTGTTTATCCTCGTCTCTGTTGTCATGGCAAGTGGAACAATGTGACGGTGTGTCGTTGCTGCATCAGCTTAACAGTCATCTTGATCACAAAGATGCACAGAATCTAAGAAATCGCATGGTTTATCGTTGGAAACTAGTGTGTGTGTGTGTGTGTTTAACAGTTGCTCTTGTGTTCATCTTCTTCTCTGTCTGCTGTTTATTCAGACCATTTTCAGAATTATTTACTCTGATCTCTGGGCACATGCTTTTTAAGTGATCCAACAATCACTGAAGTGCCTCTTACGTAAAATCAATTCCTTATGTAAGCTGCTGTATGCACACTGAGAGATATTAAATCCATAGAAAATAGTCCTCAGTCCTCACTGATGCCCTGCATACCCTATGTGCTGTAAGGACAGAGTGGAGCAAAGGAAAGAATAGAACAAATGAAGGAGGGATAGAAGGAATGAAGGAAGGAGTCTACCAGTGCAGAATCCTATATTTAATTCAGACTTGATAGGTACAATGATGAAAACACACTTTTTTCCCATCACGTCAATCTTTTCATGTTTTAAACTGAAGCTGCTTGACACGAGGGACAACCAGTACCAGTGAAATGCCTCTCTCTCATTAGCAGATGTAATGAAGGGGAAACATTTGCATGAACTTCCTAATAATCATGTCCTAATGGCCGACTGTGTAGTCCACTCTGGTTATTTAAGAGGGATCTCAACCCAACCTGCTCATTATCTCCAATTATGACAAATTATATAATTGATCCTGATTAAGGAGGGACATTGCTATGGCCTGCCACCATCCCAGTGATCACCCCGAGGGCGATCTCCCAGTTTAAAAATGGCAAAACTCTGACCTACATGTCACTTTTTCGCTAATTTTTAGCAAATATTATTGAAACAGAGGAAAAAAGTGCGTTTGTTGGCGACTCATTTCAGCCATGAATTAATTGTAATGTGTATATACAGACGTGGACAAAATTCTGTTAAAGAAAGAAAAACCCACAGCTGTCACTGAAATAAACTGAAATTGACAAAAGTAATAATACATGAAGAATTTTGTGAAAATAAGAAACTCAGACTTTGCTTTTAAATTGTGGTTCAGCAGAATTATCTTAAAAAACAAGCTAATGAAACTGGCCTGGACAAAACACATGATGTGTAGTGTACACACATACAGGCTCGTCTCAGTAAAGCAGAATATGATGGAAAAGTTCATTTATTTCAGTAGTTCAGTTCAAACAGTGAAACTCATATAGATTCATTACGCACAGACTGAAATATTTCATGGCTTTATTTCTTTTAATTGCATTGATTATGGCTTACATTTAACTCAAAGAATGATAATATAGTGAAAAAGTTGACTGTTGTAACCTAATGGTGTCACACTGTAATCAGCTGATGAACTCCAAACACCTGCAAAGCTTTCCTGAGCCTTTAAGTGGACTCTCAGTCTGGTTCAGTAGCTCCACTGTCATGGAGAAGACTGCTGACCTCCGTCATACTCTGCTTTATTCAGATGCACCTGTATGTTCACTAACTCACAATGAAGTGTGTGGTCTTAGTGTTAGGTTAGTCAAATTCAAATGACACCAGTTTCTCCTGCTCAGCATCCCCCATCCATCACGTTACTGATTTGACATCAAATATGAGTAAGTTGTGTTATTCTGTAAATTTTAAAAAGCAGATTTGTCTTCCTTTTGTCCACACCTCTCTCCCAAAACACTTCTCCATCAGTCGGTCTAAAAATGAAATCAGTATTGAAACAAAGAAGCACAGCGAGACCAGACTCCTCATTGAAACTGGACAAATTGGCTACTTCATGTCGACCGTGAGCTCATCCGTCACTCATCTGTTTACAAAAGAATCATCTTAACAATGTCTACCTACTCGCTGAGGGAAGGGGAGGAGGGTGGGGGCGGAGGGCAGTGGAAGATTGATGATAGAGTGATTCAGAAAGTCTAAAATACTGAGCTGTCCCATCCATGAAACAACCTGAAAACTGAACAAAGATGAAGAGAAAGGGGGAAAGAAGAGGAAAGTCCAGAGGCCTACTTTACTGTAAGAATGCATCAGGGAGGCCGGAGGTTTGTGAGGCATTAATGAACCTTGTTACAGCCAACACTCTCTCATATTGGCTGCTTTTGGGGAAAACGGCATTCATTTTAAAAGCTGCCTGTGAAAGAATGATCAACTTTGTCTTTCTAGAGACACACAGTGCATACGGAAAGTATTTGTTCTGTTCTTTCTGTGTTCTTGTTCATTCTGTGTTTGTGAAAAGTCTGAATTGAATGTTTTAAACCTAAGGCTGCAACAAAACAAATGGTGCAAAACTGATGGGGGTCTGAATACTTTCCATGTGCGTAATTGGCACTGCAGCTCAATCCCCTGGTTGCTCTCTGACCTGTGGAAGAGTTCCCAGAAATGACTTTTCACAATTCTATACAAGAAGACGTTTATATAAGAAAAACATGGGAACAGTTAGAGGAGTTTTTTGGCGTTTAAAGTCATTTGACTCTTTCTTTAATATGTGTGTATCAAAGATAAAACAAGAACACATATAACCAAACAAACAAACATTGCTTTGCTGTAAATGAACTGAGGGTGGTGAGGATATTTGTGACAACTGTGATATCTCCCATTCACCTCTCACACACTGATGCCAACCTTGCTATTGAATGGCTAGATTTCTCAGCTGCTCTTCCCCAAAAAATCATTCAAACTGATGGTGTGTCTCCTGTTGCAGGAAACCATGACAACTAAGTTTGAGATGTCCAAGATGGAGTAAAAACCGAAGAGGAAGGACAGACGAATGGAGGGAAGATGGAGTGTTTGAAAATGGATGGAGAAATGATATAGATGAGTATTTGTTTTACAAGGTGGAGATGGCTGATTTAATGCACATGTGAGGAGGGAGGGATGAACTGATGGATGAAAGAGGGAAATCAGAAAACGAGTGCTTGCTTTACAGAGGCAGAGGTGTCGGTGTTTGATTTAATCCCTGAATTTATGAGCTTTGTAAGCCTTGATTGTACATACACTGGGAGAAAAATCGATCACAGCGACACAGTCCCTTTTTATTTGTTCTTTTTATTGCCTGTTTGTATTTATATATCTCTCTCTCTATATATATACAATATATTTTGACAAATCTGATGTTAATGAGGTTCTTCGCCTTCTCACCATTTACATGCAAAAATGTGATTTTGTGTTTGTGTGGTCAGACATATTGTGTGTTCACTGTTGCCACAGCAGGAGCCTCCCCCGTCACTGCTGTCAGGAATCGTCTTGTTATTTTGACATTGACAGTTTTGTAGAGAGTAAAAAAAAACAAAGCTGTAAATCAGAGAGAAAAAGAAGATGGATGTGAGTGAATATTGGAACTTGTTGGAATTTAGATTTTGTCATTGAAAGTATTTCATATTGTTCCAGCTTTGGATCCCAGTTCAGTTTAGGCCATTAAATTGTTCACATTGTATTTCTCCTCATAAAGCCATTGATATTTTGTATTCTTTTATGCTTTGGAGTGAAAGTGATTCTGTGTTATTTGTTTTCCTTTGCGTTTTTGTCTTTTCAAACAAAAAAAGCCAGAAAGGGCAAATTTACTCCACCTGACAAACTACAGTCTGTGGGAATTCACTATATATTTCATCCACTTCCTCATCATTAGCTAACTGCAGTCATTACACAAAGAGAGGTTGACTCTCTGTCCCTTGACCTCCCTGTTGTTGCTGTCTTGTTGACCTCTGCTGTCTTTTAGTGAAGTGTCTGCAGAACCATGTTGAAGCATGACACAGACAGTCAGTCAGTGGACGGCATCAGGCCCACGACTCAGCCTGCTGAGATGATGGCTGAAGTACAGGACGCACTGATTGGCTGTTCAGAGATCAGTGAATGAGTGATCTCACGAGTTCAGCATGCTTTCTGTTTGTTTTGATGCTTGCCTTTTGTCTTCATTGATTTATATTGTGTTGTGCTGCGGTAGCGGAGCGACTCTCAGTGAGGCAGTGTCAGCTGGTCAGTCCAGTCCCATCACCTGACGGACTGCACAGGCATTCGCCCTCCATGTGGGATCTCACCTGCTGACCTCTACAGTGGCCCTGAGAGCTCACTGCACTGCAGCGAAGGACAACAATAAACAAAACACAAACGACATCTGAAAACATCAGCTTGGAAACATGTGCTGCCAGTCCTCACAGTGTTTCCAGGGGGCATTAAAACGCGGTGGACCTGACCTTTGAAGTTGCATTGAGCCAAGTGTGCGTATATCTGTGCCTTTACTCCAGTAGCATCAGTGAGATGCCCCCCACCCCATCACTTAGTGTCCACTGGAAACACTTCAGCTGTGTTTCAGGTGAGGTGGATGTGTTGTTAAATTGTTGAAGTTGTGAAAAGATGTTTTCTGAATTTTGTTTTCATAGGCGACAGTGTGTAGATGTGTACTGTGGTGCCAGCAGCGTGTGGCTGTAGGTCAACGCTGATCCTTGTTTCCTCTACCGCAAGCCTAAGATTAACATTTGTCTGAAATGACTGCCATATTTTGGTATGTCCACATTGTTGAGCTAGTGACATTCCCGTCAGTCTCGGCTGCCGTTTGTGTTTAGTGCTGATGTTCCAATTGTTAAATGTGAACAGGCCAAACTAAAGACGTGTAGCAGTTCTCCGAGCTAAATGCGAAGTGGCCTACAGTCTCACAAAGCTGCTAGCGTGGCTTTACACTCTTCAGCTTGTTGGATTAAGAACTATACAGAGCAGTTACACTATTTCCTCTCACACAGGCGCCTGCAGCTGTAGTAAGAGTACAAGGAAATGTAAGATGTGCAGCTAAAGCTAAAGCCAGGTGATGTTAGCTTGTAAAGATGCAGCATACATATGGTTTCATCATCTGTGTGTGTTTCCTGTTGCATTTAACATAGGTAAAAATCATGCTTTGTAAAACGTCCTCCCTCTGTTTCCCACACGCCGTGCTCCATTGTCTTTTTGTTTGCTTGATAGTCACTTACAGTATCTCTTTACACACACACATTACTCCTCTCCCAGCCTGTGTGTGTGGTGTTTTTCTATGACAGCAGACATTATCTCTCTGAGTGGTCTCTACAGCCAGCAGCTCGCTCTGTGTACATGTGAACATAGAGCCGGTGTGTGTGTGTGTGTGTGTGTGTGTTTTAAGTGTTGACAGTGACTGGTCTGAATGGACTAAATGCTCCATACATCATCTGGCTCAGCTGCAGGGAGAGGTCCGCTCTGGCTGCAGCAGCCTGCAGCCTGCTCTCTCTGATCAGGAACATCAGATAACATGTTTGGCTTTCTTCTCTCTCAGAAAGGTTTTAGGCTGAAATTGTGGATTTCATGATAATTTTTTTTTTTTTATCCGTTGATCCTAATCTGAGGTCTTTAATACTGGATGTTTTCAGATAGTGAGTCAGAGTCTGCGTTTTTCTTTTCTTTCATGAAACAGGCACACTCATAAAGTAGACCTACAGCAGAAGCGGTGAAGCAAATTCAGTTTAGCTAAGACAATTTTTGACAGTCAGTATTGTTTCTATAAATCCAGTGTGTATGATTACAGGGCCATTACGAATGAAAAATGATTCACTTGTTCACAGACTGTGCTATAAATTGTCCTGCAAGTGTCAGGATTTGAGAATGAGGTTCTTTTTTCCCCACATTCGAAACTGATTACATGAAAGTCTCTGCCACAGGTTTATGGGACTGTTAAAAATGAAACATCTGCTTCTCTGAAGTGTCCAGTTATAGACTTGAGAAGAGGAGGCGGGAATCACTCCAGCTAATTAGTTGTTGAAAAGCCTTTGTAATTACTTTTGCTTTTAATCACTTTGAAAGACAAGGTGTGAAGTTTCATGTCAGAGAGCAGCTCCTCAGTGAAATGTACTCCAGCTTTGTCGTTCCATCACAGCTGCCGTCTGTCTGTTGTTGTCTGAAAGTTGACATTAAAAACAGATTATATAAAGTCCTGTTGCTGTTTGGTTTGTAAATGCATCAAAAGTTATTAATAAAAATCCTGTAAAGTAGACAAAAGCCTGTGGGTGCTGTGCCATGCCCTTCGTGTGTTGTCCAGGATACACCACAGACACAACTCTCCAGAAAAGCAGCAGTTTTATTTCTGGACTGTTATTGGATTGGCCTTTATCAGCTCCCGTACCTTGACCTCCTGGCTGTACGGCCATTTCAGACAAAGTGCTTGAGAGCGAAGAGCTGCTGCAGTGGAAAAGCAACATAATCGTACAGAGCAGCTGGGAAGACAAGTTACCTTTCCTCCACATGTAATGTGTCATATATCAAAAGTAGTGTTGCTATGAGGGATCTGTTATTATCATCTACAGTTTCAGGACATATGAGTATGAAAGTTCAGGATATTTGAAATGTATCAAAACACACCTAAAATGATATAATGATTTGTTTTTTTATGAATTCCTAACTTATATTACATCACATGTCTGCAACAGAAGCATTTATCCACAGGTACCTGTATCTTCTGTTGTGCTGAATTCACAGTTGCCCATAAAGTTGGAATAAAATATTTTCTCTCCTCACGAAAGGATTGTGACTTGTGACTTGATAAAGTGCATACAGTATCTTCTCAAAACTTGATCAATGTCTTCCAAACGTATCACTGTGAAACTTAAACCACAGTTAACCTTTACAAGAGGAATAAAGAGAGGAATGTGTCTGAAAACAAAATTATTCCAAATGTATCTGCAACCATGTATTTATACACAAATCCTCCAGAGGTGAGTCGGGAATTTGTGAATTCAGCACAACATTGACTTTTCCTTCACTTTTCTCCACAATTAAAGCTTAACCATCAGTATTGTGCACTTGCTATACCTATTACTTTGAAAGTGCAGTGTATTGTTGCCTCTATTCATTGTAAAGTGTCCACTTTTAATGATACGATGTGTTAATGTTACACATGCAGCATGTAGCATGCAGTGGTAATGCTGTTCTCTGTGCCTCATAACAGCTCTACTCTATCTGTCCATCTACTTTACTAAACTCCTCACATATTCAAATCTACTAGTGTTCTTTCATTTAGTCATGAAGACAGACGCCTGTGAGCCCAACACATGTAGGTGTCTACTCTATATTTAGCAGCTGGTGTCTTTACATTATAATCCTGACATGTAATCCATCTGTTCCCCCTCTTTCCATGACTTTGACCTGAACTGAAGCCTATTATAAGACAAACCTAAAGATGATGAACAGCTGTTATTCTCATTATCAGACCAGGGGTCAGTCTAATACAGACGCTCAAGGTTAGACTGGATATCTGTACTGTTCATTTACACCCGTCAGACCTGATATGATTATCCCTTTTTGTCATTCAAACATCTTTAAATGACAAAGCTTTAGTTTTCCAAAGGTTTCTGTGTGTGTGTGTGTGTGTGTGAGTGAGCGCGTGTACACACATACGCAGCTACTGTACACTGGCATTACGGCTGTAATAACATAATCCCAGAGATTTGGCCCGACAGCAAGACAGTATGCTGCCGATTTCAACTGACAGTTGGGAATTATCGTCACCACACATTTTACAGACGGCTAGACGTGTGTTACTACTGCTGCTACTGCTGAGTCTCAACATGCGGCCTGTGGACCCTACGAGGGACACTGGCAGACACAGTTCACTGAAGACTAACGTTTAGAACACTTAAGAAGTAAGGGCCAAAAGGCATTTACAGTAAAACTCAATAATAATCATAATAATCATCATAATAATAGTAATAAACTTTATTTTTAGTGCACTTCTACAAGAGAACGTAGCTCAAAGTGCTTCACGATAATTAAAAAAAAAAAATCAAAACAGAAAGAATAGTAGAAATTGAAGTGAAGTGATAATAAGCAAAGTCAAATAAAACCTGTAGCTGTTTACAGAGCGTCTCTACAGGGTTCCCCACAGCTGAGAAGCACTTCAAAATATTTCTCTACAGTGGTATGTGTTTAAAGGCAGTAGTGGATCTGAGAGCTTGTGAAGGATTATAAAAAAGACAGACAGTCAGGTCCCAAACCACTGACAGCTTAAAAAACAAGCAAGAGAACCTTTAAATGTATTGTAGAAGATATCAGGAGCCGGTGGAGTGAAGGGTCAACTTTCAACTGGCTGCTGAAAATGAAAACCTGGTCTGACCTGCAGGTGTTGAAGCCCAGACCCAACGCTGCCTGTCTCACAAGTATAAATTCTCGTCCAAGCCCAACCTGGCCAAAAAAAAAGAGGAAGAAGAAAAGGCAGTCCTCTTTGTCGTAACTGCAGTGAACGACAAATCTGTGTTTTGACAGCGAGATGTTTTGACCTGATGAAGGTTAGCCGTTGTTGTTGGCCACGGCCTGTAGCTCAGCTACTTAGCTTTAACTATGCTTGCACCAATTAGCAGTTAAACAAAATAAGATATTGATAACATGAATGTATATCTTTGCACTGGTCCTGTTGGTCAGCTAACCCCGCCCCCAGCCCCTGGCGTAATTGGTTGTCGGCTCTAGACCAGCAAGGAGTTGGTGCTTGTCTGGAACCGGTTTTGAGAACCAGGAGCTGGAGCTTAGGCGGTCGAAAAGCAGAGACCTGGTGCTAAGTCAGGCTCTGGCTCTGAACTAGCACTGGAAGCAGCTCACAGACATAATAAGCCATGGTTATTCAGGTTGGAGCTGTTGGTTTTATAAACTGCTGCGTAGCTGCGACAGTGCGTCACATTTGCAAGGTCATCTCACCACAGCTGTCAAATTTGATGTAGTGGAGCAAATAGTCTACGTCTGAAATTTGAAGTGTAAAGTGCTTAGTAGAGTGAGATCAAGATGGTTTGTTTTCTCCTCTTTGGCCTTAATTGAAACCATCTGACACGACACTGTAATGCATCACAGAAGGTCTGTGACCTCCTGATGTTCTCACATTTAGATTTTTTGTCTTGCAGCTTCCTTTGTTCATTCTCAAGGTGTGTCAGCAGCTCACATTGTGGAAAGGAGCTCAGCTTTTAGCTCAAGGACACATTGTCGGGAAGATTCCTCACCGGAGCACCAGACATGATCTCAATAATGATACCTGCTCTCATATCAGTGGGATCTGATCAGCAAATACAGAAACGTTTATAGACACACACTGGGCGACCTCAGCGGAAGTCAGAGATTTCCTTTCAGGAATAATAATATCTTTACCTTTCATGTTTCCAGTCTTACTTAAAAACATGCGAAACAGTGCTAAACCGGTTATTTGATCCATTCAAGTTAAAATGACTACACACCTGCTGAAACTAACTAAAAAAAATACTGCAGATGATACAGAAGCAAAGCTACAGAAGGAGAGAGCAGCGATTCTGCCTCCTCATCTGCTTCTACAGAGACAAGGAGGTGAAGCAGCAGCTCTGAGGACAACAAGCCAACATACAAAGGCCAGATTTCCATCCATCTGCTGGAGATGATGAAGAAACACTTTTCATCTCCAAAGGTTATAAAGATGAATTGGGAACAAAGACTTGTGCAAACTGTCTTATTCTTTCTGGAACTTTTATCCCAGCATGTTAAACATTTTCCCTAACTCTTCCTGATGTTTCTTTGACTTTTCCTCTCAGCACTGGTGTGTGAGCAGTTTGGCTCACAGGCATTTTCTCACCACTGTATACACAACTTCAGTTGTAATGACTTTTAAAAAGACTCCAGGTGTTCTTGTTGATTTTGATGGCGTCAAGTAATTTACAGGCTCACAAGGAGCTGTTCAATTCAGAAGTGTCTTAGCTGATCTGGGGAGTGACTGGAAAAACACAACTCAAGGTAAAAGTGTTGAAAAGCCACGGATGTAAACACGGTTAAAGGAGAAAGGCGTGTGTCTGACGTGTCTGGTTGTTGTAAGGTAGGGGTGACCAGGGATGGCATCACATGGGTCAGTGGTAACACTCCAGACCAGCTGATTTTCCCCTTTACCTGCTCTTTTCAGTCCTGACTCAACATGTGACGTGATTGAAGTCTTGACAGCTCACTGCTCAGTCTGCTGATACTTTCCATGCTAGACATCAATGCTAAAGTTAAGCTAGTTCATGACTACAACAACACATTGGTGTGTTTCATAGCAGGCACATGGAACTAGTCTGAATTTCATTTTGAACACACTGATTTGAAAGATAAGATAATGTCATGAGGGCCTTATTTAGCCAGTTTTCCCTCATATGGTCTCATCTGAACTGTCATGTTAACAAAGTGTTTGACAGCAGCCATGTGAGGAACTGGGTCAGGGTTAGTGTTACGCGTTACCAAACCCCTGAAACTGAAGGTCAGATTCGCTCAAATTAGCCCGGGTGACTAATTTAGGATTAAAATGAACCCACTGTCGTCTAAATGATCTTGTGGGTTTAGACGATTTCATTGGTTTGTAGAAGAAGCCAAGAGGAGTGATCGCTGTTCATTACTTGTGGTAATTTATTAGGCTGCAGAACGTCTTTTTCTGTGGCTCTGAGGCCTCCGGGTTGACTGATGTTAAAACTAACTGCGGCCCTGACAGACCCACAAGGAACAACCAAAAGCACACAAAAACTTTCCACACACTGTAGACTGATATTTTGTTCAGCCTGTGGTCAAAGGTCAGCGTGCTTCTCCCCAGTTGGACGTGTGAAGTCTTACGGTGGTGTAACAGCTGTGGTGTGGCTGGCATATGGACGTCCCCGCCTGCCTACATGAAACACCAGCAGCCTGCTGCCAGATTATACATACAGATCTACTTTAATACAAAGAAATCTCATATTATTCTGCCCATTACGTAAAAGGATGAGATTATCGATACACAGATTAATGAGTGCCCAATGGTGTTCCAGCATAATGGCCCGCCCTGTCCCATCCCTCCACCCTCTGCCCTGCACCCGCCCATCTGCATGCAACACTTCAATCATCCAGATAAAAATAGAAAACCGCACAATGACTTGCAGTTTAGTTGTTAGATTTTAGTCTTTATTGTACTATTTTTTTCTCGACAATTGCTAGCGGACATGTGAAAACTTGGACCAACAAAACATCATCATTATTATTATTATTTTTTAATTACAGCATATTGTCAGACTGCGGTAACAGTGAGAAGATGTGTTTTTAAAAAATAAAACAAGAAAGAAAAAAATTAATCCAAACCAAACAGGAAGAAGAAAAAAACATTTTGACTTTAATATTCGATGGTGGTTTTTCTTTTTTTTTTTAATTCATGTACACAATATAACAGTCTAAAAACATTAAACACACAGAGCTGAAGACATTGCAGTGTTGGTTGGGAAGTGGCAGTCCTCAGGGCAGTTTATATACTGTAGCAACATGGTCCTGCTGTACTGTCAAATATCTACTGGGAAGGATGGAGGGGGGAGGTGGGGGGGTGGGCAGTTGAGGGGGGAGACTACAAACCAAAATGGCCGTCAATATAAAACTAACAGTCCTTTTTTTCCTTTTTTGTTCTTTAAATGCACCAATCAGGAGTCGGCAGAGACAGAGAGCAGAGTTAAAGTAGTTCAACGAGGAGTAAAATAGGGCGGTAGGGGAGGGGTGGGGGGGTGGTGGTGGGAGGGGGTGGAATGTCTCAGTTTTCCTTTTTTTTTTTTAACATTTCTGCGTTTTTCTTTTCTCTCGTAGACAATATAAAATCTCACAGACAAGCAAAGAAAAGATAAAAACACTGGATGTACATGTTTGTACGTGTGAATGTGTTGGACAGAGGGGACGGAGAGATGGATGAGTGATGGATGGATGGATGAACGACTGGATGGATGGATGGGGACGAAAAGAAGGGCTTGAATTATTGCTTTCTGAGTATTTATTATTTTTCACTTCTCATCTACATGAATTGCATCTCTCTTGTTCTCTCAACTCCTCTCTCTCTTTCTCACCATGGTGATCTGTTAAACACGTGATTACTCCGCTTACTCGGGAGGAAGGAGGAGGGATGAAGGGAGAGAGGAGGAGGGGTAGGAAGGAGGAGGAGTCGAGGGAGGCGGGGTAGGGAGTGGGGGTGGGGTGGGGGCGGGGCTCAGAGCTCCTTGCTCAGCGAATCCCGGGCAGTTCTAATCCTCTTTGTGTGGCCTCACACGTTTCCCGCCTTTTTGTCTGGTAAATGATAACAGAAGAGATTGAAAAAATGTATTAAAAAATAGGTATTGGAAAAAGGATAATAATAATAATAATAACCATAATAAACAGTCATATAAAAGGGTTATATGTGTGTTTAGTGGTTTAGTACAGATGTTGGTCTCTAAGGTTCAGTTAGTTTAAGTTAATTTTTGTGTTAAGGATGTACACAAAGCAAACAAGAACAACAAGAACAGCAACAACAACACAACAGTTTCATGAGAGAATTATCACACAGTGTTTGTCACGTTATGGCGAAGCATCAACACATAGTAAACAACAGGGAGACGAACAGTCTGTCTGTCTCTCTGCCTGTCTGTCACCATCTACCTGCATCTGTGCCTTTCTTTTGCTTTATCTTGGTCCTTTGTGCTCAGAGCTCACACACACACTCTAAAAGTCAAAGAAATAACTCTTTTATAGAAATAACCCTTGTGTGTTGGTCCATCTACATCTTTCTGTTAGCTTCGCTCCAGAAAGAGAAGAAAAAACAGGGAGAGAGAGAGAGAGCGAGAGAGAGAGAGAGAGAGAGAGAGGGCTGTTTAATCTGGCTTGTTGAAGGGGCTCCGTGACACTTTGATTTTACCCACTAATCCTTTGATGGACTCAACTCTATTGATGTCCGCTAAACCAGCTTTTCTCTTCCACAGCAAGCAGAACTAACTATCTAAGATACAGCTAGTGACACTTAGTTACAGTCAGCAGTCAGCTGCCTGTGTGGTGCAGCAGCCGGAGGATTGAGGAGGGAGGCCAGAACAAGGATGTCAAGGATCTGCAGTGAAGCCTTTGGTGGTTTTAATCTTGTATTAGTGCATTAACTGTATGTTGTGTTGACTGATGACACAAACGGGTCCATGTGAGAACCCTACTGCCTGGGATAAAAAAAAAAAAAAGCCAACTCTGTCTCTGTGTGGAATAATGAACCCTTGCTGAAGAGCCATGTTTTTATGATCTGGTGGGGTGAAAGCTGAGCTTATCGTGCAAAATGCTCCTGAGATAATGGTCACGTTGGTGGCCCTGCAGACTGGGCCTATTCTGCACGGGCACGGAAGCCGACATGACGGAGGGGATGAATTGCTCGGCCCAATCGAACCTGAAAATCTGCTAGCTTAGCGTTAGCGACCACAGTGAAGTTTCTCAGTATCGGGTGGAAGACTGTCCTGTGTAGAGGACTATGAAATGTGTAAACAGTGGACGAATGAATCATTTCAATCCTAAATCAACGGTGCGATGCTCTCTGACATTTTGTAGGAGTAAGGCAGGGCTGCGTATGTAAGTGAGAGATGCAGCTAAGTTGGACAGACGAAGCCTATGCTGGCGTCACAGAAGTGTTTTCAGTCCTCAGCACTGAACAACAAGTGCACATGGATATAGTTTTAATAGCCTATATCCATACAAGCGTGTCCCAGACAAGCTGGGAAACACATCAGCGGTGTTTGGTGCTGCAGTGTTTACTATGCATGCAGCTGAAGCTGCGTTTGTTTGACAGGAGCAGCTTGTAAATAATACTGTGATGCCAACTTTCACTCCCTAATCATGACTGGAAACCTCAGATAGTTCTTATTGTCACATACTAATGATGAGACTAATCAGTGTCTCTCCTTTAAAAGAGTCAAATTGAGTTGTCCAGTGATGTGACCTCACACATCAAAGTTTCCATACCCCAACATTGTTCTGTCACCGTCGACCGAAGACTACACTTTCAGGGTTACTCTAGTGTCTCATTTAGTCAAGTATATTTGCTGGTGTGCCTGATGTGCTTGGACTGAATGTTATTTCCAATAAAAGCAGGTGCTGGTGCGTCTTCCTGACAACGCAGTAAGCTTGGCTCAGTTTCAGGCCTCAGAGTGCCAAACACTCAGTGCTAAACGGAGTTCATTTTTTGAAAAAGAGTTTGAGCTTCAAAGAGGCTTCTAGTAAATTGCGCGGCAGCAGCAGGAGCCTCGACGCTCTCCACAAGCATCTGCTGCACTGTGCGAGATCAAAGCCAGGCGCTTGCTGGACACCGAGCCTCACGTAGCACTTGAATGGAGCAGAGGAGGAGGCTGGGACTGAAATAAATAATGGAGGAGAGAACAGAGCAGCCTTCTGGTTCACAGGCACTTCATGTCCAGTGTCCAGCAGCTGCAGGCAGCTCCCAGGTGGAGATGTGTAAAACACCGCTGAAGAGAAGTGAAGCAGCGGTGGAAAGGAGCGAGTGGCTACACCCAGCAGATGGCCTCGTGTAAAAATGCCTCACTGAAAATGTCAGGAAAAGTGAAAATCTCCATCGTCACATTCCCTCATGTCACGCCCGTGTTGAAATTTGACCAAAATTGCATCAAATGAAAAGCTAAAAAGGGATTATGGTGCAGCTCACTCAATGACAGGAAGGAACATGTAGCAACTCACGTGCTATTTCTATTTTCATACAAGTTCATGAACAGTCAGCGTCCAACCGTAGCTGCCCTGGGAATCCGCGCTCACCACCTGAGTCCTCAATGTTAAATAGTTTGTGCTTTAGCTGATCACGAACTTGTCGCTAGAATGAAAAGGATCTCTCTTGCTCTCTCTCCTATCAGATACTCACAGGCTATTTACAGGTGAAGAGACATTTAACTAACAGCCATACTACACTTGAGTTAAAGGGATTTATGAATAACTGCATTACCTCTCATGCAATCAGCCAGGGACGTTACCGTGCCTGGGTATGTGTGCTTTTGCATATACAGTGGCTTTGCAGTGTGTGAAACGTTAACGTGTGCTTGCATGCGTATACGTGTGCTAAACTGTGCTAACAGGTGTGACTTTAAATTTGGCACATTTACGTGTGTATACATACAGTTGTGTTTACTTGTGCATAAATATGTGTGTGCGTGTGTGTTCTTAGTATCTAATGTTGGTGTCATAACATCCATTTAAACCGTTGTCGATACACAGCTCCCTCTCTAATTGGTCAGTTGCTGCTGACATCACGTTCTGAACGATGGCCACTGCTGCCTCGCGCAGATCCTGCTTCCTCATCTCCTCCTCCTCCTCCTCCCCCTTCCTCTCTCCCTGCTCATATGACACTGCCCCATCATGACAACCTCCATTTTGTGGAGAGTCTGCCTCCTCCTCTCCTTCTCCCTCCTCCCTGCTAATGGTTAATGCTAGCTCAGGTTGTTGACAGCTGGTATTAGTTTGTTTACTGCTAATGTTTGTTAGTGCTGGTGCTTGAAGCTCTTGTCTGTTGTTAGTATCTCCTTCTTTGCTGCTGCTGCTGTTGTGTGGCTCATCAACGTCCTGGTCGGCGTGCTCTAACTCACCGCTGTTCACAGCTGCTGTGGCGTTGATGATCTTGGCGTTGGCCTCGTCTTTTACTCCGCCGGTCTCCTTGCTCTTCTTCACGGGGCTGCTCCCCGTCGTCTTCTCCTCCTCCTGGTGATTGTGTGTGGCGTTCTCCTCTGCCACGCCGTTGGAGCAGCCGTTCTCCCCATTGGTCACTGGAGCCTCAGCCGGCGTTTTCTCCACCTCCTTGACCGCTTCCCCTTCGCTCTCCTCTGCCGGCGTTTTCTCAGATGCCGCTGCATCCTCGTCATTGGTCCCCTTGGTTGCTGCGGCGGCTTCATTGTCGACGCCTCCCTCCTCCACTGCTTCTGCTGCCTCTGCAGCCTCTGCAGCCTCCTCCTCCTCCTTGGTGCCCTCGCCCAGGTCCACACTGGTGGATTTGCCCTTCCGCAGGATGAAATTCTTCAGGGAAACTGCACGGCCAAAATGTGAGCGCTTAGCCTTGGCTGACTTGCCGTCTTTGCCCTCCTCTGCTGCTCCTTCCTCACCTGGACAGATCAAGAGTTCATGGTTAAAGCTCCTGTGTCAATAATCAGATTTTCACAGACTTCTTCTGAGCTGTACTTAAACTGTACTTAATACTGGCTTGATTCATTCTTGACAACTTTACTTACTTTGGTTGTTAAGGTGTCTTGTGCAGTGCTTTTACTAACTTCACTCAATCAACAACTGACTTTTAAGACTGCGGCTAGTTGAAGGAAACCTTAAGGAGAGGACTGAGGCTGAAAAATCAAGCTAACACAGAAGTACCAAAAACTGCAGTTCCTCTCATGACCACTACAGCTCGACTCCAGTCAGTAAGTCAGTCCCAATAAAGTCCCATGTTAAAATCCATCTTTATTTACTAAGGTTGTTTCATGCAACTGATTTTATTTTAATGAGACCTTCCTATATCTATAGATATACTATATCTGCTTTGGAGCAGAATCAGCTGTTTTCTCCTGACATTCTTTCAAAAAGGAGAAATTTAAAATGAGTGTAATAAAATCTGTTTCAGACAGCGGAGGTATCCTCCACTGAAAGCCAGTGACAGTGAGCCTCAGATACACTCTGTTTTGCCCAGGGTTCTGTGTTTCTGTACCGTTTCCTCCATGCAGCCAGGAGCAGAAAGTAACCTAAATTTAGTCTTTACTGTTGACTGAAGCTACAGTGTGATTTGAATTTCACATCAGACGTTGAATATTTCATTTGGGAGAATGTTCAATTACATTACCTCCTCCAGAGTTAGCAAGCCACTGACTTCTGTCTGCGCTCCCTGTACAGGGAGTGAACACCTCTGTCGTCAGCCTCTGAGCCTCACTGTTGCAGTGGGCTTGAACAACAAGCTGCCTTTGTTGCACAAATAGATTTTTGGAAGAGCTAAACACCACAATCACAGGATACAAGGTCTTTAGATATAAAAACTGGAATTGGTGGATATTCATGAACATCACAGAACAACAGAACAGGATCCGAATACGAGGAACACACAGGAATACCTGAAAAAGATGTTGAATATTGTCTCATCTCACCTGAGGTGGCAGCTGCAGCGGCGTCCTCCTCCCCACTGGGGGCACACTCTGTGTTGGCCCGTTTGGACTTGGGGATGACGCGTTTCTTGAAAGAGGTCCAGATTTCGTTGGCGTGTTGTGTCACCGTCCCACCTCCTGCTGTCACTGCCTTCTCCTCCTCACCTCCCTCCACCTTCTCCTTCTCCTCACCTCCCTCTGCCTTCTCCTTCTCTTCGCCTCCCTCTGCTTTGGCCTCCTCTCCCACCTCCTCTCCTACTGCTGCCACCTCCTCTGGCTTGGCGTTCTCAGCAGAGTCCTTGTCGGAGCTCTTGGCCTTGCCGCTGATGCCAACCATGGACGGGTCCCTCTTCAGGCCTTGGAAGGTCCAGGAGCGTTTCAGTTTCCACCTCTTCTGCCCTGACTCCTTGGAGTCCAGTGTGGAGGAGTCTCCACCACCTCCTTCTCCATCCGCTCCCTCCTCCTTCCCATCCTCTCCACCTCCCCCGCTCTTCTTGTGCGCCTTCTGCGCCATGAGCTTCTTGAAGGAGTGCCAACGCTTCATGTGCTTGGTGGCTGCTGAGGAGGATGAGGCTTTCTGCTCTCCCTCTGTGCCTCCCTCCGCTCCTCCTGCTGCTCCTCCCTCCTCTATGGTGGAGTCTGCAGTGGTGTTAAGTGCTTCAGGATCTTCCAGCCTGTCCAGGGATCTGGACCGAACTTTTATTTGTTTCTGGGGTTCTGCGGTCGAGCCGTCCTTCTTCTCGGTGCTGCGATGGGAGAAGATCCTTGCCACAGGTTTCCTGATCAAATCTCGAACCGTGGATTTAGTCTCCGCTGCTTTGCCCTTCTCTGCTTTCTTCTCCTCTTCCTTTTCCCCATTTTCTGGAGCTTTCTCTATTGCTGTCTCTCCTTCTGCACCTTCCTCTGCTCCTCCTTCAGCTGCTGCGGCCTCCTCTCCTTTCTCTGCTTCCTTCTCCCCTCCCTCAGCAGCGTTCTCCTCTCCTCCCGCTGCACCTGTGCTCTGGTCTTTCTTCTTCCGTCCGCCCATTACCTTCCCCAGGCCGCTCTTGTTGAGGAAGGAGTCCAGGAATGAGGTCTTGGGCTCAGAAGAAGTTGCATTTTCTGAACTCTGAGGAGCTGCTGCCTCCCCGCTTGCTGCTTCTTCTCCCTCTTCGGTTCCTGCTGCCGCCGCTGTGTCGTTATTCACAGTCTCTTTGTTATCGACCACCTCGCTGTTGACAGCAGTGCCATCTTTATCGACAACCTCACTGTTGACAGTCTCTGAATTTGCATTGGCATTTTTAGCTGGTTGCTCCACCTCTGTTGGCTTGGTCTCTGGGGTTTTCCCATCTTCCTGGACTACTGGTGCAGCGCTGGCCTCCGTCGCCGCCATTTCACAAAGGGAAAACAAACAATAACAACAAAAAAGTGTCTCTTCTTTCCTTCCCTTCTTCCTTCCTTCCTTCCTTCCTTCCTTCCTAGACCCTCTGCCCTCCTCTTCCTCTCTCTCTCTGGTGTTTCGTTCCTCCCGCTGTGGTTTGCACTCTCAGGTCATGGAGAGCAGGGTAGAGAACAGTGGCAAGGAGAAAAGATACTCAGCATCCTACTAGTCCTCCAAACCCCTGCAGAGAAAAGAGACAGGGAAGAAAGGTGGCAGGGGCGAGGAGAGAGGGATGAGAAAATGTGCAGAGGGAAAGAGAGAGAGAGAAGGAGAGGCACAGATGGTTGATAGTCTGAATCAACACCATAGACACTCAATTAGTCTGGTCTAGACTGTGCATTGAATAGGGAATGAAGAGTAACATAACAGAGAATCTCAGTGGGAAATGCACTGCAATTATGATGTTTCCTAATCAGTCACACTTCCAAAATTCACCCCCTGTGTGATTTGATGTGGGCCACACACAGACACACCACACCTCCCTTTTCTTTTTAATTGAAATGGCAGAATCTGGAGGTTTTGGAAATGCAGAACTTGCAGCAGACGGCAGCAATGAGACCGCCTTGGATCCTATAAGCTGTTTATTCTGTCAGGAGCTGGCTGCTTCACTTTCATCAGCTGCTGTCTCAAAAGCAGATTCCTGTCTACAGCGCTGAGCTGACAGTTGTCCAGACATTAAAATCGGTTTCTGTTTGACAGTCTTATTCAGGTCAGACGTTTTCTTTTTAAGCAACATGGTGACACATGTTGAATGTCATAGATATATACAAGAAATCCTAATGCCATATATTAAAATGTCATATTTCTGTGAATGGTTTGTGTGTGAAACTGGGGAAGTAGATAAATTGCTGTGGAGGTGCATGAAGTGACTGACATCTCTCACATATTTTAATACAATAAAGCTGTCCTGATTTATATGATTTTATATTTCTGTTGTCAGACTGACTGTGACTGTGTGTCGTGACCAGCAGCCTGGCTGTTACCACCATTTCACAAGTGATTCTGCTCCACTGGTAGAAAAAAGCTCAGTTTTTGTCCAAATATCTCTATAGGCCAGTCAAAAGGTGCTTTTTTAGTCTTTTTTAGTTAAAATCTTTAAATCTAATGGCAAAAAACTCTCCCAATTCAACCAGTGCTTAATGAGGAAACTTCATGAACATGCGTTGTGGCATTTAGGTGAACGTTTGTGTTTGTAGCACAGGCTTCACTGTTGCACTCCAGCATCTTGGTGTTATCCTTGGTGAAGGTCAAGTTCTAAAAACAGAGATTCTTGCATTTTCCCATGAGACTTTGTAATGTTGAAGTGTCCAAACCCACACTGAGAAAACTCGAATGACATTACTAGTGTTGTTTTTCACAATTGACAAAGATCCCTGAGAGCTCTATTAAACACTGGATTTCATTTACTGAAAGGTAGCCTCCTATTTTACTCCTTTTCCACCATTTCTAACTTCCCTCTAGTTGGCTTTAGCTGCAGACCTTCTGGTTTGCTGTTCTGTAGTGGCAAGAGAGTCACTGTGAAGCCACACCATCATATGCTTAGGCTTACTTGCATCTGCATCCATCTCCACCCAGCACAACAACAGCAATGTCAGACAACATCATCTCATCTCATCATCATCACAACAAGTGTTTTCCTTTGATCTTTTGACGAGGTAGACCTACACAGTTCTGCTTCTGGTTTAGAAAGTTGTGTTTGTAAAGTTAAAGAGGCCTTGTTAATTACAACAATCCTATCTGAGACATTATAGTTCTTGGTCCTGGATCAAAGCCGCTGAGAACTGGTTCTTTAGCTGCTGAAATGCCGTTGTACTGTGAAGCATGTTGGTGAGTTTATACATTTTCTTCATTCATCTGCTAAATGCTTCTGTTGCATCTCCACACTCACGCAGGAGCAAACAATGCGTGTGACTGGGACTATTTTCAGCAGCGGATTCTCATTTGGTGCATCAATGAATTTTTTGGCAGCAGGACGGTGTGTGTGGGACTGAGTCAAAATAAACTCCAGTGTGTGATCATAGTAATGAGGAAACACGCCAACCTGTGCAACAGTGTGACTCATTGAACAGTGGAGCTAACAGCTCAGAGGAATCAGATACATCAGACTTTGATACACACACAGTGCACGTTGGTGGGAACAGCTTGTCGGCGATGGGTCCGCACATGGACTTTGTTGTCCTTTAAACATTGCTTGGTTGTAACACCTGTAGAGAATTTAATGAATGAATTAGCAGATCAATGAATCACACACCGTGAGTCACACACTAATGTGGAGTAGCCGACTTTCAACTGTGGGAAAGTGTGGAGCCCGGACGTTTAGTGAACACAGCCACACACTCTCAGAGGAGAAGGTGAGAGAGTGAGTCAGACTGAAGGAGGCAGAGAGATGCAGACAGAGAGGCACTCAGGTGGAGAGACAACCACACAGGGGAGATGGAGGGCGAGCGAGGGAGAGAGCACATTCACTTAGACAGAGGGAGCAAGGTGTAAACACATACATCACATGCTCCAGATAATCTCACTGTGATGTTGCCACAACTGACTGACTGACTGACCAAGTGGATGACTTCCTGGTTGACTGGCTGCCATATTGGCACACTGGATATACTGGCTGCTGCGCTGCCTAGGAGACGGGATGGTTGACTGACTTACTGACTGACTGGATGACTTACTCCTTTTATCTCTTGACAGCTGACAAGTTAGCTTTCTGACTGATGCTGGTTGTCACACTGAGAGACTGACTGGTTAGTACACTCAGTGACAGAGACAACAGCCTTATGTGGGGAAAAAAACAACAATAAACCCTTTTCTATGAGCCCGTTGAGTGGGCTCAGCCACACTGTGACAGCAGAGGGCTCCAGTAATAAGAAATGCCATGTAAATCAATATTAAATACATAAATAAATGTGTTAATAGGTGGTCTAGTGATTAGCACTGTCGCCGCTCAGCAAGAAGGTTCTGGATTTGATCTCCTGGCCTGGGGTCTTCCTGTGTTCATCTTCTCCCTGTCCCTTTGCTTGAAATGCCCATCCCTAGTGGGTTGTCTCTGGGCTCTCCAGCTCCACAGTTCAAAGACATGCACAGTAGGCACATTATATTCATGCATTTAATATTGATTTAGATGGTGTTCCACATTGTAAAAAGAGAAGCTAAGTAATAAACTGGTATGGCACAGCAAAGGCCAGTTCTATACTGAACAACAGGTAGTGTGACTGGAGGATAGAGCTGACACAGTACAACGCTGTATCATAGTTAAAAAACAATAAGCAGTGTATTCTGGTGTCTTCCATAGATCTCACTGGCACCCGTTAGTAGTTTAACAGGCTGCAACTGATTGCTATGTTGTACCACCGCAGCTGGATGCAATGTTTTATAAACAAGTTTTAACGTGTTTTACTGGTTCCTTGCTGTATCAATGCAACTGTCCTACAGGATAAACTGAGCTCCTGCTGCGTGGCCAGTGACCTACAGATCTAGTTAATGCTGTTGCTGACAGGTTTACTGAGTGGTGATGTTGCTGCCAGGCTGCTTCCCCCCACCTGACTTGTTTACTACTCTGAGCTTTAAATTGCTGGTAGCCTGTTAGCTCTGATGCACTCAGCTCATTTCCTCTGCGTTTTAGTAGCCTAAAGACGGATGTCCACCTAACACACACAAACAGCTACACACCCCTTTCTATCAGACAGTATTCAGTGTTATTTGACAGGTGCAGAAAATGCACATGAATTTATCTCCACAACACAAAAGCTTATGGCAAAACTGTACACGTCATATGGACGACGTCCTGAATAATTTCTCTTCCACAGTCCACACAGCTTCTTAAGTGGGTTATTTACCACAGATGCAACACACCGGACTCTTTGAGTTTGTGTTTGCAGTCACAGCAGATGAACAGCTTTCGTTGGTGCAGTGACACCACTTGGAAAGTCACATTAGCAGCTGGGTTTGAACAGAGATTACAAAGCTGTGGATCTAATATTCTGCTTGTTAATAATTCAGCCACTGATGTTCAACATCAGCATGCTTCACACAGGATGGGAGAACCTGCTCTCTGGTGCTCTTCTCGTTTATTTTGTTCCAACATCCTCCATTCTCTTTTTTTATGTCTCTGAAATCATTTGAAATCCTGCATATAGATGTAGCCAATATGTCCCAGCATCATCTGAGAGCCCCTCCTCTGATACCTGTCCAATCTTCCCATGCGAACCAAATACTAGTCAAATAATTATAAGCTACCACTATGAAGTGAGGAGCTCCCAGAAACAAAGATATACACTGATCAGCCATTACATCACATCCACCTGCCTAATATAGTGTGGGTCCCTTTTGCTGCCAAATACACAACAAACTGTGCTGCACTGTGTGTATCTGACACCTTTCTATCAGGAGCAGCATGAACTTCTTCAGCAGTCTGAGCAACAGTAGCTGGTCTGTTGGATGGGACCACACGGGCCAGCCTTCCCTCCCCACGTGTATCAATGAGCCTGTGGCCGGTTCACCACTGTTCCTTCCTTGGACCACTTTTGATAGACCCTGACCACTGCAGACCAGGAACAGCCCACAAGAGCTGCAGCTTTTCAGATGCTCTGACCCAGTCGTCCTGGTCAAACTGGATCAAATCCTGACACTGTCCATTTTTCCTGCTTCTAACACATCAACTCTGAGGACAACATGTTCACCTGCTGCCTAATATATCCCACCCACTGACAGGTGCCATGATGAAGTGTTATTTAAGCAACATTACCATCGAGGGTAACATTGCGATAATACAACTATTACCAACAAAATATAACGTATAATCAAAATATATCAGGTTGATGGACAATTTGCTCTCAAATTTGAAAGCTTTTGCGAGTGTGCTTCCCGTTTCCATGGAAATACATGGGGTCTGACTAATAAGCGAAACACAATCAGTCATGTCAGTAGAACCTAGTTTACCACTACAGCACATGATCCGCCCCTTAGCAATGACCTAGCAACAGAAAGGAGTCCCTAGTCCCAGATGAGTTAACTCTGAGCTGATGTTAATGTTTTATCGCGGTCTCGGACTTTCCCGAACTAAATCAATAGAATAGAATAGAAAATACTTTATTGATCCCCAAAGCGAAATTCATTTCAATACAATACATCAATACAAAAATACTTTTATCGGCCAACTTACAACAAAGATGCTGAATGTTTTCCTCTCACAGATGTAGCTTAGAGCCACAAACTCTGAATGTATTTGAAGTTATAGTGCTGTGTCACTGATACAGCTGATGGAGAAAGTCAAACATTTCCATCACTCCAGATTATTTAAAAGCCCACAAGTCGCAAAAAAAGAGAGACAGAAAAAGATAGAGGTAATCACTTCTGTTTTATCTGACGAAATATTCAGCTCCAGGTCATATTTTTAAAAACATTTTCACCGCGGTCACGACTAGCGTCTCTGTGACCTCCTACACACACGGAAGGGAAAACCCTGTAGGCTAAAACGGGGCAGTTTACAGCATATTAACCAAACAGTGTTGATTTAATTGTTCTATAAATGTGACTTTGGCAGCTGACAGGAACACCCTGCAGGAGGTCAGTGCAGTTTGTGATTTATTTTCACAGTAATCAATAAGTGTTTCTAAAAAATAAAAATCCATGTTGTTGCCATGGAGATGGATACAACAACATGATATGGCGGAGTAATATTTTTAGTGGTGAGTAAGGCGTGCTGTCAGGCTGATTTGAGCACGTTCTAAATTTCTTGTCGACCAATCAGATTGCTTGGTCGGAACTACTTGTTGTATAATCAGAGTTATTCACTTCACCTGTCAGTGCTCATCATGTTATGCCTGATCGGTGCTCAGAAACACGCAGTCGCTCTATCCTAGCTAATTACAAGAGGAAAGGGAGCAGGCAAAAAAGTTGCTGAGGGTGACCTGGCGGCAGGGAGAGCAGCCTGGGGGAGGAGCTCTGTTTCAGGTCTGCTTTACCTCCCGTGCCCGGCTGGACGCCCCACATGTATTTGCAGTGTGGTTGTTTGTCACAGCAGTCAACCTTCAACTAGACTGAACTTCAAGATCACCAAATGGGGAGCTGTGTGTGCACTCTGCTCAGCGTGGAGACAAACCACCATGGTGGAAATTATGGTCTGGATAGTGCAGTGGTGCCTTTGCTGCTTTGTGTTCATCTAGAGTGGATGTTTGGATGTTTGAGAAATATAGGCTGAGAAAATGTAGCTCAGGTAATAGAGGTGTAACTGTTGTTCTCTCCCTTTGACTCAGTGATTCACAGTCATTAATGCAACACTTCAGGATTAATCAGCTGCTCACAGAACAACACCACAACACAGCAGCCTTAAGCACGTGTAATAATGTCAATAACTGTGCGCGTGGAGCTCGTGTTGCCACACGAGACAGAGCTCCACCGTGTCCGCCTTTACTTCAGTTTCTCTTTATTTTGGGAAGATTTTTTGTCGTGGCGGGTGATTACGCTGCTGCAGCAGCAGAGGAGCACTGGAGTGCTGGATGGTGGATGTGAGGCTGAAGCCCTGAGGTATTGGAACAGCATCAGACAGAGCAGAACGACAAAATGGTGGGAGGGGTGTGAGGAGGAGGAAGAAGAAGAAGAAGAGGAGGAGGAAGGTGTTGAGGATGGACAGAGGAGGAGTGGTGCAGACATGAGCTGATTGTGAATCATCTCTCTCTCTCTCTCTCTCTCTCTCTGCCTCGCTCTCCAGCTCTGATTGTCTGTGTCACTGTCTGGTTTTTCCTCTCGTCTGTCTCCTTCATTTTCTTCTCTCTTCCTCTTCTCTTCTTTCTCTTTATGGCTGTCCTGCTTTCCCCCATCGTCTTTTTTCTGTTTGTGACTGTTCCTCTGTTTGTCTGACTCTGTCTCATTTCACCTCCGTTGTCTGGCTCTGCTTACACCTGTCTGTCTGCCTCTTTCATCTGTCTTTATTCTTCTGTCTCTTTCTTCTTGCTGCTTCTTTCAGTTATCGTTCGTGCCCCCCCCCCTGTCTCTCCCTTTCATTTTGATTCTTTCATTCACCTTCCTCCCATCTGTCGCATTCATTTTTTTTCCATTTTCTGTCCCTCTGTTGCTCCTCTTTTTTCTGTTTGCTTTTTCTTTTTTCCTTTCTGTTTCTTCCTACCCCTCTGACTCGTCTGTCTGTCTTCAGTCCAAACCTCGTCTCTTTCAGTCATTAGAACAGAGCACAGACTGAGCAGTCGTTGGCTTTGCTGCAGTTTAAAGTCACATTTCAAACGGAAGAACAAACAAAGTCACACTGTGTCTCTAATGTAAAACAGGTTAGCAGATGCCAGAAAGTCTTAACCAGATTTAAACTACTGAAGGAGCTTCTCTTATGAAACGTAACTCCTTACTTACAGGCAAAAGTGATGCATTTTAAAACAAATACATATAAGAAGAGAAGAATTTGAGAAAGCATCTGGTCAGTCCTGGTTTTTTCCACAACAAACAAAGGAACGGTAACTGTCCAGTCATTAAGCACCATGGTCAGTACATCTACAACATGAGAGAAGAGATGTATTTGTGTGTTACATTACCACCACTCTGCAGGTAATGTGGCTAACCATGCACAGTGTACAGTTTCTGTAGCTAGGGTGGCCATCTGAAGGAGTCAGGGTGTGGTTAAGGTGAAGTAAAGACAACAAGTCTCTCCCTCCCACCCTGACTGTGCTCCGACAAATTTGTGTTCCTTCCAACACAGGCACAAACAGTTCAAACAGGCGACATGTGCTGTAAATGTACAAGTCAGAGGAATTCACATTACAGCAGCTTCCAGCTTACTGCTGCTGTCCTTTATTTTCCTTTAGTCACTGCAGGTTTAGACGAATAGTGAAAAACTGTGGCTGGATCTTTGGCGTAATGATCAGCTTAATGGGCTACAGGCCAGAGCTGCATCTCAGCCTCAAGGAAAACAAACTCATCTCTGTGCTATGCATGAAGTAATTCACTGCACTGACCAGGTAATGATATCTTGACAGATTTACTCTGTTCATTTTAGAAAGGGAGAAAGTCTTGAAGGCAAACGTCTTCTGCAGCAGAAAACTTGGTCATTATGTGAGAGGCTTTGGGGCCTCTTGGGTGCATTTCTAGCTGCATGTGTTTTCACTCTGTGATGACAATCTAATCCCCTCGGATGCCTGTTAATGCAGCTGTAATGGGGGTCAATGGGGAAGTAGCAGAGTGGCCAATCACTGTTTCCCACTTCACACTGAGATAATAGCCCTCCTCTTCACACCTTCCCTGCTATCACCATGGAGTCCCATTCCTCAGCCGCTGCATTCACACACAAACGCGCAGATCACATTCAATCATTTTAACCCTTTGTGGTGCAGATGTGCACCGGTTTGAATATAGAAAGAGGGAATGGTGTCACCCTGTGAAGGTGATGGTGATACAGTACAGGCTGTGTGAAGGGTTCGAAGCTAGACTGTGTTTCTTTTTTAAAATCTCTTCAGGATCAGAGGATGCTACATTACAGAGTTTCTGCTGGATAATTTCTCCTATTGATGCTCTTATGCCATTCACTCTGGTTAGTGAATCCAATCCTTCTTTCCTCAACTTAAGACAGTCTACATTAGAAGTACTGACTTAGAGCCTTCATTTTGCTGCGCTGCCTCTTCTCCTGGAGACCTCTGCCAAGGAATGTCACATGATACTTCATGAAAGTGATGCGTATCGGGGACCATGTGAATGAGGCAAAACAAGAATGTGAATACTTGGCACATGAAATTTGGATTCTGAAAGGTTTACATAGATCTTTGTTTGCTCAGCAAATCCAGCCAGCCTGTATTTCTGATGGTCTTTTTTTTTTTTTATTAAACCTGAGGCTGGACTGTTGAATAAGTGCAGCAAAATACAGTGTACCATGCTGTGGATGATTTACTGCTGTTCCAAAATTATTCCTAAGGTCTGAATTCGCAAAATCCACACATTTCTCAGATAAACAACTTAATAAGTAAACAAGTCAACTGTAGTAAACTGTCAGTCACCAGGATCGTCAGTGTGATTGCTGATTACCTTACAATGCTACCAATATGATTTATTCTGTTTCTTACAGTAACTGGATGATCTGAGGCTTTGAAACCTTTGTTTTTAAAAATGAGTTCACGTGCTGTAGCGATAATGACACAGAAAAAGCCTTAATGTCTAGAAATACCTGTGAAGGTGACATTTCAGGTGATGTATGGAGTCACGCTTTTGAAATATTGAGCCATGAACACCGAGCGTCTGCAGCATTTTGTAATAAAGAACATCAGTCATGTTAAATGAAAGCAGGCCTGGAGGAGAAACTGCTCCGGTCCAGTCAGAGCGTTCACACTTTAACATTTCAGTCACGAAGCCGATGGATTTACAGTGATAAAGAGCTGCCGTCTCGCTCCGGGATATGACATGCAGGCCACAGTTGCTGCTGCTGCTGTGGGAACTGAACCTGTGACCTCTCAGATGGAGGCTATTGCCTGTGTCTCGACTGAGACAAGAGTGAGGCACATTCATTTGTACAGTGTATAAACAGAGCAGCTCTTAATCAGGTGTTTCACAGCGATCCTGTGACCAGATGAGCAGCTACACCAGCGACACCTTCTTCTCTTTACTTAGCATGATGCACTAAATGGGGCAAAATCTGACTCTAATTGAGACACATTGGAGCAAGCTAAATGTGCTGTGCAGAAAATCGATGCCACAAAATCATTTTGAAACACAAAACGCCTTTAAATTCTATCACAACCTCAGTTAGTAATGTTTGGTCAAGTACAGCAGAGGCGTCCAAACAATTCCACAAAGGGCCGGTGTAGCAGCAGGTTTTTGCTCCAACCAAGCAGCAGCACACCAGACTTGACTCATTTAATCAGCTGATCTCAGTCTTCAGACAGCTGATTGGTCAAACTGTGTGCTCTTGATTGGTTGGGACAAAAACCTGTAGCCACATGGCCTTTGTGGAATAGTTTGGACATGCCTGCTGTACAGCATCAGCATGCATTTTGAACCCATGTAGTCCAGAGCTACTGCTCAGATCATCTCAAGGCCCCAGAGCTCCAGGCAAATGTGTCAGTTGGCAAATGTTAATGCAAGTTTGACTTTATTGTTGGAGAGATGTGGGGGTTTCTCCTCAAAAGAGCCGACATGGATTTCATTTGATGCCTTAGCAGGTTCTGAACGTTGCTTTAGGACATCAGCAGCATCACAGTGAGTTTGTGGAACTTTCTCCAATGGACAACCCATGAAGGTGTGAAATCAATCTCAAGCTCTCATTTCTCACTCCACTACCATGAATGTCTTCGAGCAGGGTCCGTCCAAATGTTTGCACTCTATTTGTGTGATTCATTGTGTCGATGCTACAAAGGCACACAAATGACAGACTCCTTGCAGAGAGATCTGGTGGGCTGCAGCTGGCAGGAGGAGACCACGTTGCGGGCTTTACGCCTCACCTTCGAGTGTGGATGGAGACACGGTGCTTTGTGCAACCCAGTAAGTCTGAGGCACGTTGCACCAGATCAGCAATCCTGTTACCTGAACATACTACACACTGAGGTAAAGTCAGCTTTGTGAGTGTTACAACCTGCATCTCCAGCGTCTCTGCACCGCAGCATCCTCCAATCTGCTCTCAACTTCTGAATAAAAACTGGCATGCATGTCTGCTTGTGTGTGTCTGTCTCACTTGGTTAATGCAACTACATCATAAAGTTATTGAGTGATAGACATTAGACTATTGTTACATTTTGGACTGCACATCTTTGTCTTTCAGTCATTTATAAGAAAAATGAATTTATTCTGATGGATTCTGATGTTTCAGATCGACTTCCCTGTATCTATACATATAAACACACAAATATAATCCAGTGCTCTCTGTTGCAACAGGATATATATACACAATACAACATATTTACTGCTTTACGGTTTCATAGATCTGTGTAGGAAGAAACTCTGTTGCTGTTGTTTGATTTCATTCAAATCTAATCAGCTCTCTCTGCTGATCTGCAGTCAGATTTCAATTTGTTTCAGCCACATTTAGCGCCGAGGAGAAAAACCAACGACCAACTTCAACTCAGTGTCACATCCACACACTTCAGTCATACGTCTTCTGTTTGGAATAAAATGAACCTGTCAATGCCGAATACATTCCTAAAGACATTGAAACTAAAGCGGCTTTTACTTTTATAGCTGCGCGACAACATCCCAGATCCCAGATCACCATAAAAATCCAATCAATTGTTCCCTGGCATGAGGCCAAAGTGTCTGCAAGATATCAGAGAGGGAGAAACCCTGAGCTCAGACGGACACACTGGCTGATCCTCCACCTGCTGCAGTTGTGGAGAACTTAACCTACATGCAGTAGTCTCTCTCTCTCTCTCTCTCTCTCTCTCTGTCTCTCTCTCTCTCACACACACACACACACAGAAATAGCAGCTGTCTGCATAATGATATCTTTCAAAAAACATCCTGCACTGTTGCCTCTCCAACTTTAGGTATCAGCATCCTGTCTGCTCTGTCGCACCTTTTACTAACAAATTAGAGATGTTTCCAGCAAAACCTCTTCACCTCTGAAAACTTGAAATAACTCTGGATTCATGAGTAACGTCGATGCTCTGGTGACACCACCATAGGTTTGAACTGATTTCCACACATCAGTCCGACCTGATGAACCCCATCCTCCAGATGCATCTAGACATGATTCTTTGATCAGCTGATTGAGTCTGATTACATCCTTGTTCCATGCCTGCTGTAGAGTTTGTCCCTGCTGGCTACTGTACAAAGTCTGGCTGAGAGCCAATCAGATCAAAGTGAAATAAATTGTCTGCATAGGGGCTCCTGATTGGCTGGTATTACATTGATCTGTGAATTGTTTTCTCAGTAAACAGAGGGTGAGTTTGCAGAGGAAACACCTGTGTAAACCGGTACGGTGATGTTTTAAGGAGGGGGAACTGCAGGCATGTGTTTTGCCAAAAAAAATAAAAAAAAGACTTGACAGATGAGTGAGACAAGTGAGAAGTTAACTACTCACTTAACTACCCACTCTCTTAACACTCGCTGTTGTAGTGAACTTGAAATGTGAAGCTGAACCTGAAGGCTCAGTGCAGCGTTAATGTCACTGTACTTGTTTAGCTTCGAGCTTCTTGTTGTGCTTTGATAAGTCAATGTGTTGGTGTCAATGGTTCACATGGCCACATGACCTCTGACCCCTGTGTGCTGACGTTACAGCCATGTAGACTGACACTTTGATTTGATGAGAAGAAACTGAAACTTAATTCATCAGTCAGTCATTCATTTATTGTGCAAAGTCATGATCCTCCAATGTGAAGATCTGGGCGGCTCTCAGTACTGAGGGTTAGGGACTGTTGGTCAAAGTCAAGACATTTGAGAAAGTCCCCTTTGAGAGAGTTTTAAGAGGATTTCTCACTATTTTAAGATGTTTTGTACATGAAACAGCTGATGAATTATGAAGCCAGGTCAGTTGCAGCCCTGTAATCAGTGAGACACACCCATTATAAGTGTGTTTCACAAAACTGTGATGAGAGAATGTTATGCAACTATATCAACTCATATTCTTATAAAGCATCTCTTCTCTTTATGTTATTAATGTATTTTGAACATGGTCCCTGGAAGAAAGAAAAAGAAAGAAAGAAAGAAAGAAAGAGAGAAAGAAAGAAAGAAAGAAAGAAAGAAAAAGAAAGAAACTAAATTTAAAAACTTAACACCTAAATTTGAAATCATCCATAACCTGCTTCTCCCTCCAGTCAAAGGAAACTAGAAAACTTTCGTATCAACTTGCAAAGTTACATTTTTACCACTTGAGCATTAAAAATAATCTGTATACACTAATTTCATCAGATATGAGGCATCAACACACTGGAGTACTGATGATGAAGCGTCTAACATGGTGTGATCTGCCTTGGTGAGCTTCAGCCAGATAAACAGTTGTTGTTGTTGCTGCTGTGGATTAAAGCCTGGTGTGTTCCTGCAGCAGATTGCCCTCGGAGGGAACGGACAGGCCTTTTAGTGTAAAGGTATTAAGCCCAGGTCTAATCCAGAGCTAGGAGAGCAGCCAATTTAAACTGGATTCAGCCACAGGACGACACATCGCTCGGCCTCTCTCTGTCTCTGTAGTGGTTGTTTTTCCCTCCATGTCTGTCACTGTCTTACATCCATGATAAACTCTGCGATAAAGAACAGGTCCAGTGATTATCTGTGCTTTTCTTAATGTCAATAATCCTCATGAAATAACGGTCAAGTGTGTGTCACAGCTTGATGTATCAACCTCCCTCTGAGCTATGGAGCTTCAAAAACACATCAGTGAGCCAGACGGCTGGAGAGGGTGACATGTTCCTTCATCACCACACACACACACACACACACACACACACACACACACACACACACGTTGTACTTCATTTTGACTCAGTCCCACACACACCTTCCAGCTGCTGAAAAACTCTCACTAACCCTCAATGTGGGTTAATCTGCAGCGGGAAATAGTCGCACACAGATGCACTATTCCTGCTGTTAGCTCGGGGCTGGGAGCCACACACAGTGAGACAGCCCAGGAGTACAGAGAGAGACGAGAACAATGATGCTTTTGGACTTTTGCTTAACACAGAATATTTCCAGACTGCTCCTTTAAATTATGCAGTCTTTCAACAAAAACAATACTGGAGCTACTTGAAGCCAGGTAGAATCTAAAAAGGCTCTGTTCTCTGAGTATATGGTCCCTCGCAGACATACATAACTAAATTTATGTGATGAGGCTGTCGTGGCCAGGCACATACATGCCAGTTTCAGAGAAGCTCCTCCAATGATTTGGTTTGAGAACATTAAGTTTGCAATTGAACATAAACGCTGCAGTGTAAAAACTCTAAATCATTTCCAAATCAAAGTGTAGCGCTGCTACAGATACATGGTTCATCTATTAGTTCATTGATGGAAAGTTTAAGAGCTTTTTGTGGAAGAGATCTGTTGAGTCCTCTCTGGGTTTAAATGACTGCAACACAGTGTGAGATTAGCAGGTCAGACCTTTTCATGTTTTATCCTACTACATAAAACATGACTGTAAACATACCCCAGTCTTAATCCTTTTTAAACCTTCACATGATTTTGCAGTTGCTATGAAGTGGCTAGATGCAACAAAATCTTGCATAGATCCTCTTTAATACAACAGGTACAGGTGACAGACACTGGAACTACTGTCTTGTTTTGAGACCCTTATGATGGACAATATTGGTAAATGCTACATTATCCCCCTTATGTAAAGCTGTGGCAATAGGTTTGCATTAAACGCAGAGATGTCACCACAACACTGCAAATACATCAATACTGCAACACTCGTACACACTGGAAACAGGCTCAGTCACCACTGTGTAACTGCTGAGGACAGATGGTGACTTTTAGATATTAGACTTTACATTTAAATTCAAATCTTTGAGAAGCCACTTTGTTAAACCTGTACAGTAAAAAAGACTCAGGGTCAGACACTGTTGTTCTCTGTGATCCTTCTTTAGCAGTGTTACAAGTGGCTGATGTTCAATGACTGCAGATGTCATGGCCTTGTGGAGGCCGAACAGTGTGTGTATGTGTGTGTGATGTGTTTTTAATCCACACACAGTAGTAAATTCTTTTCTCCATATCTGCCTCAAAGCCACTTGTCTTCTTTGCAGCTCTCCAACAGTTTGAGCTGAATTGAAGGTTTTTTTTTCAGTTGTGCCCTCATTACCATGCAGACCTATATTTTCAACAGTACAACTCCCTAATTATCCCTGCTGTCGTAGTTTTGCATCAGGGGCAGCGGTGGGAGGGGGGTGCTCTGGAAAAGCTTTCATGTGCAACGCTGTTAGGGTCCATTTATTTTCAACTCCATTCCTTCAACAAAAACGAACTGGTGAGCAAGATTTCTGCGCGCCGGTTCACAGCCGTGTGTTTGTTCCCGATTATTCCGGGAAAGAAAGGAAGATGACGCTCAGCGTTTTTGAAAGGAGGAATTTCTGTAGTACAATACAAACATGTGTTTGCTGAGATCGCCATTAAAGACCTCATCGAAAAGGGCACAAGAGTTCATCCAAGTCAAATATTTGAAGTTTCTCAAGATAACAATTAATAATCCCAAGGGACAGGCAAAAACTGGTAGCTGGAGAAGTCATTAGCATGAGCTTCTGTACAGACCCATGATGTCTAATGTCAGTTCATGTGGATGAAAACACTGTCAAATCTGTTACGGCTTATTATCAAATATCCATAAAACTACTGACATCCCCATAAGTCTTAACTGTACTTTCCTAAGCACTAATTAGCATGCTAATATGTGAAACTGACATGAACATGGTGAATGTGGTAAACTTGTCCAGCTACAGCCTCAAAGATCCACTGTGATGATGACTGGACATTTAGTCCTGTTGTAATGGATTTATATGGGAACTGAGTAAATCTAACTTCTCACATTAATGCACATATATCTCTGCCACATATGCAGATACGCCATAGACATGGCAGCTAAGTGTATGCCTTCCAGATCCACAGTGGTCAGAGACAGTGACTGTTAGCAGTAAGTAAAGAGATCAGTCCACATGAGTCTGAGACGACCAAACCTGATCTTTTCAAGATAACTAAATTCAGAAGATAGGGAGACATTGGTCCCACTCTGAAAAATGAGATAACCTTTAGGTGCTGCTCTTTATAAAAAAAAGTTTAGGCACGGCGCCTCCAAACATGACAGTAGGTTCCAGTTTGGTATTTCAGCAGCTCCTCTTATCGAAAACACAGATCCTGTCTTTTAACATGCTCATACTGCTTCAGGGTGATGTAAACCTTCAGCCACCTCCACCCAAGGCCAATGTGTCCTTGAGCAGAACCCCACACCTGCAGGTTGGAGTCCAAGCTCTGCTGCTGACCTTCCTTCTCTGACCTCTGACCCTCTGAGAGCAGAGGGTCAAGTCAAAGAGGATTTCCCTGCAGGGAGCAATAAAGTTTCAAATTACATGACACTTGATTTAAGCCTGTTAAATCCATCAGAGGGCTCAGGAGAGGCTGCACGCAAAGCTCTCACATAGGTTCACATGTGAAGGAAGATGCTGTATGTGGTCAACACACTCACAGCAGCTAAGGGCAGGACAACACATCAGCCGCACATCTTCACAACATATAAAACCAAATCTGATCAAATCAAATCAAATCAGGTCTCAGCTGCTGTCTGAAAAACAAAAACATGCTGCTGTTTTGACACGATGTCACTGTCTCAATCTGCCTCCAGCATCTCACAACTTCGAAGTGCCAAAGCTCACTAATGCAAGTTACCTTACCCTTCCCACAGCCACATGCATATGCACAAACACACTGTAGTATAAACAGACTCAACTGTGTGACCACCGTCTGTGTCTGCATCCATTTTAAAGAGTATTGTGCAGGTTCACTCAGCTGCAGTCAAAATGCTCAACTCAGGAATAATGCTGTCAGATTTCCCATAGCCCAGAATATGAAACAGAAAAGTATCAGAGGATTTCTGAACAGGCTAAAAATACAATTCACCACATCAGCTTTGTGCATGTGCTGGAATCAAGTAAAAAAAAAAAAAAACCCTCACCACATCAACTCTACCAGCGTTGCTTCACTGCCATGAAAACGTGTATGTGTGGGGGGGGGGGGGACACCACCAGCCAGCCAATCAGGATTCATCAAAGATGACGAAGAACAAGAACGATGATGCAGATGACGGCAGATCGTTCATCAAAACACAGATACAAACCTAAAAAGATCATTCTTACTCAGACGGTTTTGTCTTCTCATTAAGAGCTGAGTGTGACTAGAGCACACATGATATTTTATCCATGTCTCTATTAAAAATGAACTTAGATCTTACACAGCAGCTGGAAAGTGTTTCTTCAGTCTGATGCTCAGGTAGGTCTCAGAGTTTTCCCTTCATGAACGAGCTCACTACTGGTTGGAAAGTTTAAAATGATTTTTGCATCTCCGTGGATGCAAAGTGCCTCGTTACTCTGTCAGTTTGTCGGGCGTGGTGGCAATGAAAATCGGAGGCATTTGACATCTCTCACTGTAGATGTGTGTAGGCTGTCAGTGCTGCACCCAGACCTGACACATGGCAGAGTGCAGGCCAGCTGAGCCCACTGTGTTTACATGGGTGCTCCAGCTGGGCGGGACGACCACCCCTGTCCCTCCACATCCACACATTCATCTCCCAGCTGCTGGCTGCTGATACATCTGGATGTGACGTGAACAACAAGCTCAAAGCGCAACATTGATTGGTTTGATGGGTTTTTTTTACGACTGTTAACAGGCTCACAACTATTTTCATTATCATTACAGCTGTTCATGATTGTTTCAATTGAACTCTGACATTTATGATCATTAGTTGGTTAATTAATTCAATAGCCAAAATACTCTGATGATATAAAGCAACAACTTTTTACTTGGTCAACATTTAAAGTGATCAGCTCAGGTGAGAACTGAACTGGATGCTGTTTATCATCTCTCTGCCTCATTCAGTAATCCTCTGGGCTGATTCAGTCATCACTGAAAACATCTGGACTGTGAGATCTGGGACATCTACAGTGTGAATTTACAACTGTGGGAGTTCCTGCACCACATGTTGGTTTCACAGTGTGGAGAAACCAAATCAGCTTCTACACATTACAAACACAAACTGCCGAATAAACAAACACATATGTCTCAGAGCTGATTCAGTCTAGTGGCCATTTCTGCAGACTGAATCCATCAGGAGGGAAACGGTGCATTGGCCAATCACAGTGGGTTTGCATCATGACATGTTTGCAGAGTAATTATTAGTTTGAGTCTCTAAGATAAAACATTAATCGTCTGTAATTAGCTGGAAGAAGTATGGGCAACCGGAGGAGGAGGTGCATTGTGGTCCAAATCTTTGTAACAGCCTGGATGTCACAGACATGAACTGAAAGCCTCTCATCTGTCTGTCCACAATTTACAGAGCAACCCAAGAGTTTGTTCAGTGAGCAGCACGTGGCAGCAGTGGAGATGATAAAAGCATGTTGTAGAGCACTGAGTCAGGGTCAAAACTCAAGTGTCAGGGTCTCAGGCTGGTGTCAGGCTCCAGCTGAATCCCTGTCAGTCCAGGCCCTGGACTCTCAGAGCGTCTTTTTCTTGTTCCTCCCAAATCCAGCAGCAGCTCATCCACCTCCGTCTCACTATAGGCATTGCTCACAACAAGCCTCCAGTTTAAAGGGACATTCTGTGTTTTCTCCCCCTCCCTCCCTGTCCATAGTGGCATCATTATAAGAGCCTATTATGGCGTTACAGAGGCCGACTCACAGAGTAAATGCCTTGTTTCTGTCCGCCATGGGAGCCTTCTATAGAGCCGCAACTCCCTCCTTCAACAGAGAGGCCCCTTCATCACGCTGCCCTCCTCCTCCTCCGCCGCCTCTCATCCTCCTCGCTCTTCTCCCTCAGACACAGGCGAGCCTTTATCTGCCCATCATGTGCTCGCTCTTTCTTTCTCTTTTTTCTCCAGCCTGACCCTGTTTTCCACAGCGAACAGGCATGCCAGTTAGGATTTGGGGGGGAAACACACACACACACACACACACACACAAACACATATATACACACACAAACATAGCAATGGGGGAAAAAGGCTGATTTGGAAAGCCAGCTAAATATTTTATCCATGGCCACGTTATCTGTTTGTGTAGCTTAATACCGATTTGATGTTATCTTCTAAGTCTTTCCAGCAGTTTTTTTTTAAATCATATTTTATTTCCTGGTCAAATAATCTCATCCTATCTGCTGTGCAGCATCTGAACTGTGCACCATGTCATCTGAGCTCTGTTGTCTTTGCTAACAACTAGCAGAATAAGGCTGCAAACTATTATTCTATCTATTTATTTATCTATTTATCAAAATTTAAGCAAAAGACCAACCAATCAATGAATGATGTCATCACAGACTCAGAGGTTCAGAAAGCTGCACGCTCACTAGGACATCTAAATGTTGAGACCTTCTGCATGTTTCCATCTGTGTCTCCAGTGTTAACTTCACGCTGAACCAGTGGTAAATAGTCATCGTGCGTGTGTTGCTGTTGTGTGGAAATGCAATCCAACCGACAGCTAAACCATGATGTGTTGTACATTGGACACAAACAACAGTCAGTGGTCATGATGCTCCCTGCCAGGGATTATTTAACACAAGCTCATCTCCTCAGCATAATGTGAACACCCGTGTTTCCCACAGAGCCACCGTGTAACCAGGAAACCACGACAACCTGAGCCTGTTCCAGACTGCAGTCAGGTGAACACGGCCGTACACCTACATCCCTGTGCACGGAGCTGTGTGGACAACGGACGAACCTGCATGGGAATGAAGTGAATTGATTCTACACGCTGGTTTCATGTGTTGCACAGAACGTGAAGACCCTCGTGATGTGCATGTGATGTGAGAGGAATGGAGGAAACTGTACAGTCCATTACTGAACAATTTCCTCCTTGTCCTCCCGCAGCAGCTTCCACGTCTACACCGGCGTATTCCTGTGGCTGCGCCTCAGATTTCTCGCGGCCAGCCGGCGTCCTCCACTTTGACGGCCCTCACCTGGCTGACAGATTCACAATCATCTCCATGTTTGTCCATGAAACTGCAGTCTTTCTTCCACTATCTCTTCTTTCTCCCCTGATCTACCTCCAGTTTCCTGCTTCACCTTCTCTTGATGTCCCCCTGTCCTCTACACCTGCCCAGTTTGTCCATCTTCATCTTCTCCCCTTGTATCTGGCTCTTTTCCTCTTCTCTCCTCCTCTGTTTGAGCTCCTCTTTTTCATTCATGTCTCCTTTCTCTTCTTTTGTCTGATCTGCTGTCCTCCACGACTGTCTCCTTTGTTCTTTCATTTGTTTCCTCTTCTCCCCTCTCATTTGTTCACCCTCCCTCTCTTGTCTCTATTCTTCCTCTTAACCATCCCTCTTTTCTTTTGCTTACACCTCCTCATGCTGGTTTCCTTTGTTTATCTGCTCTTGTTTTGTCTCTTGTTGCATCTCATTTGTCCTTTATCTTTTAATTTGACTTGCCATCCTCCAGTCTCTTTGTCCTTCTCTTCCTTCCACAATTCCCTCACTCTTCTTCTCTCATTTCTTTCCTTTTTCTAACATCGCGCTCTTTGTTTTTCTTTCTTTGTCTTGTTTGTATTTCCTGTCCACATGTATTGCCCTGCTTCTTTCCCTCTCCTCCACTCCTTCATTCTCCTCTTCTTTCTTGCCATTTAACCTTTAACTTTGGTTTCACTTTTCACCAGTTGTTGGGGTCTCATGATATCCATGGATGAGTGGCTCACTGACCAGTGCTACCCTGCAGGACTGTGGTCAGTAAGAGGTTCTACTGACCTGCCTGTCTGCCCTCTTACCAACACGCTGTAGTAGAACTGCAAAGAAATCCAATAACTGATTCAGAGAAGTTGAAGTCGCGTCATATGTACACGTTTAACAGCTGCAGGGACAACTCTGTGGTTTTGCAGTGGACTTTTCAGACATGATAATGCACATCCATGTCTTACTTGTATTGTCTTTTATAGGCTGTAATCTTATTTATTTTAATGTTTATTTAACAGGGACGATTCATACAACATTGCCACAGGCAACGGGAAAATGTGATGTATATAAGATGTTTAGCTTCAGCTAATGCACCAGTGGTGGAAACCAAGCACTTAAATATAGTAAAGAAGTACTTTTAAACACTGTCTTCAAACTGTGCTTAAGTGCAGATTCAAGGCACCTGTTTTATGCCTCCCTTATCTTTAGCTCATATTAACCATATCTTTCATATTCCTGCTTCATTAATCAGCAACTTTAGCTTAATTCACAGATCAGGATATTACATTAAAATACATGATGATGACTTTATACATCTGTTGTGTAGATTCTGTGCTCTGGTTTGTGTAGATCTGTATTCAACAGCTCCTCCAACCTCAACTATCAACACTCCGACACTACCCATACAAGTAGGGCTGACCGATCAATCTTATTGTCATCGTCATCTCGACGTCAACATGCACAACAAACACATCACAAGGGTCGCCTGAAAAGTGATGAGTAAGTTTAATT